>JAHDVE020010450.1:0-418415 GCA_022606495.2 Halesus radiatus
AATTCATATATAATATAATATAATATTTTTTATTGTAGGTTTAAATGTCAAATTTTGTTTGTCATAATTTCAGGAACGAATGCTCCAGCAAAACTTTATTTAAAATTTATTTTTTTGGAATAATTCATTGCTTTATAAGCCTCATTGTAATATATTTTTAATCATTGAATAATATAATGTAATATAATAATATGTTAACGAGAGATGGAAAGACTGACAGAGATATTGAAAGGAGGGTGAATGAATGCAGGAAACTCCATTAACGGAGGACTGAACGCGGTTGGCGCTAACAAAATTTGTCCAAAGAAGCGAAGCTAGCAGTCCACAATGGAGTGCTGCTACCAACCCTGATGTATGGCAGCGAGGCATGGAATTGGTAGAGGAAGGATGAAAGTAAACTGAATGCCATAGAAATGAGATCTCTGAGACGAATGTGTGCTAAAACCATGTATGATTGTGTGAAAAATATTGAAATTCGTAAAGAATGCAAGGCTGATGTAATCGTAATAAGTAAGATTAAGAAAGGGATGGTTTGGGCATGTGGAGCGAATGAACGAAGAAAGGAGCGTAAGAAGAATGTATGACGCAAATGTGAATGGAAGAAGAAGCCGGGGACGCCCGAGGAAGACATGGCACGTGAATCAAGTGAATCAAATACTTGAGTCGGGCAATGTCAGAAGTCGGAATAATAGAAGAGAATGTATGAGACGATGTATGAATGTGAATGAAGCAAGGAGTGTATGCCAAGATCGAGGTGTTTGGCGTTCCGTCCTCTCTGCCCACCCTTGTGGCGAAACGGCGTGATGGTTAGTTAGTTTGAATAATAACAACTCCCGAATCGAAACACGAAATCGAAAAGACAGAAAAGAAAAAGATAACGTTAGCAGCTGGGATTCGAACCTAATTCGAATTTATTGCGGGGGACTTTAATAAAAATGTAACATCAATAGAAAAGGAGGATAAAATAGCAACTGTAAAACCATCATCTCTAAGCTTAAATTTTCTAATAAAACTGTGTTTATCTGAAGCGACCTGCCAGGTGTAGTAGGTAAGTATGTTTTTCTGTATCTGTTTGTACATAAAAACATCCGAGAAAATTGCATGGCATGAGCCGATTGATATGCCAACATCTCTGCCAACTTCTAATAGTGATTAATTTTAATTATTTTCTTCACTGTTTCGATGTTTCCTTCGTTTGTTGACGTGGTTGCAACTCCAGGACGCTCATCGTCATTAACATCTTCTCGGCCTTCTGTAAAGCGCTTGTACCACTTATAAACACTTCTTTGAGACAAAGTAGACTCGCCAAATGCCACAGTCAACATTTTAAGTGCGTTGGAGCACTTTATTCCATTTTAAACGTAAAATTTAATACATATTCTTTGATCATTTTTTTTCAAAAGTAAAAAATCAAAGAACACACAAAAACGTGACTAACCTTTCCAGTTGTCAAAAACAAACCACTAATCAAAATGGCTGATAATGCTAACATATGATAAACATATGTGTACCAAAAAACCAAAAAAAAATCGATAATCGAATGTACACAGCCCGCGAAAATTCAAAATTCACCTTTTCTTTTGAATAATAGATAGAGAATATGAAGTAATATCTGTACAACGTCCTTGAGGTGATTTTTTACAAAAAGGGCGCTATACAAATCATCCGATTATTATTATTATAAAACCCCGTAGTTCCAAGCCCACGCTGTCCCGAGTGTTTGCAGGAATTATTTGTTTATTTAAGATTACCTTATCTTTTCCACTGAATATGTCACGTATGTAAATATGTTCAGTGTGTAAATATGCGATGAGCCACTTGCATGCCGATTTATAAGGAACTAAGTATTAAAAAATAAAATGAAAATCGTCAATATTCTTTGACAAATACCGTGTTAGGTATTATTTTCCTACCTTCGAAATTAAAGTATTTCTTTTTAATATTCCACGTGTGATGGAATAATATATATATTTTTTTAATCATTGAAGAAGATAATATTAACATATCCTAAATGAAACACGAAACAGAAAAAAACCACACAAAATAAAACGGTATCGGTCGCATCTGGGAATCGAACCCAGGATCTCTGTCTTGGAGGATAATATTGACAAGTCTTGAAGTTGAGATATGACATCGATGAAGATGGCGTAAATTGAACTGATCTCATTAGCTCAGTTGGTAGGGCGGTTGTCCCGGAGAGACAGAGGTCCTGGGTTCGATTTTCAGATGCGACTGATACCTTTTCTTTTTCTGTCTTATTATCTTCTTCAATAATCAATTATTACAATGAGGATTATATGCTTCAATAAGTTATTAAAATAAATTTGGTAGTGGTAGGGCTAGGGGGCATGAGTAGGGGTAGGGTTAGGGGTAACACGAAATAACCATCCATAACCCCGGGAGCTAGTTTTCTAAGTATAAGTTTCTAAGTTTTCTAATAAATGTAATAAAACTGTTCATGTGAAGCGACCTGCCAGCTGCAGGTAAGTGTGTTTTTATGCATCTGTTTGTACATAATTAGATAGAGAATGTCAAGTAATATTTGTGCAGCGCCCTTGTGTGTGATTTTTCTCAGAAACGGCGCCATATAAATGATCCAATTACTATTATTACGTACTGATACACCCTGTATAATATACATGGTGTCCGGAAACTGGTGGTACAAGCGGGAAACTGGTCTATATCTCATTTGGAGTCGATTTTTAGGTATAAATTTTTTAATTTTAGGTTTCATTTTCGGGTAAATTGAGTTAAAACTTGGAATTTTTCAGGTGATATTTAAAAAAAAAAAGCGATCGCCGTGGGGCTTTTATCAGCTGTTGTCTTTTTGAGTACGTCAAAGTGTAGACCCGGTTCCATTATGTCGATGCCCGGCTCCAATAGTATTTCCAACTCTAAAGTTTCCAAAAAAATCAATGGAAAAAACAAAAAACTCCAATAAAAAGTTTTTTGATTCCCTATTTTTTTAATTTTATGGTTCAAACTCCGCACAAGATGTAATTTCCCTCAACGCCTGTCATCTTTGGAGATATTGTGTGGAGGGTCTTCTTTTGGAGGAATGAAAGGAGTTAATCTGACCTATCTTGTAGGAGGGATCATTCCTCAGCTGAGCTGTTGAACACGAGAACGAGTCGTAGAAGCGACCCGTTCTCACCGAATATGCACCGGTGCCGAAGGGATCAACGACACTAGTTCCTCAGAGCACCTTCCATTGAAATACTAAAGGAACGAGGACAGCGTCCCCACCGGACGCCTGTGCTCCAAAGATTGCAATTCGTTTCTTCAGATAGGCGAATCTATCAAACAGACTGCCCGTTTCTGCACGGGTTTTTTTCAGGTATTTTGGGGCTCCAGACCGCAGGTGTCTACCAAATTCAACAATGGAGCACATTTGTAATTTTTACAGGGTCAGCAGTAATGTACTATTAAAGTATCTGCGGGCTTTGTACCGTACGTTCAGCTTCTGAGAGGCTAATATGTGAGTTTCCCCGCTTGTACCACTAGTTTCCGGACACCGTGCGTAGGTATTGCTAAAATCTTATCTTGGAATTACTGCGTATAATGTCACACGTACCGCAATGTATTTTTTTAAAATACAAACAACTAAGCGTTTTCACAGAAAATTATACGCCAGCGCTGATAAGAACCCGCACCGTCAATAGTCTCACAGATGTGGATAAAATTTGTGAAAAAAAATCTAAGCCTTAACATAAAATTGCGTGCAATTACCTCATTGCACAACAAAATAACAGAGATAAGCAAAATGGATCCTTTCATGCATATCTTTGGATAAGTTTGGCAATCGCCAGTTAAAAAAATGGTTTCTCTATATAATCCTTACTAATCACTTATTATTTATTGATTTTTATCTTCAAGAAAGTGTTTGAACACATTACAACACTAAGTACTATTTTACTGTTTCTGGCCACTGATCAGATAATTCCTAGAAGTGTGGTCTATAAATAAAAAAATAAAAAAAAAGCGCCCCTGAGGTGATTTCTCACAAAAGCGGCGCTATAAAAATCATCCGATTATTATTATTAAATGGTTTGCAATGTTATAGTGTTTTGTGAATACTTCATTATGAGAACCTGTGCTGAGGTGTCCACATTTTTTTTTACAGTAACTCAGGAGACCCTGAGGGAAATTATTTCCCTCAAGGCCTATATCGTCTTTGGGGATGCTGTGTGGAGGGTCTTTTAGAGGATAAGAAGGAGTGAACTTGGGTCTTGAAGAGACCCATGTTGTAGGATGGAAGAAACACAGAGGCCGGCAGATCATTCCACAGCTGTTGAACACAAGAACGAGTCGTAGAAGCGACCCGTTCTCATGTGACAAATGTCAACCGTGTGCATGTCGGGCATGTTTCCCGACTGTACTGTTGCTGAAGCGATCAATGACGCTAGTTCAGCAGAGAATCTTCCATTAAAATACCGGTAAATAACAAGGACAGCATTCCCACCTGACGTCTGAGCTCCAAAGATTTTAGTCCATTTGTTAAGATAGGTGAATCTATCAAACGGACCGCCCGCTTCTGCACAGAGTCGAGTGTTTTTTCAGATATTTTGGGGCTCCCGACCAGAGGTGGCTGCCAAATTCTACAGGGGGGCACATATTTTAGTTAAAGCGTTTTTATGTGTATTACGTTATATGTATATGTAACATTATAAAACATTTTTATATTCATGTTCTAATTTCAACAGAGGAGTTATTTTTCAAAAAGTTCAATTTTGACTCACATTCTTCTAGATCTCGCTCTGCAGTTGGGTCTATTATCGCGTGAACTGCATTTGTGAAACGCGGACACTAAATATTAAAAAAATGGAAAGAAGCACCCTTGAGTTATTAGAACACAATCTAGTGGGTACCTGCCTAAGTTTATTATACAATAGACATATAAAAGGTATCTATATTAGAATTCAGGCCATTTTTAAAAGTGTAACTGATGCGTCGTGTAACGTGTAACATTTTAAGCAAAAATGATTATCTTTCCAAAAATGCAGCAGACATTTTACTGTAATATTACCTAACTAACTAACCATCACGCCGTTTTCTCTGCAGGGGTATGCAGAGAGGACAGATCGCCAAACAACTCGATCTTGGCATACACTTATTGCTTCATTCGCTTTCATACAACTTCCATCCTTCCTCTACCAGTTCCATGCCTCACTGCCATACATCAGGGTTGGCAATAGCACTCCATTGTGGACTGCTAGCTTCGCTTCTTTGGACAACTTTTTGTTTGCGCCAACCACGTTCAGTCCTCCGTTAATGGAGTTTCCCGCATTCACCCTTCTTTCAATGTCCCTATCAGTCTTCCATCTCTCGTAAGCATACTTCCCAAATACACAAACTCTCCTCCTACTGCTCCAAGTATATTTGTTTTCTGAATCCATTTTGCAGAATGTGTTAATTGCATGAATATTTATTATAATATTATTTTTATAGTGAAAATAAAACAAGAGGGGTGCGCTGTTGGGTTACGTTAGGTTCATGCAAGCGTGTGGGTAACTCCAAGCTATTCAGTTTGCAAGCATAAAATAAAGGATTTGGGAATGATAATTAAATCTTATCATACCCGTTGGATACAACGGGCCAACCGCTACAATACTCATTACACTACAGCTTACAGTACCCGCCCCGCACTATACTATACTTTTTAGTACACTTTACTTCTTCTTTACACTATCTACCCGACAACTCGTGATTTAAAATAAGGGAATAATACAAAAAAATAAATTCAACTATTTGCGAGCTTAAAATTATGGACTTGAACGAGCGAATAATAATAAAATTTAATCACTTCCGTTGGGTACAACGGGTAAAATACTAATATAAATTATATTCATAATATGTAACGGAATAACATTATGTTCGGTTTGGTGTTATTAAGTTTTGGAAGATAGTGTACCTTTTGTTTTGATCCAGACATTAACATGGTTTATTTGTTTGTTGCAGGCGCGCAGTATGAGCCGGGCGGCTACGCGGCGCAGGTACAGCAGCGCAGCGGCATGACGCAGCGCGAGGACGTGCTGAAGTTCGAGCAGGGCCGCATCCGGGCCCTGCAGGAGGAGCGGCTCCACATACAGAAGAAGACCTTCACCAAATGGATGAACTCCTTCCTGCAGAAGGTGAGTCCAGACTGGCAGTCTCCCTCGATAATACTACAGTCTATTAACTATTTTTCCGCCATCCTTGTATGATTTGGAGCTATTCAGAGTCTTATCGATTCCATTCTTCTGCAGAATGATCTTGATTCCTTCTTCAAATGGTCTGAACTGAACAGACTACCCTTCAGCATTCTGAAATGCAGTGTCGTTACATTCGCAAGATCAACGAACCAAATCTTTTCCCTTACCACATGAATATATACGCAAAACTCTTTTAAATCCCACATATCTGACATTGTCTCCCGCGCCAACAAAATGCTTGGCTTTGTTCTCCGTAATGTGAGATCATTTACTCATGAAGCAATTGGTCGCAGCATCTTGCAGGACAGTTCCATTATCTGGTACCCTTCAGAACATAACCATATTCTCAAAATAGAAAGAGTGCCAAAGAGGTTTATGCGTTACCTTTATATGAAAGAATATACATATTATTCATTCTTATATCTATCCTGACTCCTCACAGGAATGCTTGATTTCAACACCTTAGAAGTTATAAAGTTAATTTCTGGTACCATATGTAATGCACTTGAAAGAGGTAAACTTATACGTTCCTAACAAGTATCCTCGTGGGAGATCCCATGCATTCTTTTATGCTCCAAAAGCGAGAACTTCGGCTTACCAGAATACGCCAATCAGGAGAGTGACTCAACTGTCAAATGTCACTTAGAGACAATTTAGCGACTGTCTTTTGACCAATGTCACAAAATAGTTGTAAAATTGCCCCCGTGACTTTTTATACTTTTCCTACCAACCCTTCACTTCTTGCATGTTTGATACAGATTTTCATCTTTATTATTGTAAAATAATTAATATATAAGTACTATTTGTTATTTATAATACTTGTCGATGTGTATTTTTTACCATTTCTCATTTACTGTAATGTATTCTAAATCGGCAATCTCTAATATATTGGTATACAACCATTTAATGGAGACTGAAAAAATAAATAAATAATGTTTGGTTGGTTCCAGGCGCGGATGGAAGTGGAGGACCTGTTTGTGGACCTGGCGGACGGGCGGAAGCTGCTCAAGCTGCTGGAGATCATCTCCGGCGAGAAGCTGGCCAAGCCCAACAACGGACGAATGCGCGTCCACAAGATAGAAAACGTCAACAAAAGTCTGGCCTTCCTGCACACCAAGGTGGGCGTCATTACATTACAACACCCCGAAAGTAGACAGGGCATGTGGATCTTGGTTAATTGGTTCCCGAAATCATTTATCAAAAAGAAAGTGCATTATCTCGTAGTCAAAAGATCGCAAGAAACTTTGCTTGTTACCCTTTGTTGGTCTACATCGAACAAATTTGTCTCCCAGCAAGTTTGCACCAACAGAGTGGCTAACTTTATCGTGATCATTTTTCAAACACTTTAAAGGCAGTCTTTGTCTTTAAATACACCCGAAATTGAAAAATTTGTAAAACTTTAAAAATAATAATTAATTGAATTGAATCTCTGAAATGCGTTAAAAATAAAATGGCACTATTTGCCCATTTTATTACAATTATCCAAATGAATTTCTGCAAAACATCGCAACATAAATGTACAACAAGGGTTGTTCCAATTTTTTCTCAGTTCAACTTTTCAACTAATTCTTCTTCCTTTTTCATGATCAGGTCCGTCTGGAGTCCATCGGAGCCGAGGACATAGTGGACGGAAACCCTCGACTGATCCTCGGTCTGATTTGGACCATCATTCTCCGATTCCAGATCCAGGAGATTGAGATTGATGTCGTGAGTATTGTCTTACTAATATAATGTAATTCAGGATATCTGTTTTTGCTAGAATTCTACATTTTTTCCAGAATTGTGATTTTTTTTGATATTCTGAAGTGATTTTCATTCAATAGAACCTATCTCTCCTTTTCCTGTAAATTATGTAGGTACTGTATTTTTCCACTGTTTTCCGTGGAACCTCCCCCGTCTAAATACAGAATTAAGGGTATATATATCACTTCTAGGGATTAACAGCTCAGTGGTTTTGAATAATACGCATATCTACTTACTGTTCCCAGTGGTAGATACTCTCAGTATCGCCCCGGTGAAAGACCCAGGGAACCATTCATTGGATAACCAACACTTCTGTCATAGGTCACTCCAATTCGTTCCTCACGTTTGGTGACTTAGCAGGGATGCCCAGGTTCATGGGGTGAGGTTTGTCGAGGTCTTGGCGGCGGATGCGTCTGCCACCAATTGCATGGTGGACCGGATCGGGAGAGGCCGGTTGAGGGATACTGACATCTCCAGCTGAACTCTCTCGACCCATTTTGCAATGGAAATACATTCATCTCCTGGACACACTGACCCCCAGATTCCTATCCACCTTCATACGTTTTTCCTTCCCAAAATTTCTTTTCCATCTTTTATTTTAAAAACTCTCTACACAGCATCCCCAAAGAAGACTCCAGTGCGGAGTTAGTTATGAAATAATAAATTCTTTCGGCCTTGTTTAGTGATCAGATTTGAATAGCCAAGTATTTCCTAACCTTCCTCCCCCCATTTCCTTCCCTTCCTCTGTACCCCCAGCTTCTTAGTATATAGTCCCACCGGCTCCAGACAATCAGGAGCAGTGACTTTTATGTTGTATTTAAATAAAAAATTGAATATCAATTTTTTTAAAATTTTTATTTTATTTTATGACTTTGACCCATTAAGGGCGATCTTGGCCATGTATAATCAGTTATAATTTAATAGTACAGATTGTTCTTAAAATTAGTTACTTTTAAACAGGATATAATATTTGGGCAAATAAAATTGAAGCAGATAAGTTACAGTGTAAATTTATGTGTTTTTAATCCCAATGACTTAAATTTTAATTGCATTTTTATAAATATATTTTGCTAATAAATAGTTAAATTGGTGGGAATTGAGACTTAGAAGGCGGGGAATACTGGTAGGGAGTTCAATTTTAAGTTTTACCAATTCACGCATAAAGTTTGGAAATTGGTCATTGATAGGACACTCGAAGAAATTATGGTCCAGAATAAGTGATTTAAATAAATTTATATTATGTATAGTGATTGTGTCTATGATTTTTCCAGGATGAGGAAAATGAATCCTCCGAGAAGAAGTCCGCAAAGGACGCCCTACTCCTGTGGTGCCAGCGCAAGACCAACGGCTACCAGGGCGTGCACATCACCAACTTCACCGACTCGTGGCGAACGGGGCTCGGGTTCAGCGCGCTGATCCACTCCCACCGTCCCGACCTGTTCGACTACTCGCGCCTGCCCGCGCAGAGCAACATGGACAACCTGAACCATGCGTTCAACACGGCCGAGGACCAACTGGGCATTCCCAAGCTGCTGGACGCAGAAGGCAATAAATATTTTATTTTTTTCTACATAACTGATATTTTTTGACATATCTGACCCGAGGAAGACATGGAAGGTTCAAGTGAACCAAATACTTGAGTTGCATCATGTCAAGAGTCAGAATAACAGAAGAGTATATATGCGATGATCTATGAATGTGAATGAAGCAAAGGAGTGTGTACCAAGATAGAGTTGTGTGGCGGTCCATTCTCCTTGCTCCTTGGAATATTTTTTTTTTTCTGACAATTTCTGATTGACTTTTTGGATATTTTTGTACATTTTTATTCATTGATCAAGTGAATCAAATACTTGAGTCGGGCGATGTCAGAAGTCGGAATAATAGAAGAGAAGGTATGAGACGATGCATGAATGTGAATGAAGCACAAATTGTATGCCAAGATCGAGTTGTTTGGCAGTCCGTCCTTTCTGCCCTCTACGGAGAAACGGCGTGATAGTTAGTTAATTGTACATTATGGACATTTTTGGACATTTTTAACATTTTTAACATTTTGATCATTTGTCCAAACGTGATGATGGCAACTGTACAGTTTTAAACATTCATCAGGATTTGAGAGGAGCATTGGACACTATTATATATAGTTTTTTTTGAACATTTTGGATAATCCTGAACTTTTGGACTTTTTGGACATTTTGGACATTTTGGAGATTTCTAGATTTTTCACTTTTTGGACATTTTATGCCTTTGGTTTGCATGTATTATTACATATTGTTATGTAACTAAACATATTTAAACCACAATATTGTTAATGCTACTTTTAAGTGGTGTCAGATAGAATAATTTTCAATTGACAGTATGTCAAAAACCATTTTAGTAAAAAAAGGGTATTTTTTGTACTATTTTCGTTGTTTTCTTTTAAAAATTCGGTGAAATGGGACAAACCTTACATGTCATAATATTATAAATAAATGTAAAATTTTACATCACTTTCGGAAAAAATAAATTCGCTCTCATGCAAAATCAAGATTTAAAATTAGTTTTACGAATAGTAAAATATTCATTTTTTTCGACTCCTTTAATGTTTTCATTCTGTGGCTTACAGTTGTTACATGTAACCATAGTAACTTAGCTCAGTAATAGCTATTTAGCCCCTGATAAGACGTAACTGATTCAAACCCACTTCGTCCACACAAAATCAGCTGCCACAACCCGTACACGATGATAATGTATATTAATTTAAGAGTTGAAAGTAAAAAAAACGTTTGCGCTGTTTCGTAGATGTGGACACGAGCAGACCAGATGAGAAGTCCGTCATTACGTACGTGGCAAGTTACTATCACACGTTCGCTCGCATGAAGAACGAACAGAAAATCGGACGTAGAATTGCCAATGTGAGTATTGATTTTTTTATTTCCCTTATCTCTGCAAAGGAGGCTTCTGAGGGAAATAATTTCCTTCAGAAGTAAGGGTCTCTTTGAGGAAAGGAAGGAGCCCCATGTTGTAGGAGGAGGAGGACAAATCATTCCGCAGCCGAGCTGTTGAACACGATAATGAGTCGTTAAAGCGACCCGTTCTCACATGACAAATGTCAACTGTGTACATGTCGGGCATGTTTCCCGACTGCACCATTGCCGAAGGGATCAATGATGCTAGTTCCGCGGAGCATCTTCCATTTAAATACCGCTAGAGCAAGGACAACATTGCTCCAAAGATTGAAATTCGTTTGTTAAGGATGCATCAAACCGATCGTCCGTTTCTGCGGAGTCAAAATTTTTTATTAAGTATTTTGGGGCTCCTGACAAAAATTCTACGGTGGGGCGCACAAAAATTACAATGGTTTCATGATCAATGAGATTTGTAAAGCGCCCTTGAGGTGATTTTTCACAAAAACGGCGCTATAAAAATCATCCGAATATTATTATTATTATTCCAGTTCACGGTTCATTTTAATTCTGATTATTAACCAGTCTATATGAATGTGTCCAGATTGTGGGTCAGCTGATGGACGCGGACGCCAAGAAGAGCCAGTACTCGCGCCTGGTGACTGCGCTGCTGGAGTGGATCCGCCTGAAGATCGAGGAGTTGGCCGACCGTGACTTCCCCAACTCGCTGGATGGCATCCAGAAGCTGCTGCTGGCCTTCAAGCAGTACCGCACCGTCGAAAAACCACCCAAGTGATTAATAAAATTAATATTACATTTTAAATTTTACTTCAACTGCCAGTGGGTTATTTGGGTTATGTAGTGAGGCTTAAGGGAATGGGAAGAAGATGAAGGCGAAGAGGAAGGTTGGGAAGTTTCTTGGCTATTCAGATCTGGGGCCCTAGCATGGTTAAATCAATAACTTTACTTTATTAATTGATTTATTAAATTTTATTTACATTAAATTAAAAAATAATAATAATAAAAATAGCTTAATGACATTGTAACGTTAGGCTTAATGAGCGACGATTTTATAGCATTCGGTAGGCATGTCGATAGCCATTCCGATATTCTACGAGCTTCATTAGTCTGCCCTCTGTTCATTAATAACCCAATAATTCTGTATAACAAATGTAATTATTAAAAAAGTACTGTATATATTGACAGTTAACCGAAGCTTATTTATCACCCGAGAGGCCGCATCCCCAATTGGGGAATGTTGTGAGGCATCCCCAATTGAATGTTGTGAGGCTGAAGGTATTGGGAAGGGGAAGAAGAAGAGGTAGAGGAAGGTGGGGAAATACATGGCTATTCAGATCTGGTCACCAAACACGGCTAAAAGCCATTTCAAGTGACGTTTCAATTCTGAATGGTGGTCTTTCACCAGGGCGATACTGAGAGTATCTTCCACTCTGGAACGTGCGCAAATATACTACATATCATTTTTAAACGAATTAATTGTGAAACAGCACAAATTAATTAAATGAAATTTACCTGCGCATGCCGGGATTTGTACCCGCGACCTTCGGATTCGTAGTCGAGAGCCCCTCAACCATGGAGGCCGTCGAAGATAGATGACGGATTTAGTCAATATCGTATTTATATAGGGTTTTATCAACCGACCGCGCTAGGTTTTATGATCACTGAACATGGATGTAGACATTTCAAGTAATATTTCGATTCTGAATGTTTATCTTTCACCGCTCCCAATCGTATGAAGTGAGTGGAACTATGGTAATTCCATTTGGAGTATGTTTTGAGGAAGGACGTTGACTTTTCGGATCTAGTCATCAAGTACGGCTAAAGCTATTTCATGCGAGGTTTGAATTCCGAATGCTGGTCTTTCACCAGGGAGAAACTTATAGTATCTACCACTCTGGAATGTGCTGCATATATACTATATGTGTAGTAAAAATTTATTTTTGAACCTGCAATTTCTGGATTCGTAGTCGTGGATTGCCACTGTTCGGCCACGGAGGTTAAGGTGAAAATCCATTAAAAAAAGAAGAAGAAGGATAATTGGACTTTTCCTCTTTTTCTTTTTTTTTTCTATATCATTTGTATGTTTTAAAAAATATCGTTTCAATAACCAGTTAAAGAGAAATTCAAGTGCTGTCCGGGGAAGTATTAATTTGTCGTAACTCTCAGGTACAAAGAGCGCTCCGAGATCGAGGCTCTCTTCTTCCACATTAACCTGGTGGCCAAGTCGCTGGGCCGGGAGGCGTTTGTGCCGATAGCGGGGCAACAGCCGTCCGAGCTGGAGCGCGCCTGGCGGCGGCTGGAGGCGGCCGAGCACACGCGCGAAGTGGCGCTGAGGCAGGAGCTGCTGCGCCAGCAGAGATTGGAGCATCTCAATTATAAGTTCAACACCAAGGTATACTTTTATGGTACTATTATTTCAAACAAGTTTAAAAAGGAGAAATTGTGTCGTTTCAGCATTTTATCATATTTGTTGCAACCTTTGACTCGTTTGACTGAATTGTTGGACTGTCTGATTATTTGACTATAACATATATTACATGTACTGTTTTATTGCTTCATTGTTTGACATTAAGTTTTACTCTTTCACTGTTTGACATTAAATTTTATTGTTTGATTCTTTTGCTGTTGGACATTAAATTTGACTATTTCACTGTTTGATTGTTTCACTGTTAGACTTTAAATTTGACTGTTTCACTATTTGATTGTTTCACTGTTGGACATTAAATTTGACTGTTTCACTGTTTGATTGTTTCACTGTTTGATTGTTTCACTGTTAGACTTTAAATTTGACTGTTTCACTATTTCATTGTTTCACTGTTGGACATTAAATTTGACTGTTTCACTATTTGATTGTTTCACTGTTGGACATTAAATTTGACTGTTTCACTGTTTGATTGTTTCACTGTTTGATTGTTTCACTGTTTGATTGTTTCACTGTTGGACATTAAATTTGACTGTTTCACTATTTGATTGTTTCACTGTTTGATTCCTTCACTGTTTGTTTGATTGACCTGGTTAACTCGGTTACAGGCTGTCCTGAGGAGAGGCTACCTGAAGGAGATGATCCAGGTGCTGTCGGACCCGAGGTACGGGTCTAACCTGAGCCAAGTGGACGCCACGGTCAAGAAGCATGAAGCCATCTCTGCCGATATTCTCGCCAGGTATGACCCGATACATACAGTAAAACTTCGTTTTTACGTTTATTAAGGGAACGATACAAAAATGTGTAAAACCGAGGAAATAAAAAATGTAGGGAAAAATTGAATTGTTAAGTACCTACTCAATTTTCCATTAAATCATTAATATGAATAAACTGTAGAACTTTCTTACATTGAAAAACCAGGAAACCTAATTTATTGTCATTATTTCGATCAGAGAAATCTGTCTGAAATGTCTCTTTCCTTTTCCATACAATCCTGAATCCAATATTTACCAATTTTACCTTGGATTAAACTGTTGAGGAACTACTCGTTGAGTAATGTTAACTATACGATTGGGATGGCGGTAATAATACAATTTTCTTGACGGGTAGCAATAGCAGATAATATACGCTAGTCAACGAGTAGTGCTAATTACCAGTTTACTCAGAGATGGTGAAATACCCTCTTAAATGATAGAATTTTGTTTTAACGCTGATGGCAAATCGTCGGTAACCAGATAAAACAGAACAGTGGCAAAATAACACATGATACAATAATCAGTGAGGTTAGGTATCTTTTTTCTTCACTTTTTCATTGTTCTATTTTGTTATTATCACTGTTCTGTTTTGTCAAGGAATCCAAATCATAATAGTACTTTCTTGTTTCCCAGGACGGAGCGATTTGACGACCTGACCGCCATGGCGGAGGAGCTAGTGCGCGAAAAGTACCACGGCGCCGAGGCGGTCAAGAGCTCGGAGCGTGCTGTGCTGGCGGGCTGGCGCGAGTTGTTGGCGCTGCTGCGCGGTCACCAGGAGGCGCTGGGGCGCTTGTCGGCGCTCATGGCACTCATGCGCGAGGTGGACGCCGCACTGGCCTCCATCGCGCATCTCAGAGTAGGTGTCTTCTTATTGCCCTCGCGTCCTGACTATTGTTTGATTGTTTGAAATGCTTTTTTATTGATTGAATGATTTTCTCATTGATCTATTGATTTATTTCTTGTGTTATTGATTAATTCATAGATAGATTTCTAGATTCATCGGTTGATTTCTTGATCCATTGGTTCATTAATTAATAGATTGCTCGATTAATTGATTGATTGAAGCATTGCATCTTGATAAATTTAATAATAGATTTACATAATGTTCTATTTGTTAGATGTATCGACTTCTTGATTCAATAATAGTTTAATTCAATGATTTTTTGATTAATTCATTGATGAATAGTTTGATTTCTTTATTAATTGATTGATTAATCCATCGATTTCTTGATTTACTGATTGATTGAAATGCTATATTTTGATTGATTGAAAAATATTTTCATGTTTGTTAGATTTTTGATTGATTGTTTAAATGATTGCAGTCGCAGCTCGTGTCGGAAGACGTCGGCCCGCATCTGGTGGGCGTGGAGGAACAGTCGCAGCGGCTAGCACTGCAAGAGCTGCAGCTCGGCGCGCTGGGCGAGACCTCGCGCCGTCTCGCACGACAGGGGGCCGCCCTGAGCGCGCCCGCGCAGCCACACACGCTGCTCAAGCAGCGCCAGGAGCAGCTGCAGACCGATTACGACGAGTTAGTATTCTCGCCAGTGTTTTTCAAGCCAAAGATCTAATATATTGCTAAAACTTTTTAGGGTCGTTAACCCAATCATATTATAAACCTTATATAATTATTTCCAGTCTTGTGGCAGCGGCCAAGGAGCGTAAAGCCCGGCTGGAAGACGCCAGGAACCTTTACCAGTTTCTGGAAGATCACGAAGGAGAAGAGAGTAAGTCGGTAGTTTTTACACCAAGTTGAGATATTGACAACATTCAATATGAATGGTTATTTCATCATGGTCTAGGATAGTTGTTTAAATCCATAAAAACAGCTGTTACTTCTTATAAGACCTTTTAAATCTTAGGCCCTAGACAGGCCACTGAAATAGTTTAACCGTTCTAGAAAGAACTTCGATATTTAATAAAATTGAACTGAACACTTGAATCGTTCAAGCATCTCAAATCATTCAAGCACCTCAAATCATTCAATCCCCTCAAATTATTCAATCCTCTCAAATCATCAAAGCACAATCATTCAAGCATCTCAAATCATTCAATCCCCTCAAATTATTCAATCTTCTCAAATTATTCAATCCCCTCAAATCATTCAATCCTCTCAAATCATAAAAGCACAATCATTCAAGCATCTCAATCATTCAATCACCTCAAATCATTCAATCCCCTCAAATCATTCAATCCTCTCAAATTATCAAAGCACAATCATTCAAGCATCTCAAATCATTCAATCCCCTCAAATCATTCAATCCTCTCAAATTATCAAAGCACAATCATTCAAGCATCTCAAATCATCGAATCCCCTCAAATCATTCAATCCTCTCAAATTATCAAAGCACAATCATTCAAGCATCTCAAATCATTCAATCCCCTCAAATTATTCAATCCCCTCAAATCATTCAATCCTCTCAAATCATAAAAGCGCAATCATTCAAGTATCTCAATCATTCAATCACCTCAAATCATTCAAGCACAATCTTGATTCAATCACCTCAAATCATTCAAGCACAATTATTCAAGTATTTCAAATCATTAAAGTATCTCAAATCATTCAAGCATTTCAAATCATTCAAGTATCTCAAATCATTAAAGCACAATCATTGAAGCATCTCAAATCAACTTGTCTTCAATTCTGATGATGGCATTGTCGTTTTCCAGGCTGGGTGACGGACCGCCAACGAATCTGCCGCGCTGCCATCACAGCCAAGGACCTGCGCGCCGTGCTTAGCCTGCAACAGAAGCACACGGCATTGCGCCACGAGATGCGCGCGCGCGAACGTCATACTGCTAAGGTCACCAGCAAGGGAAACAGGTAAGGCGCAAACTAAATTATTCATTAATAAATTATTGAAACGATATTAATATGTTCAAACAATAATTTGAACTGGAAAAACAAACTCAAATTAAGACACAAATTTATTTTATTTTTTTAATATGAATACTGCACAAGAGCCCCAACTACCTTCCTGTCCGAAGTCAGTGAGACTATGGCATCCCTGATTTCAGCATGTTGTAATGCTGAAGGTAGTGGGGAGGGGATGGAGATGTGAAAGAGGAAGGATGAGACGTACCTGCCTATTCAGATCTGGTCACCAAACACGCTGGTTAAACCATTTCAAGCAATGTTTCAATTTTGAATGGTAATCTTTCACTAGGGCAATACTGGCATTTGTATGTATGTATGTATTTGTTGTATTTCAACTGAATGGCAAGCAATTCAATTCTATATTACGGTAATTAATTGATTTATATTTTCCCACAGCCTGGTGGAAGAGCAGCACCCCAAAAGTGCAGAGATTAGCCGCCGGCTGGAGAGCCTGGCCCGCCTCTGGGAGCAGCTCCGAGAGCTGGCTGACCTGAGGGACAAGCAGTTGAGAGAGGCGGCGGAAGCCTATCAGGTAACAACGTGTAAATATGTAAGGTTGTGATCAAATGGCCAATCGGCGCCATTTTGTTTTGTTGATCTTCGAAAGGTAGGTCCCCGTTAAAAACTGATTCTACGTCCATATGCGTTACACACGGTGACCAGATAATTCAACACACGTATGAATCAGCACACTTTTTAAAAGTGGTGTAAAATCATAAAAAAAAAAAAAAAATTATAAAACGGACAGGTTTTATTATTGTTTTTTGTACTTATAATTACTTTATATCACTTTTAAAAAGTGGGACAATTAATAATAATAATTGGATTACTTTTATAGCGCCACTTTTGTGGGAAAATAATTCACCTCAAGGGTGCTTTATGTAACATGTAATATATGTAACCTATCTTTTAGACTCATAACTAACACCTTACAGCTAAAATTTATTGCTAATCTCTTTCAAGTAAGATTTATAACTGGTGACTTACAGCTAAAATTTATTACTAATGGCTTACAAGTAAGATTTATAACTGGTGACTTACAGCTAAAATTTATTACTAATAGCTTACAAGTAAGATTTATTACTAGTGACTTACAACTAAGACTTATAGCTAGTTACTAACTACTGAGACTTATAACTAGTGATTTACAACTAAGACTTATAATTAGTGACTAACTACTAAGAATTATAACTAGTGACTTACAACTAAGACTTATAGCTAGTTCCTAACTACTGAGACTTATAACTAGTGATTTACAACTAAGACTTATAATTAGTGACTAACTACTTAGAATTATAACTAGTGACTAACTACTTATAATTATAACTAGTGACTTACAACTTAAACTCATAGCTAGCAACTAACTACTGAAACTTATAACTAGTGGTTAACTACTGAGATTTCTAACTAGTGATTTACAACTAGAACTTATAGCTAGTAACTTATTAGTAGTAGTTCTAGTTAGAATGTTAAATTCAATTAAGCCGACTGTATCAAGGCTGTCCATAAAACCATTAACAATTTTGAAAATAAAAGTTGGGTTAGAAACAAGTCTTCTATTTGAGAGTTTTAATAATTTGTGACCTGTTCCAGTTCTACGCGGATGCGAACGAGGCCGACTCCTGGCTGAAGGATAAGCTGTCGCTGGCTGGCTCCAGCGACCTGGGCAGCGACGAGCCCAGTGCGCAGGCGCTGCTCAGCCGCCACCGGGCGCTCTCTGGTGAGCTGCAGGCGTACCGCACCGAGCTAGCTACGCTCAACGCGCAGGCCGACCGTCTGCTCAAACAAGGCATCGACTGTCTGCAGGTGAGATCACATATACTTTCCCCTACCTTACACTCTCCCTTACTTTCCCATATATTGTAAAACTACTCCACACAGGAGGTCCTGAGGGAAATAATTTCCCCGATAGCTCGTATCATCTTTGGTTCTGGTAAGTTCTGGGAATTAAAAAGGTATGAGGAGTGTGTCCAGAAGTGACGGACGTATGAATAGACACATCCGCCGCTAAGACCTTTACAATCATCCAAAGAACCCGGGCACCCCTGCTAAGTCACCAAACGTAGCGAACCACTTTGGGTGACTTATGGCAGAGATGTTGGTTATCCAATAAATGATTCCCAGAGCGGCGGTAACCATACCAACCTCTCTTATCATTGTATTTTTTAACTATTAGATATACTCTATGTAAAAGCCCTATTGGGCGTTGAATTTAAAAAAAAGTTCGCTTTAACTTATGTTTCTCTTAAATCTTATACACTTTTATTTTATTTTATTGATACAGAGGCGGCTTATATAGTTCCTGTGAGCAGTGAGCACTCAATCATTGTTCTACCTCCCTTTTTACCTTATTCCTTTGACAGTACCCCGGTCCCTTCGATATTGTTCACCAGGGTTGTCATCGGATATTTGGCTATTCTTGGTTCCACAATGTCTTCCCAGATAGCTGAGCCTTTTTCCCATCAAGGCGGGACATTCGCACCATTGGAGAATTGGAGTTTCTCATTTCCAGCATCTATTGGTGTTTTCCATTCCCAACAGCTGGAAGTGTCTCCTGAGGTGGCAGTGTCCCGTTAGTAGTCCTCACCCTACACTTGCCTTTCGATTCAACTGAATTAGTAATTAATTTTAAAGTAAAATAAATGCTTTAACGTTTCAATCCCCTTCCAGTTGGCGAGCGAGACCGACTCAGCAGCTGCCGAAGCAGATGGTGCTGCCCCAACCGAAGAGTGGGTGAACGAGACGAGATTGGTTCCGACCGAGGTTTGGGAAGAGGAACCGGTGGAGAGACTGGAGCACCGAACCGTCACTGAAGAGAGAAGCGTTCCACAGGTAATTTCCGTCCACTTTCCAGGAAATGGTTTTTACCTGAACTATTTCTGTAGTTTTAATTGTTTTTCTCCTGAAGAGACGTGTCAAATTCAGTGGCTGACCTCGGATGTGAAAAACAGGCACATTGTTGTGAACCTAACTATTAAACAGGCAGGGTTCTCTCTCTCGGAAGACGTGGATCTCACTAAACCGTCGCATCCGGTGCAGTCACCGTCGCCTAGCGTACATAATGCACAAAAATAGGGCCTAAAGGATTCTAAATTGTTTAAAAATGGACATTGGATTCGAATAACAACAAACTGTTTAGTACAAGTAAAATAGGGTTTTATAAATGACAAAATTGCTACATTCATAAAACTTTGGTCATATCTTAGTAGTAAAAATGACAATCGGTAAAGTCCGCCCAAATTAAAGTGGTGGAACACCTCTCTAGGGGGAGGGGATGTTTTGAAAAATTTATTTTTCACAACTAGGTCGAGTGAGGTATCTTTTACCATGGTTTCATTAGTGCTGAATCGAATGACCCGTTTGTGGTAAAATTAACAAAATATGGCACTATTGAATCTACACAAAATGTTTTGGTTTTAAATTCTACATAATTTAATTTACCTTAAAAACTACCTAAAAAAATAGCTCTTCGGGGTCGAAATTGACAAAAAACTGAACAAAGGTCGAAAATTTCGCTGATTTTTTTACAAAGATCCGGAAGTCTAACCAGGTCGAAAATTGAATTTATCATAAGGCCTCCATCATATACAACATATAAAATAATTATAACTACCCGTTTTGATGCGAGGTAGGATGTTTAAAATTACCGGAGTAAGTCATTTCAACAAAGTATTTATTGCTTGGATAATTTTCATATTTTTTCACTAAAAACCTGTTTCACCAAATATTGATAAAATCGAATTGGGAGTTGTGTCATTCAATTCACCACCAATGATACAGTTGTAAACGATATCTCACTGGTCCTAGTTGTGAAACATGAAATTTTTCGAAAAATCCTCCCCCCTTCTTCCCCTAGAAGGGCGTTCTGTCACTTTAATTTGGACGGACTCTGCAGATCTTCATTTCTTCTGCCGCGATCAATGTAGCAATTTTGGCATTTGTTTTGGGTCTATTTTACCTGTCCTAGTAGAAGAATGTTCCCTTCATCAGTTTCTGGCGGAATATCTGTGCTGAACCGAGTGACTTCCGATAATAACTTCAGCATTCCATTTTGACCTCCACTACATTTTATGAAGAAGAAATGGTTTCCAGTAAAAAAAAGATTTAAGAGTGGGTATTTTTCAATACGTTCATGACAATAATCTTCCCTGACACTTTGTTGCGGTAATGGTTTTGTGATTGTTTGTTCCAGGTGAAAGCCCTGTACGCCTTCAACGGGCAAGGCATGACCATGGCCAAGGGCGAGGTGATGTTCCTGATCAACAAGACCAACCCGGACTGGTGGTCCGTGCGCAAGGCCGACGGTACTGACGGGTTCGTGCCCGCCAACTACGTCAAGGAGGTTGAGCCGAGGATCGTGCCCGTAAGTTGTTCATATATTATTTAACTATTTTTTAATTTAACTATATAACCTAGGGATCAGACTTTTATTTAACGGAAGGTGTAAGTCTATAAACTACTGTACATTATCCATTTTAGTGGTGTACTGATTTTGCAAGTAGATGCGTAAACAGCTGTTTTTAGTAAATAAATATGATATTAACTAAAAATGCAATAACTTGGACAAATATCAACCAAACTTAATGATTCTTTTTGTTATTAAATATAAAAAGAATTATATCCCATGCATCTAATAAAAACACTAAAACTACTAAATATATGGAGAAAAACAAAAATAGAAAATTATGTCGCTTCACAATTATGTTTTCCCGTGCAAAGGTCATTTAGTCCCGTCTTACAGCGGGCGCATGAGGTAAATTCATTTTCTATTCGCATTCTATTATTGCGATGGTCAATAATCGCACTTCCGTCATCACTGTCTCCATTTATCAGATCGAATGGCTCATCATCCGTAATGTCGCCATCCTTTAATACATCTTCCGCGATAGAACTAAGATCCGACATAGCGAAATATGTCGTTTTAATTTATTATAACAGGACAAGCAATATACTCGTAGATATACGCCAACTGCAATACACCGCTCTCAAATGGAACAAGTGCTCTTGTAAGGATCAACAAACGCATATTGAAGAAGGCAGCGCCTAAGTAATACACTTTATACACACAAAAACTAAGGACACGTTTGAAAAAAGATGGTTTTGTTTTAAACGAGTATATTTTTGAAGATAGTGTCTATATTTTAATTAAGTTTTTTGTTTAGATAGTACTCACCATACCCAGCTTTAATAGTATTGTCTAAAATTATAGATTTTCTTTTCTAAGACAATTGTCTCCCAACAGATTCTGGTAAATGGTCTAGTAGTCTCCAGACTGGACTACTGTAATAGTTTGTACGCTGGTCTGCCGAATGTACATTTGAACAGACTGCAGGGAGTGTTCAGCTCGTCTAGTATGCCGTGCCATCAAATACTGTCACATCACTCCTCCTCTACGTGATTGCCTACACTGGCACAGAGTCACAGAAATACTTCAGTTTAAAATTTGTCTTATGGCATATAACCCACTGCATGGGCTGGCGCCATCATACTTGACTGGTCTCTGCGTGAGGGACAATCTTACTCATGCTCAGATCGGCCAAGAAATCAATATCGAAACCTTTAAGAAGAATCTAAAAACGTATCTATTTAAAAGGGGCTACAAACTTTAACAAGATGCAAAGTGCCCTTGAGGTGATTTTAGTCACAATGGGTACACTCATGGAGTATTGTGTAAAAAAGACAGTGTTATTACAAGTATTTTAGTATTATGTACAAGAAAATGGAAAATTAACTAACCATCACGCCCTTTCTCTGCAGGGATAGGCAGATAGGATGGACCGCCAAACATCTCGGTCTTGGTAAACACTTCTTGCTTCGTTCACATTCATACATTCTCTTTTGTTATTCTGACTTCTGACATGGCCCGATTCAAGTATTTGATTCACTTGATCGTGCCATGTCTTCTTCGGACGTTCCCGGCTTCATCTTCCATTCAAATTCGCATAAAATATTCTCCTTACACTCCTTTCTTTCTTCATTCGCTCTACACGCCCGAACCATCTTAGCGTCCTTTTCTTTATCTTACTCATTACGCTTTTTTTGTACGCAGGAGGCGCTGAGGGAAATAATTTACTTCAAGGCCTATATCATCTTTAGGGATGCTTGTGGAGGGTCTTTTAGACGATAGGAAGGTGTGAACCTGGGTCTTGAAGAGACCCATGTTGTAGAACGGAGGAAACAGATGCCGCAGATCATTCCACGTGACATGTTTTCATGTGACAAATGTCAACCGTGTGCAAATGTTGTGTGCGCGTTTGGCGTGTTTCCCGACTGTGCACCGGTGCCGAAGGGATCGATGACGCTAGTTCATCAAAATACCAGTAGAACAAAGACAACATTCCCACCTGACGTCCATGTTCATTGTAATCCTTTTGTTAAGAAAGGCGATCCTATCAAATGGTTGCCCGTTTCTGCATAGAGTCCAAGGGTTTTTTTCAGATATTTTGGGGCTCCCGATCCTTTTTGCACACTTGCGATTTGCACAGGGTCAGCAGTTGTGTACTATCTGCAGTATCTGCGGGCTCTGTACAATATGCCCAGCTTCTGAGAGGCTAACTTTACTCTGGCTTCGATGGAGCCCCCATGCAGGTTGAGAACGAAATCACTTGAAATTTTATCTCGATTTGATTCTATATATACTAAATTCTAAGTATGGATATGTTATATTACCATTACGCTTTGTAAACTGTGTAAAAACAGAATTGTCAATACTTTGTAATACAAAGTACAACTCGGTTTTGTTTTATAGTTAATTTATTTCTGATAATCTCCCCTCTCTTCAGGTGCAAGTGCGTAGACCGGAGAAAGTGCGTTCCGTGCAGCGCGTCAAGAAGACAGTGCTCACGAAGCAGGTGGTGCGCGTGCGCGCGCCGCCGGCTGCGCGCAGCCGCACCAAGGCAGCTCGCCCCGCGCCGCGCGCCCAGCCCGAACAGGGTGATACTGTCGACACCAGAAGGCAGAGAATCAACACCAGCTATGGTAGGGATAAGGGTTTTGTTTTTATTTAAAAATAATATCAGTAACTCTTCATAAGAAGACACAGAAAATAAAAAAGAAACGGTCGCGACTGAGCACGAAAATCTTATGTTACCTAACCTAATTGATTTATTTTAAAATTAAATTTATTTATTCTTAAAATTTTTTTATGAGAATACTAAACATGAGTCCCAGCTGTTCTCCACCATCTGGAGCCAGTGAGACTATGGCATCCCCAATAGGGGTTTGTTGTGAGGCTGAAGTGAGGAGGGGAAAGAGACGGGGAGAGGAAGGTGGGGAAGTACCTGGCTTTTCAGATCTGGTTATCAAACACGACTAAAGCCATTTCAAACAACGTTTCGATTCTGAATGGTGGTCTTTCACCAGGGTGATACTGAAAGTATCTACCACTCTGGAACGTGCCGCAAATATACTGTATATTATTTGAAATGAATGAATTGTGAAATAACACAATTTAATCAAATATATATAAATATACGCCGGGATTCGAACCCGCGACCTCCGAATTCGTAACCACTCAATCAAACATAGAGTGGAGGTTAAGATCCTCTGCGTTGAGGCACCGACTAATGAAGACGGTACTATAACTCGGTGTAAATGGTATTCATGTCCCGTAAATAAATAAATCTTTCTGTTCCAGAGCGCCTTGTTCAGATGGCCCTGGAGCGCCACGCCGCCCTGGAGGATGCCATACGTCTGTACGGCTTCTACGGGGACTGCGACGACCTGGAGCGCTGGATCAAAGACAAGGAGAAGCTGCTCAAGGCCGATGACCCCGCCGATTCTGTCGACACCGCCAAGAGGAAGTACGAGGTGAGGATGATGCGCCACTTGTACTATGATTCTCGGACGATTTCAGCTTTTGATCAAATTGCGATCGAGTGAAAAGCACAAAAATATGTCCGTTATAGGATTCTGCACCACTTATGTAATGATTCTCGGCCCGTTTCAGCTTTTGATCAAATTGCGATTGAGTGAGAAGCACAACATCATGACCATTATAGGTTACTGTGCCTTGTTCTACAATTCTCGGCCCGGTTCAGCTTTTGATCAAGTTATGAAATTGTGGAAAGAATGTAGCCAGGACGAGTCGGGTCGTGACAGAAGATGACGTATGAATGTGAATGATGTGAGAAGCGTGTAACAAGACAGTCACGTGGCAGTCTATCCTCCGCTAACCACTCCGGAAAAACGGCGTAATATTTATTTAGTGAGCAGTTAGTTAATTCTAGTTAAAATTTCCCTTTCCAGAAATTCGTCACGGATCTGTCTGCATCGCGTTCGCGGCTGGCCCGCGTGCACGCCGGCGTGGAGGAGCTGGCCAATCAGAAGCACGCCCAACTGGAGCGTGCCACGCAGCGTGCCAACCAGATCCAGAGGCTCTGGGATAACCTCAACAGGCTGAAGGAGCAAAAGGAGAAGAGCCTGGAAGGTGCATCGACGTAATATATACATTTTTTTATTTTGTTACTTCTTACTTTTGTTTTCCTGATTAAGAAGAAAGCACTCTGCTGGTTTGACACAAAAATTTGGTTCCCATTTTTGTTAGTCCACTTTGAACTATCTGAAGCCAGTGGGACAGTGACATCCCCTATTGGGGTATGTTGCGAGTGGAGAAGGGAAGAGGAAGGCTAGGGGAAGTACTTGGCCATTCAGATCTTGTCACCAAACACGGAGAGAGTAATTTTATTACCTATTATTAATTACATATGTTTTTATTACCCAGGTTATGAATAACCTGACAATATTAGATAAACTCCTACTACCATCATTATAAGCAGAAGATTTTTGATTGTGCAATGATGGAGGACTTAAAACCACAATGCCTGGGTGGGAACCAGACACATTTGTCAACCCAGCCACCACCGGTCTCAAGTAATGTTTTGATTCTGATTGGTGGTCTTTCACCGGGGCGATACTGAGAGTATCTACGATTCTGCTGGGACTAATGTGTTATTTTCTATTTCAGTGTGGAACTGTTTGAGCGCACATGTGCCGAGGCAGTGGAATGGATGAGCGAGAAGAGCCTGCAGCTGGAAGGGGCGGAGCTCGGGGCCGACCTGCACACGGTGCGCGCCTTGCAGCGCCGCCACGCGCAGTTGGAGCGCGAACTGGCGCCGCTGCGCGATCGGGTCGCGCGTGTTCACATGTTGGCTGACAGGTGAGAACTGTACACACTTAGTTCTGTGTAGAAGACTCCTATTTTTAAAATGCTACAATTTTTAGACTACTACCGTTTTTAGAATGCTCCCATTTATAGAATACTCCCATTTATAGAATATTCCCATTTTTAGAATGCTCCCATTTATAGAATACCCCCATTTTTAGAATACTCCCATTATTAGAATGCTCCCATTTTTAGAATGCTCCCATTTTTAGAATGCTCCCATCTTTAGAATATCCTCATTTTTAGAATACTCCTATTTTTAGAATACTCCTATAGAATAAGATATGCAATTACTATGTGAATTAAAATATTCTGCAACATTAAACATTAACTAACGTGTCTTTCTCGTTCCAGCGTGAAATCCGCGTACCCCGCGGAGCGTGCCAATGTGGACCGGCGCCAGCGCGAGGTGCAGGCCATGTGGGAGGAGTGTGAGAAGAAGGCTGCGGAGCGGCGGGAGCGCCTTGAGAGCGCCGTCGGACACCAGATCTTCATCAGGAGCAGCGCCAGCCTACTGAGCTGGCTTCAGGTAATGAGAACTCCAGCCTTGAGGTGGCCGCCAAATATTTTTTTCTTTTAATCTTGTGTAAGATAATGTAACGTAATATCGCTCTGTTGAAGACCACCATTCAGAATTATATATTGATTTAAATGGCTTTAGCCGTGTTTGGTGAACAGATCTGAGTAGTCAGGTACTCCGCATTTCCTTCCCACTTTTTCACAACATACTGTAATAAGGAACTCCAGTGAAAAATATTTTGACTTTAAAAATATATATTCATATAGATCAGCAAACGCCTACTCTGAATATATAACTTTTATTATATTTAATTATATGTAGAATTTATAAATCATTATTTAAAAGTGAATAAAAAATCATCTCATCAAAACACTGTTATGTTAGTACCATTGCATTTGGAACATCTGACGTCACATTCTGTTTTTGTATAAGTATGAACATTTTTATTTTTCACTTATGTTTTGTATTTTGCAAATGTATATCTTTAGTTTTGGTGAAATTTAAACATAATTTGGATGACATTAAGATCTATAATTGTTGTTCAATATAAAAAAAAATATATTATCAGTGAAATAAATTAGAGTATTCATGTGCAAACCAGTTATCAATACGGATATTATCATAATATTAATGCTCAATACTATTATTATTCTTTGAGTTAAACTTTCTAAAAAAGGTACATAATTTTATTACAGTTATGGTTTACTATGAATAAAATATAAAAATATGTGCAGTAAAGCTCATCCTTGTTTTGACATTTGACATTCTAACCTCAAAACTGATCAAAACCGACCGGCCATAGATTTGGAGCGTTTTGGCAGCCTTTGAAAAATTGAAAATTATTTTAACTATGAAAACTCGCTTTAGAAAATAATTGTGGTATTTATATTTGAACGTCAGTATTGATAAAAAAAATTAAAAAATTGGACTGAGTTCCTTATTGGGGATGCCATAGTCCCACTAGCTCCGAATGGCTGGGAGCAGTTGGGACTCTTGTGCGATATTTACGCAAAAAAAAAAATTTATACTGAAGCCTCATCCGTGTACTTGCACGATTCGTATCTCTCCTATGCTTGGTTTTTACATTACTACTTTTATTTCCGGATGGTTGGGAGCAGTTGGAACTCTTGTACGAAATTTACATAAAAAAAAAATAGTCCAATATAAATTTTGTCAACATATCCGCATTCTCTATGTTCCAGGTGGTGAAGGAACAACTTGCGGCGGAGATCAAGGCGAAGGACGTAGCCACTGCCGAAAACCTCGGCAAGCAGCACAACGAGCTGTTGGACGACATCAACGCCCACAGAGACGAGTCAGTATTGTTCACCACTTTAGAATTATTCCTCTTCTTGTACTTTATTCATTTCTTTTTCTTTAAATTCCATCCGACGCCTGCAGTTCTCTTCGAGTTGTCAGCCCATCTTATCTGCGGGAACCCTAATTGTAGAGCTCTTATTTAAATTGGCAAAATACATTAAAGAGATTTACAGATCGAAGTGTGTTTTGCGCTGAAATGAGTCCAGTTTTTCCTTACTTCTTGTGTATTTTTAAATTTTTTAATTTAAAAAATAATTTTTTATGTAATATGTATTTTGTTTACGAAAGGAAAATATTCCTGGCTAATGAATAACCTGACAATATTTGAAAATCGTCTACTTCCGTCACGGAAACGGAAAAATATTGCTTGTGTCGTGTTGTAGGATTTAGCCAGCCGATTGAACTCTTAACGCCTGGGTGGGACCCCGACACGCTACACTGATCGGTCGAATTTATTCAAACATTTCCATTTTTCGAAATTCTTTCTTCAACCTGCCTAGGAGATGGAAGTTCTTATGCACACTGGCCACATCAGCTTCCGCTCAAATCAATATAGATCACACTTCTAGAGATTATCTGATCAGTGTATAATAGTTCAGTGTATAACGGGTTCAGTTCATAATAGTTCAGTCTATAATGGGTTCTGTGTATAATGGTTCAATGTATAATGGGTTTTGTGTATAATGGTTCAATGTATAATGGGTTCAGTGTATAATGGTTCAATGTATAATGGGTTCAGTGTATAATAGTTGAGTCTATAATGAGTTCTGTGTATAATGGTTCAGTGTTCATTGGGTTTGGTTAGCCTCTCAGAAGCTGAACGTACTGTATGGGGCCCGCAGATACTTTAATAGTGCGCAACTGCCGACCCCGTACAAATCACTAGTGTGCCCTACTGTCGAATTTGGTAACCACCTCTGGTCCGGAACCCCAAAATACCTGAAATAACCCTTGAATTCGTGCAGAAGCAGGCTTTGATAGATTCCCCTATCTTAACAAACGGATTTCAATCTTTAGAGGCTTCAAATGAGAATGCTGTCCCTGTTCTACCGGTATTTTAATGGAAGATGATTTGAGGAACTAGCGTCATCGATCCCTTCAACACTGGTGAAAAGTCGAAAAAACACGCCAAACGCGCGCCCAACATTTGTACATAGTTAACATTTGTCACTTGTTTTCTTGAATTCAACAGCCCAGCTTTGGAACGATTTGCCGACCTCTGTGTTTCCTCCCTCCTACAACATGGTTCTCTTTACAAGACCCATGTTCACTTCTTCGTCTCCACAAAAAGACCCTCCACACAGCATCTTCAAAGATAGACATAGGCCCTGAGTGAAATTATTTTCCTTAGGGCCTCCCGTGTGGAGTTAATAAAAACTGGTCAGTGGTCAGTGTATAAATAGTTCAGTATATAATGGGTTCAGTGTTTAATTTTCACTGACTCGAGATGCAGAATGGAGTGTGCATGTATATTGCATTGTTTTTAAATGGTATGTTTGATTATTTCAGACTGAACGAGGTTATAGAGTTGGGAGAGAAGCTGGTGAAGGGAAACCCAGCCCTGACCGAGGTGGCCGAGAAGGTGGCCCTTCTGAAGGCAGACCGAAAGGCAGTCGATGAAGGTAACGACACTCGTCTTTAACAGCTTGGGCCAGCTTCGGTGCTGACTCCAGGCGGCCTAAATGTATGGCCAGAAATTGAACGGCGTTGCTGTGGTTTCATGATTATTGACGCATAGGAACAAGGCAGTCAATGAAATGACAGTATCGTTGGTCTCTGGATACGTTCAGTGTGAACTCCAAGCAGAATAAATGCAAGGCTGGAAAGTTGTTTCCAAATTGAACTTCATTGTCACATTCTTGCTGTTTCTTAAAATTCCTTTTTCCACAATAAGGAACTCCAGTCCAATTTTTGTTATTATTTTTTTTTATCAATAATGACGTTCAAACTTAAATACCAGTATATTTCTTTTTTTTTTATAAAGGTAGTTTTCATAATTATAATAATTTTCAAAGTTTCAATTTTTCAAAGTCCGCCAAAACAGTCAAATGTTGAGGTTAGAATGTTAGATGTCAAAACAAGGATGAGCTTTACCATACATAATTTTATATTCTATTCGTAGTAAACCAAAACTAAACAAAAGTAATAAAATTATGTACCTTTTTAGAAACTTTAACTCAAAGGATGATAATAGTATTGAGCATTAATATTATCATAATACACGTATTGATAATTTGTTTGCTCAGGAATACTTTAATTTCTTTCATTAATAATAGTTGTTTATATTGAACTATTATGGAGCTTAAAGTCACCCAAATTAAGTTTGAACTTTGCCAAAACTAAAAAAATACGTATTTAAAATACAAAACAAAATCGAAAAATTAAAACGTCTGTACTAATCCAAAACCAGAATGCGCACATGACGTCAGATGTACAAAATGTAATGGTACCAACATAACAACGTGTTTTGATGGGATGATTTTTTATTCACTTTTAAATAACGATTTATAAATTCTACGTATAATTATATATAATGAAAGTTATGTATTCAGAATGGGCGTTTGTTGATCTATATGAACATATATATTTTAAAGCCATTATATTTTTCACTGGATTTTTATACTGTCCATTTATAAATTATTGATGCAGCATTTTTGTAACTGCCACAAATGTTTCCCATAAATGAGTTACATATTCCAGAATTGAACTGAATTGATGCATATTTCCAGACTGGAAGAAGAAGCAAGCTCTCCTGGCGCAGTGTCTCCAGCTGCAGTCCTTCAACCGGGAGGCGGACAGGATTGACGCTTCCAGTGGGGCACACGAGGCCTTCCTGGAGTTCCAGGACCTAGGGGTAAATATTCCATAAATGGAAATTACAGCCGGTTTATTTTTTCTTCAATATTCTTTAATATATATTTTTTATTTCAAATACCATAAAACCAACATATTTTTTTTGTGTTTAATTCGTAGAACACCATTTAATTAAAAAAAAAAATTGTGGAAATAAAATTTCATATTGTTATTATTAAGTTCTGCAAGTATTTTAGTTTTTATTATTGTGATAGCTGTTTCGGTGTTCAAGGCCATTTTCAAACTGTGGTTAGGCCACGTTGAGATGACTTATTTAACTTCACTCAATATCAATTTTTATTGTGCCTAAAACGATTTATTACTGGCGAAACCAATTTACTGATAAAATAATTGTGACAATTGATTAGCAGCTATTCTGTGCTCAAGGTTTCGTTTTGTAAAAAAATAAATTATTGTTGGATCCCCAAAAATGACATAGATGTTGAGGGAAATTATTTCCCTCAGGGCCTCCTTTGTGGAGTTGCTGTAAAAAAATATATATATGTAAGCACACGAATCCGAAGGTCGCAGGGTTCAAATCGTGGCGTGCGCAAGCGAATTTTATTTAATTAATTTGTGCTGTTTCACAATTAATTAATTTTAAAATAATAAATAGTATATTTGCGCACACTCTAGAGCGGAAGATACTCTCAGTATCGCCCTGATGAAATACCACAATTCTGAATGGAAATGTTGCTTGAAATGACTTTTAGCCTTGTTTGGTGACCAGATTTGAATAGCCAGGTATTTCCCCACCTTCCTCTTTCCCTTTTCCTTCCCCTTCCCAATTCCTTCACCTTCAAGACATTCCCCAATTGGGGATGCCATAGTCTCACTGGCTCCAGATGGTTGGGAGCAGTTGGGACTCTTGTGCGGTATTCATATAAAAAAAAGCAAAAAACATGTATATTATAATGTCAAACATTTAATATTTGAGTGTGCAACTGTTTCATTGTGATATTTCTGTATAAATTAATGCATGTTTTTTACCTTTGTAGGACTCAGTGGAATCGGTGGAGGCTCTTGTAAAGCGCCACGAGGACTTCGAGAGCAGTCTGGCGGCGCAGGATGACCGCCTTCGCGCCTTCTACCAACAAGCCGACGGTCTGGTCAAGACGGACCATTATGCGACGCCGCAGTAAGTACTTACTTTATTTCAAATGATCGGTTAGTAGCCAAGCGGACGAATGCTATCCTCTTCAATCCTCTGCTAGCTAAGTCGGCCATCACTGCACAAGCAATATTTTCCCATTATGATGATGGCGGTAGGAGATTTTTTTTTTATATTAACGGTCAGCACCACGGTCCAGGACCCAAAAATACACACTTTGTAGTCTGCTGATGCAAGAAATACTATGAATGACAAATCTAAAAGGTTTCAATGGACAAACATCCTCAAACGGTAATCTTTTAAATTCTATTTGAATATGTACGGGAATTTTAGGTAAACAACATTTCGGTATATATGTCCTAGAATTTAAAAGATAACTGTATTGAGGATTTTTTTCTTTTGAAACCTTATACATTTACCTAACTACATTTATGCATCATATACGTACAACGGTGACTGCACCGGGTGTGGTTTAATGAGATCCACGTCTTCCGAGGGAGAGAGAACTCAACTGATGATTTAATAGTAGGGTCTAGAACGAGGTGCTTGTTTTTCACGTTCGAGGTCTACCACTGAGTTCGCAACGACTCTACAGGGGAGTATCGTGATAGAAGCAGTCTTTCGCCTTCAGTTCCAAAGGTTTCCTGGACGTCAGGCGGCTGGCCGGGGGGTTTGCAAGGTCATCTTGAAGTGGAATGTTACTATTAACTGCCTTTTTGTATTCCCTGAGGGTTGCCGACTCTCGTATTACAGTGGATGGTGCGATATTCGAGAGGACAGGGAGCCATTGTAGCGGAGTGTTCCACTCACCGTATGTATCAGTATTTACTTGCACGTCGATCTTCTGTTTGTGTGCACTTCTAGCCCACACTGGAGTACAATATTCCACTACCGACCTATCAATATTCAATTTTCCCGTTATGCTTGACGGCTGATCACAAATTGATCAAATGCTGAAACGGGCCAACATGGAAATGTCAAAAATTGAAAATGGCGCTCTTCCATTATACTCTATGTAATATAGCAATGAATGTAATCATTCACTGACATGTGTACGCCATTCCAGAATCCTCCAGCGTAAGGAAGCGGTGCACGCAAGACGCGCCGCCGTGCGCAAGGCAGCGGCAGAGAGACGGCGCGCCCTGCAAGCCTCGCTGGCATACCATCACTTCTCCGCGGAGGCTGATGATCTCGATGCCTTCATCCAGGACAAGATGCGGACCGCCACCGACCAGTCTTACAGGTACAGATGATCGGTTTTACAGAGTTTGTTGTTCATTTAGTTCTACTACAGTGAATTCTGTTTTTTTATTTTTTCTATTTTTTCTAATGGAAGACCATTTTCCTATATTTTATGTGTACTCGTATTACTGTATTTTTCACTTTATTTCATGGAACGTATGCTCCGTGTAAAAACAGATTTAAACAGAGGAATGACATTTGGAAAGAGGCGGATTTCTTAAATTCTCGCTTTGATGTAAAGCTAAAGTAGAGTTGATTCTCCGATTTGGATGAGTGACATCTGTTGACTTTATTACAAACAAATTAATTTAATAATAACAAATACATGGTTTGATTAGAATTCAAGTAAATTTATCAACATTTGGTATTAATTATGATAATATTTCAGGGACTTGACAAACCTGGAGAGGAAACTGCAGAAGCACGAAGCGTTTGAACGAGAACTTCACGCCAACGAAGGACAGCTGAGAAATGTGACCAATGTACGTACGAGTGTGCTCCTTTCTTTATTTTATCCAATATATGTTCCGGTTCACCTTCTTAGAGCGCTAATATCTTCCGTTTTTCGAGATAATGCATTGTTTTAATTGCGGCGATTTTACTGTCATTCCTCCATCCGCCTCGCTATTATAATAATGTAAGATCATTTGCTATTTTTCCAGACCGGCGAAGCCTTGGTGGCTTCCGAGCCGGCCCGTTCCGACGCGGTGAACGACCGCCTGTCCTCCCTGCGCTCGCGCTGGGCCGGCCTGCGCGGGGCCGCAGCGGACCGCGCCCGGGCCCTGCGCCAGGCCGCCGCGCAGCGGGCCCACGCGAGGTCCGCGCAGGATGCGCGCGATAGGCTCGGGGAGCTGCGCCGAGATCTGGAGAACAAGGAGACCGGGAGAGATCTGAGGACTTGCAAGGAGTTGCTGAATAAACATCAGGTATGTTTTTATTCATTCAATGATCGTTTGATTATGCGTTATTTATACTATTATTGTTGTGTTTATTTAAAAAAAAAAGTTTTTTCCAACACCAGCGAAAAAACCTCCTGTTTTTATTTATTTATTTATTTATTATTATTATTAGATTAATGATTAAAAAAAAAAATTACGGTAACTCCACACAGGAGACCCTGAAGGAAATAATTTCCCTCAAGGCCTATATCATCTTTGGGGATGCTGTATGGAGGGTCTTTTAGAGGATAGGAAGGAGTGAACTTGGGTCTTGAAATGACCCATGTTGTTAGATGGAGGAAACACAGGCCAGGAGATCATTCCACAGCCGAGCTGTTGAACACAAGAACGAGTCGTAGAAGCGACCCGTTCTCATGTGACAACGGTAACATGAGAACGGTCGACTGTGTGCAAATGTTGGGCGCACGTTTGGCGTGTTTCCCGACTATGCTCCGGTGCCGAAGGGATCAATGACGCCAGTTCCTCAGAGCATCTTCCATTAAAATACCGGTAGAACAAGGGCAGCGTTCCCACCTGACGTCTGTGCTCCAAAGATTGCAATCCGTTTGTTATGATAGGCGAATCTATCAAATGGACCGCCCGTTTCTGCACAGAGTCAAGGGTTTTTTTCAGATAATTTGAGACTCCCGACCAGAGGTGGCTGCCAAATTCTAAAGTGGGGCGCACTTGCGATTTGTACAGGGTCAGCAGTTGTGCACTATCTGCAGTATCTGCGGGCTCGGTACAATACACACAGCTTCTAAGAGGCTAACTTAATTAACTCTGGCTTCGATGGAGTTCCCATTCCTGAGCTGGTCACTTAGGGTTACACCAAGCACATCAATAGAGGGCTTGTTGGGAAGATTGCTTCCATTAAAAGAGACTAGATAAATTCACAAGACTATCGATCGATTCACTTCTGCGAATGAATCTGCCCATGTCTACCCGCCTGTCACGGCAAACCTTGATGTATCATATAAAAGACAACATACGAAACATTATGAAACATAGAAAGTCCATTAGAGGAACCTTTTGTCATAAAAAAATAAATTATTATAAAATTTTAAGATGAAATTAAAGGGACTGACAATGTTTTTTCTACTAGGCTTTAGAACTAGAGATGTCTCAGTGGGAGCAGAGAGTCGGGGAGCTACAGGCCTCGGGGCAGGATCTGGCCGCAGAGGGTCACTTCGACGTGGACTCCGTGCAGCAAGAGTCCAAGTTGGCCGCCGGCGCACTCACCGATCTGCAGGAACCAGCGCAGCGACGCCGCACACTGCTGGAAGAAGGACTCAAGTCAGTAGCCTCCACCCTCGCATTATGACTATAAATTTAGATTTTTCCGCTAAAGTTGTTACGTTATGAGGATTTTTTTATATTGAATCGCCTTCGGATCACCATTCTCATATTAAACCAAAATTTCAATCCATTCGGTCCCATAGAGCCAGAGAAAAGAGATATGTATCATGTACTAACAGACAAAATTGGCAAAAGGAAACATGCTTGGTGAAACACAATGTAAAAAAATAAATTTGTGACAAGATTGCTGTGAATGGGGGAAATGATGAATGGTGTAAATGGGAGAAATGATTGGTTTAATTGGATATATCATCACCTGTGGAGGAAGAGTCCAAGATGGCCGCCAGCACACTCACCGATCTGCAAGAGTCCGCACAGCGACATCGCACACTGCTGGAGGAGTACAAGGTACTTACTTGTTGGGATTGGTGTAAATAGGAGGAATGTTAAAAGGAGACAGGATTAGTGTAATTGAGAAAATGATGAAAGGAGACAGGATTGGTGTAAATGGAAGAAATGATTGGTCTAATCAACACTCACTGATCTACAGAAACCCCCACAGCAACGTCACGCACTGCTGGAGGAGTACAAGGTACTTGTAGTTGGGATTGTTGTAAATGGGAAGAATGTTAAAAGGAGACAGGATTGGTGTAAATGAAAGCACGATGAAAGGAGACACACTTGGTGTAATTGGGTAGAATAATGAAAGGAGAATGGGGTTGGTGTAAATGGAAGGATTGATTCAAATTAAGGCAAGGTTGGTGTAAATTATGATTAAAATAGATGAAACATGAACAAAATTTGTGTAAATTTATGGGATCACTGCCAGGAGCTTTGGAATATTTTTGTTGTGAACAATGGACGGATAATCCACTTGTCGTGACTCACTACTAAGTGGTTCATTGACTTTAGGTAAGGTATTTCCTAAAGTCAGTGAACCACACTGTATGTTACTGTGCGGAATGTGGTGAGTCAGACCTCAGGGTTTCGAGAAATACAATATGGCAATACGTCTGACAAAGAATATGTTTATTAAATATATATTTTTAAAATATGTTTATTTATTATTAACTGTTAAATTATTAGAGAAGCAGGGTATTGTTTTGTTATATGGTATAATCCATTGTTCCCACCGCTACGGTTGGGAAGTCGTCGTCCTCTGCAGATCATCGTAGTGGAGGCAGAAGCGTAATGGTTTCCTTGTATCAGCAGTGTGGGAAATTTTCCCAACTTCATTGCATCAGTTCTTCGGGCAAACACTCTTGAATTAGTATAGGGTGTTCGTAGTTTTCGTAGATTTATCTAATGTTTTCACTTCCAGGTTCCACAAGTTTAAGTTTTCGCTGGACGCGGAGCTGCAGTGGGTGAGCGAGCGCGCGGCGGCGGCGTCGTCCAGCCTGCTGGGCACCGACCTGCACGCCGCACAGGGTCTGCACAAGAAGCACGCCAAGCTGCTGCAAGAGCTGCAGGCGCATAAGCCCGGCGTGGAACGCGAACTGGCGCGCGGAGCCGAACTGGTGGCGCAGAAGCTGCCCGATGCCGATAAGGTGGGTCTTATGTGAATGTGGCATTAACCTGTATGCCTCTACTGTGGCATACATGTATGTTTTCATTTCGCTATCCCATGTACATCAGGACTATGGTCAACCTACAACAAAAACTACCTTTGGACAAAGAAATTTGCAATATTTCTCTATAAAAGTATTTAACATCCTCCTTCTAGCAATAAAAACCATTACACAATTAACCGAATTCAAAAAAAGTATTAAGATATGGATTATGGACATGGGAAGGAAGAATATAGATATCATATTGCTATATCGGACCACTTGTCGTCTATGTTGACTGTAAATAGGGGTGGGTCTTCTAGTCGGCGGGCTGCTAGGTATGTAGACTTGGTCCAAATTTTCCAAAGGGTGGAAGTCAAAGTCGATGTAGAGATGTCCAAGTGTTAAACCGGCGAGTTGAAAAGAGCGGAGCCGTCTAGTTGTTGCAAGTGATGACTGGATGAGAGAGAGTGAGTGCTGAACGGTTGCCTATCACGGAGTATTTATCGGACGCGATAGGACCGGGCGCTGGTTTTGTCGATGTACGCTCGATCTGCCCCGTATTATTGGGGTGTCGTTTTATATAGCGTTTTGTGCTTATATGTGGCGAGTTTAAAAATATGTAAAATTATGCAACTAATAGAACTCTCTCGACCGATTCCGCTCATTTAACTCCCTTGTTCCCACCATATTTATTAACATTATAAACAAGCATACAAGTTTAGTCTGAGGGCCCCAACCTCGACAGTGTACGGGAGAATTCTTAAAACTACTTAATGCTAACATTTGTATACATAATTTATAATCAGAAATGTTAACGAGAGTCCCACCGTTTAATATATATACGTTTGTTTATGATGAATGTAGCGGGACTCTCGTAATCCTAAATTTAAAGTTTGGGTAGTATGAGTTTTCAACGGGGCATTGCGCAAATCGCTCGTGCATTCGATGGGTTTGACCAATCGCGTTCTTGCTTATTGCTTGGGCGGCGGAGAGGGGGTATGACGTAAATACAGCGTATCGTGCTCCGCCTCTGTCAGTCTATCGAGCGATGTGGAAGGGGTTGTACGTAAATACGGCGTAAAGTAGCATCTTCGTAGTCATATGATAAGATGCGCCGTTACGTTCAGTACAATTGCAACCAAACAGGGTTTAACAGTCACGGCATGTTTTCTAATAATTTTTTAGAATTCTTATTAATCTTATTGCATTATCATGTTCAAACTTTAAATATACTTGATCAAATCATATTCTTTATATAAAACCATGTACAATGTGACCTTAGAACGGGGTACCCCAGTAAGGTTACATTTTTTTGCGAATTTTTCGTTTAACTTTAAGAAATAAATGGTTAAAAATACAAAGTTTTGTTTCCAACTTCGGATCCATGACAATTCCGCACACTTTTGAAATGTGATATATAAGTGAAAAGTCATTAAAAGATTAAAAAAACAAAAATATGTATATATCCTAAACACCCAATCTAACCTTTCCTAGAACCAACAATTTTTTTTTTCATCATTTTTCATGATTTTATATCACTTTTAAAAAGTGTTGCCGAATTGTTCGGTTACCCTAATTTCATCGCATTTGAAGATTTTTTCGACATTATTTTCAACATTTAAATAGTCCCCGTTTAGCGTCGATTTTCGGCCCATTTCAGCTTTTGATTTAATTAGGATAAGCATAACAGTAATGTTGCTAAGCTTATCAGTTGGTTACAATTTAATCAAAAGATAAAATGGGGTGAGAATGGGCGTTTAATGGAATCCGTTCAAATATCAAAAATTTGAAATTGTGTTAATTGTGGAAAAAGCGTTCCCAGCAGATAGTTGGTTGGGTAGAGCCATGAAAAGTGGCTGTAACATTTCCTGATGTAGGCAAATCTCGGAAACTTTTTTATATTTAATTCCACGTTTGTTTCCTCTGCAGATTGAAGAGCTCTGCTCCGAACTCCGCGCCGCTTGGACCGCCATTGAAGCGGCCGGTTTGGCCCGCATGGCGCGCCTCGAGCGCTCCCTACGCGTGCAGCAGTTCCTGCACGACGCGCTGGACGTCGAGTCGTGGCTGGCAGATCGCGGCGCCGCTCTGGCGTCCGCTGAGAAGGGACGAGACAGGGATCACGCCATGCAGTTACTCACTGCGCACAAAGTATAATTTTTTTTATTGTTTCATTACAAAAAATTCTCCAATTTACAATAGAACCTTCTAATCTGTTTCGTGGCATCACTGGTCATCAAATTGCGATCTACATTATAGAGACAGGGCATGTGAAGCTTAAAAATGACCCCCGAACGAATGAATTGGTTTACAAAAACATTTGTCGAAAATATAGTTTTCTTTTCTGTCTCTTTTCAGTTTCATGTTTTATTTTGAGAGTTGTTATATTAAATTAAACTAAAAGAACTCTGTTCAATTCTGTCATAAAATCAGTTATCCATTTCGGAGGCACTCTATTCCGTTATGACAGGAAACCCAAAATCTGTTAACACGGCAACACTGGCTAACACGCCCTTGATATTTTTCTAGGCCATGGAGCTAGAGCTGGACACCTATTCGGCCATCATCTCGGAAATGGGCCACAGCGCCACGGCCATGGTGGCTGGCGGCCAGGACGCCGCTCCATTGCTGGAGAGAACGGCGCAGCTGGCGCACTCACTTACCGCGCTGCAGAAGCTCGCCGCGCTCAGGCAGAAGGCGCTAGTCGAGAGCATGTGCAGGTAATTCAAGTTTTAACCCGTAACCCTAATTGAGGATGCCACAGTTCCACTGGCTCCTGACAGCCAAGAGCAGTTGGGACTCTCGTGTGGTATTCACACAAATAAATAAAAATGTAGAGTTCCTACAAATAGCCATGTTAAGGATCTCCCTATGAGATAGAAAGACGATCGAGCAGATAGTGAGTACCTAAGTCTAAGGTGTTGTACATAACCATCAAAATCTCCAATCCCAAATGAATCTATGCCAGGCACATGACAGAACTTTATGGATACACAGTATCATCGGATAGCATCGTCCTTGGTTTTGAAAGAGTAGAAGAGGTTGCCCACAGATGAGATGGGCCGATGATCTGAAGAGAACTGCAGGCCTCGGATGGCCAGAAGGCTCTCAGAAGGAGGAAGTATCCAGCTTGCGTTCTAATATTAGTTGCTATTTTGCAGACATGAATACCTATCGGAAAGCAGTGAGCTGGAGGAATGGATCCAGGAGCAGTTGGCTGCAGCTTCCAGTGAGGACTACGGCCAAGACTACGAACATCTCTTGGTAAGTTTATTCTATCGGTATTTCATTGAAATGCGCTCTGAAGACTGCATCCTTTGGCACCTGTGCACAATTTTTCCACCAGAGAACAGGTGGATTCGATTGATCTGATTGATTACATTTATTGGATTATTAGTTTTATTAAATTGATTGATTCGATTTGTGTGATTGATTAGATTGATACGATTTTTTCAATTGATTAATACTCATTTAAATATCACTTTTGTCCAGATTCTCCGCTCCAAATTTGAAGAACTGCGCCACCGTGTAGAAGCTGGAGAAGAAAGATTCAACCAGTGCGAGGAACTGGCCAGAAAGCTGGTCACACCCGATAGTCCATACATCGGGGACATTGAACGCAAACAAGAACAACTTGGGTATGTCTTCATCTTTCCTTTTCTTCCTTTCTCTATCTTTCTTTCTTATTCTCCAACCTGCTATGCACAAACCTCTGTATTATCTTCTTGATATAACATTCTGAAATACTTACGAGTCTATGTAACATCTCAGCATTATATTACATCATACTACTGCCTTATACAGTAAAGCGTCTTTTTTACGTTTTTAAAGGAACGTTGAAAAAATGTATCAAACCGAGGAAATGAAAAATGTACGGAAAAATTGAATTTATCGATTTTTGATTTAAGAAAACCATTAACCAATCAGCTTTTGAACTAACAGTGTTCACGTGCGGCGCATTTGTCGTATCGCGGCAACCCGAGCACTGTTCGCTTGTTTAGACTTGTTTGCATTAAATAAGATAAACAAACGAACTAGCTCGCCAGTTGCCACTTGACCCTCTTAGAGGTTTACGCAAATCGTTTCTTCTGTTTTAACTTATCATAGTTAGATTTGTTTTATTGTTGTTAGACTTGTTTTTTTTTTTAAATGGACAACTTTTACATTACGTAAACTCTTTAAATAAAAAATAAAATAACCTGATGTTTTAACTCTATTTTTTTTAAAAACTCTATTGCGTACTCTGAAAACCATGAAACCTGCTTTTTCTCATTTTTTAGTCTCTTTTCGTCTCCATACATTCCAAAATTGTTTTACATACAACATTACGAAAAAATACAACATTATTCCCGCTAAAATCGCAAGTCTTGGGGAATGTTGTGAGGCTGAAGGAATTGGGTGGGGGAAGGAGAAGGGGAAGAGGAAGGTTGGGAATACCTGGCTATTCAGATCTGGTCACCAAACACGGCTAAAAGCCATTTCAAGCAACGTTTCAAATCTGAATGGTGGTCTTTCACCAGGGCGATACTGATAGTATCTTCCACTCTGGAACGTGCGCAAATATACTATATATTATTTTTAAATGAATTAATTGTGAAACAACACAAATTAATTAAATAAAATTTACTCGCGCACGCCGGGATTTGAACCCGCGACCTTCGGATTCGTAGTCGAGAGAGAGCCTTACCCCTCGACCATGGAGGCCGTCATACGCCCGGTTTGTCAAATTCCAATTTACCAATAGATAAATTTGAGTAATTTTCCTGTGAAATATGACATTGCTTAACGTTACTGCGTTTTTCAGTCCCCGTTCTATCAGATTACAATTTACGAAGTAATATTTCGAAGTTCTATGACTCTATCGATATTTCTTTTGAATCAATCAGATATTGAGAATAAAAGAAAAAAAGCAATTTACCAATAATTGTTGAAATCATAAATAAATAAAAAAAAAACTTTCAAATGATTTAACGGAAAAACAAACATCCGGATTCTGTATGTCATGTTGTGCATTCCGAAAGTGAATAATAAATCTGCTATGATTCGAGAATGTATTCTGATAAAATTCACGTTTTCGTAAAAGTAAATAACTATGAACCCATTTCAAATTTACGTAAAATCAACGGTTTAACCCCTCTGGTGAGTACTCGCCGAACTTAACTAATAACTCGACAGCTGGTACTGTGATGTATTGCTATCTCACTAGCGCACATTTTAGTTCTATGTAACTGAGTGAGAAAGAATGACCGTTGAGTTTCACCTTGCCAGCGTAATGTTGCGCGGCAGGCCACGAGGGTGGTTGACCTCGCTTTAAGCTGAGTATTATAATAAAATGTTGAATTTGCACAAAAGGGTAAATCCTGGTAGTCTAGTTTTGAATTTTAGCGATAATTTCCAAGTAGGGTCGGTATGGAAAACCGGGGTCAGAAATTTAAAAAAAAATCGTACATTGAGGGGAATATTTTAATGAGAATATTTGGATTTCAATTTAACAGTATCAATATATTATTCTACTAATTAACTTATGTAACATCTCATTACCATTGCATTCTAGTCTCTACTTCCTTTTACATAGTTTCTATTTCCGAGTAACTTGTGATTCTATGTTCATAACCTTCAGGCATGGCATTCTAGTCTCTATTTCCTTCTGTGCAGTGTATTTATTACCATCACATGATACTATTCTCCTAACTTATACTTCAAATTATCTATCAATGTAACATCTGTGACATAGCATTCTACTCTTTATTTCCCCTTACATAGTGTGCTTATTAGCATATCAAGGTATTGTTGATCTTGTGTAAATAGCTATAAACCTATGTAACATCGCACTGGTATAGCATTCTGGCCTCTATTTCCTCTTGCATGGTGTATATTTTAGAGTAATATTTGTCTGGTGTTTAGCGAGACAGCGAAGCCGGATGCAGGGCAACTATCGGAGACGGCGGTGGAAGTGCAAGCCATCCACGCCACCCTGCGGTAACTCCTAAACATACTGACAGACTCGTGTTTAGAGTTGGCATTCAATGTCTAATCGTTGCTTCATCACTGAATGGTGTCTGATTGTCATTCATCAATCATCAATCATCAATTATCAATCATCACTCGTCAAACGTCAATCATCAAGTGTCAATCATCAATCGTCAATTGTAAATCGTCAATTGTAAGTCGTAAATCATTAGTCAACAATTGCTATTGTTTGATCAAAGATAGTTGCTTAGTAATGATTAAGCATCGATATTCAATCATACGCCACCAATCCATCAATTGTCGTGTTAAAATTATCGAGGCTTTCGTTAATATCATTCGATTTTGTTGAAATCACTTCACCAATCATGGTCACTTTTCATCAACATCGTCAAACTTTATCTAATAATCGTTAACTGTCGTCTAACCTTTGATTGTTGCCTATTTGTCAATTGTCCAAATCAAATTGTCGATGAATCGTTATGTTTCACCAATTTCACTACCATTATCCCCTAGCTCCCGTAAGCACTCATTGGGTGTTAGGCCATGTCTCCTGGTTCCACAGCATGGTATTTAACTCCCCTGGTATCTGAGCCATGTGGTAAGGATGTATACTAGCTCCTTCCGTGATTCACTACAGGTATTTCTCCAATACCATTTCCTGCAACTATTGGTGTTTCCCACTCCCAACAGTTGCACATGTCAATGGCAGTAAGCAGCTCAACATTCGACAACTCATAAACCTAGATATGTAGAAAGCATGGGAGATAGTAGACCATCAAAGAGGATTCTCTGCCTGCCGGGTGAAGGAGTGTTGTGAGGTCTTAACTTAGGTGACTGGACAGTGTGGAAGGAAACACCACATCCTTAGGCACAAGGAATTTGAGGGAGACAGCAGGAGCAGCAGCTGACTGGCAGGATTGGAGGCGTTTACTAGAGGTGGCTAGGACTACACAAGGGTTATGGGCCTGACCAAATGATGGATCTCTGTCCAATAATCAATCATTCTAATTGAGGACCGTTTTTTCGAGAACCGCTATTCGCTCATTTGAACATTTTACAGGAGACCGTTTTTTTTGGTGAATTAGGCACGTGAATTATTATCAAAAAATATATTTTTATTGTATATAAGTATAAAGCAATGCATGTTAAATATTTTTAATTTGATTTATTTTTATTTTCGTTTCGAAAATAATTATTTAAAAATTTAGATTTTTAAAAAACCTAGCACTAGAGCAAAAGTGTATTGAATTGAATTGAAAAAAATAATTTCTTACATGTGAAAGGCGGTTTTTGAAAAAAAATGGTCCTCAATCGTCAAACATCAACTTTGATTGACCAAATGATGGATTCCTGCCCAGCCATCAATCCCCCTCTAATTGTCAAACATCATCTTTAACTCTTGATAGACCAAATGGTGGAACCCTGCCCAGCCATCAATCACTCTCTAACCATTGAACTTCATCTTTGACTCTCGATTGACCAAATGATGGATCCCCGTCCCACCATCATACGCTTTAATCGTTGAGCATTGTCTTTGACTGTCCAAATCACTGATCGTTGTCTGTTTTACTTACAATTAATTGTTGTCATTATGGATTTTTGTTTAATTAATTGTTTGTTAAATTGCTAATATTTGTCCATCTAATGATTCAATCGTCTAACAATTGATTGTTGTCTATACGCTGATTGTTCAAATTGTTGATCGTCTAAGCATTGTCTAATTTATATCTAATTATTAAATTACTTAGATTAGAACATTATCTGAAATAATCTCCTTTCGGATACTAACACTACTTTCTGAGCACCGTGTATACATAATGTTTCCACCTGGACCATAGTGCTTTTTTCACATTCTTTTACTTTTGAACCATCTATGTTGCTATTAAAAGCATTTGAAACTATCGCCGCACCCTCCATTTGCATGCCAGACTGTAGTTTAACAACGAATAACGGTATTTCCAGTGAGTCCTGGCAGAAACTTGTCGACCAGATGGGCGCGCGCGCTCAGCGGCTGGGCGCGGCGGGCGACATCCACCGCTTCCACCGGGACGCGGCTGAGGCGCTGGGGCGCGTACGGGACAAGCGCGCTATGCTACCGGACGAGGACGCGCCACCCCGCGACCTAAACCACGCACTGGCGCTGCTCCGGCGTCACGAGGGGCTCGAGAACGATATGCTGGCGCTGGAAGCACAGTTGCAGGTATTAAGGAATTTTATTCACTGAACTTTAATCACTGAACTTTAATTACTGAACTTCAATCAATGAACTTCGAGTAATGAATTTTAATCACTGATCTTCAATCATCGAACTTCAATCAATGAACTTCGATTGATGAACCTTAATCACTGAACTTTAATTGCTGAACTTTAATCATTAAAGTTCAATCAATGAACTTCGATTGATGAACTTTAATCACTGAACTTCGATTAATAAACTTTAATCACTGAACTTTAATTACTGAACTATAATTACTGAACTCGAACTGAAAGACTGCGATCCGTTTAAAATAGGGATTGTCCGAGGAAGACATGGCACGATCAAGTGAATCAAATACTTGAGTTGGGCCATGTCAACAGTTAGAATACCAAAATGGTATGTATGAATGTGAACGAAGCAAGGATCTAGATCGAGTTGTTTGGCAATCCTTTATCTCTGCGGAGAAACGGTATGATGCTTAATTAGTTGGATCATTATCGCCTATGACGCTTGTTTGATGTTGGCAGGTTCTATCAGAAGACGCGGCGCGGCTACAACAGCTCTATCCCGGAGGTAACGCGTCGCACATTGGACTGCAGCAGACGGCGCTAGCGGACAACTGGGAGCGCCTGCGCCAAGCGGCCTCCGACCACCGCGACCGCCTCAACGCGGCCTGCGACCTGCACAGGTTCCTCGCACAGGTAACTAACCTAACAATAAATCTATTAATATAAGAGGAATTCTTCACCACGGTCAAATTTAAAAAAAATTGTATTAATGGGTGACAAACTCCTTGGATTCTAACTCAATGGATGCGGGGTCGAAACCCGGTGTGGGCGAATAAAATCTAATTAAATTAGTATTTTTTTTTTCACATAATATGCGTAATTTAAAAATTTAAAAAATGTTGTATACTCTCAGTATCGCCTTGGTGAAAGACCGCCATTCATAAATTCTTGAAATACCTTGTAAATGTGTAGTGACTGCATCTGAATAGTCAGATACTTCCTAACTTCCTCTTCATCATCTCCTTCCCCTCCCCACTCCCTTCAGCCTCAACATATCCGAATTAGGGATACTATAATCCTCCTGCGATTCACGCGCAGTATAATAATTTTGGGGCAAAACACAGGCCAGAAATGGATTTGGCGAATTGGACTAAAACACATTTTCCTTTTTAAGGTGCGCGACCTGACCTCCTGGTCCAGCGGGCTACGCGCCGCCATGGCCGCACCAGTCAAGGCCCGCGATGTGTCGGCCGCAGCCGCCCTGAAGGCAGAGCACGAGGCCGCCAAGGCGGAGATTGAGGCCCGTGAAGATTCATTCCGGACGGCGCTTGATATGGGACGCGCAATGGTGCAGACTGGACATCGGTCTGCGCAGGTAAATAACTGTTAATTTAATTTAATTTGAAATTTCATACAATACACCTTTTTTTAAATAACATTTAGGCTTAAAAAAAAATTATTCACGTAGAACAGCAAAACGCCGATTCTGAATACATAACTTTTATTATATATAAAATTTATAAATCGTTATTTAAAAGTGAATAAAAAACACCTTGTTATGTTGGTACCATTGCATTCTTGACATCTGATGTCACCGGTCTCGTCCGCACGTTTTCTTGTTTTGGATTTTTGGCCAAAGAAGCTTATGAAATTTATTTACTCTCATTACTGACTTTTGCTAGCTATAACATTGAAGAGGTATATATTGTAAATACATAATATAAAAAGAAACAACATAATTTGACACTTTTATCCAGAGTTAGTAGTATAGTTTCACATAAGCTAGCTAGCTCTCTCTACTCGATGAAAAAACCTACTAATGCGTGCTTGCTTATACTGTTACATTGATGTGCCAAATATATCAACAATATCTATGTATTTGTTCCACAGATATTGAATTCGTTGCATAGGAATATAATATTGCCACACTGAAGTTGAATTGTCACAATAAAATAGTAGGTACTGTCTTGTAACAGTCCTACCAGGTACGTGAAAAGCAATCAAGTATAGCTGTTCAGGGTGATATAACATTGAATTTACAAGAATAATTAATTCATTTTAAAATGATATATAGTATATTTGCGCACGTTCCAGAGTGGAAGATACTCTCAGTATCGCCCTGGTGAAAGACCACCATTCAGAATTGAAACGTTGCTTGAAATGGCTTTTAGCCGTGTTTGGTGACCAGATCTGAATAGCCAGGTATTTCCCACCTTCCTCTTCCCCTTCTCCTTCCCCTCCCCAATACCTTCAGCCTCACAACATTCCTCAATTGGGGATGTCATAGTCTCACTGGCAACAGACGGTTGGGAGCAGTCGGGACTCTTGTGCGGTATTCATATAAAAACAAAAAAATTGTGTTGGTAATGAAGATTCTTTGAATACCAGGACTACTATAATGTCCAGGTTAAATTTTGAATGTCTCAATCAAGTCACTCCCATTTGTTCGTTTTTTTTTAATATTCTGTTTTGTCCTTGTCCCTGTTTTGTCTTGTCATGCAACCATCCAAAAGAACCCGTAATTTTTCATATCACACGTTTAGCCGTTTACCATTCTGCTTTTAGCTATTCCGCCAATTGGACGCCAGCGTGATGCGGTACGCCGTGTCGGAACGCACGTCGTTGGGCGTAAAAATCTTAAACAATCATGTTAAATTGCGACTAACTCTACGTTCAGATAATTTTACTGATTTTAATAAATAGAATAGATAATCGTAGTCTCTAGGAATACCCATTCTAACATTTGAAATGTTGGAATTCGTACGTACGTATTTAATACGTAAATGTTGAAGTCGGTGTACAGCGATAATTTGGTGACTGAAGACTGTTTACAACTGATATGAGCGATTTAATTAATTAGTGGAAACGAGTCAGTTGAAGACGAGCAACAGTTGGGACGTCCTTAGGTCTATGTGACCCACTATGTAATTTTGTATATTACAGGAGGTGGAAGAGCGCATGGCCGCCCTGCTGGAGGAGCACCAGCGCCTGATAGCGGCGTGGCAGGCACGCCAAGTAGCCCTGGACCAGCTCATCGACCTGCAGTTCTTCCTGAGGGACGCCAAGCAGCTGCTCAACCTGTGCCATGCCCACGAGGCCGCCTTGGGAGGTAACCAATACTTATCTTATTAGTTTATTTTTACCAGATTAAGATGCTTTAATAGTACACAAGTGCCCCCCCACTGTAGAATTTAGCAGCCACCTCTGGTCGGGAGTCCAAAAATATCTGAAAAAAAAAAAACCCTTGACTCTGTGCAGAAACGGGCGGTCCGTTTGATAGATTCGCCTATCTTAACAAACGGATTGCAATCTTTGGAGCACAGACGTCAGGTGGGAATGCTGTCCTTGTTCTACCAGTATTTTAATGGAAGATGCTCTGAGGAACTAGCGTCATTGATCCCTTCGGCACCGGTGCATAGTCGGGAAACACGCTAAACGCTCGCCCAACATCTGCACACGGTTGACATTTGTCACATGAGAACGGGTCGCTTCTACGACTCGTTCTTGTGTTCAACAGATCGGTTGTGGAATGATCTGCCAGCCTCTGTGTTTCCTCCTATATGTTCCAGGAAATTATTTCCCTCAGGGCCTCCTGTGTGGAGTTACTGTAAAAAAAAATGCACTGTTTATTTACTATGTTGTGTTGCTTGGCAGGTTCTCCCGATGTGTCGTCTCCCGGCAGCGTGGAAGAGGTTGATGCGCAACTCAAGAAGCACGAGGCTTTCGAGAGACTTCTCAACACACAGGTAACGTCCTTTACATATATACTTCTATATAATTTATTTTATCTCTAGGCGTTATGAAGATTATCAAACAAAGTGATGATTTTAGAAAATATGAAGTATTCACATGTCAATGTTATATTATTGCGCTACATTTGTATGATGAATGTTATTTATTGTTTTATTATATAATATTGTTGAACTAAACTCCTGCTGACAAGCTACTTGCAGTGGCTTAGCGGGTACAAGTTCCCATTGTACGCAATTAGTATTATCCAAAAAAAAAAACGACGAATCGTAGCCCGTCAGATTCAGATTTACAAAATAATAATACGAATTGGGATGATGTATAACTGCGTAAATCAGTTTTTTACAGCGTTTTACTGCCACCAGTTTCAGATCAAAATTTTGAATTAATCGGACAAGTTTACGTGGACGGCCTTAAATAAATTTTCAAATACAAATTAAGAAATTTTGAAAACAAAAGTTTCGAATTATTCGTTTTTTTTTTTTCAAATTAACGGGTTCTACTGTAGCATGTAGCACATAAATTTTTCTATACGAGTACGTTTTTTTTTCCTCCGGCACGTTAATTTTTCTTCTATATTTGAAATGCGTAATGTTTTTAGTTCCTGTAGTATAAGCACCTTTGAGGTGATTTTCTCACGAAAACGGCGCTATAGAAATAATCCATTTATTAGTTTTTTAGTTTTCTGTATAATGGCGCTTTATGAAATGTATCGTCTATTGCAGGAGGAGAAGGTGATTGCCCTCAACACGCACGGAGACAAGTTGCTGCAGCAGCACCACCCCGACAGCGCCGTCATCTCTGAGGAGCTGGATAAAGTCAACCAACAACGCAAGAAGGTAACACAATCTCACCTAACCTCAAAATGTAGGATGTTCAAATTCAAACTATACCACTCTATGACCAGCACTAAGGTCGGAGTGTTCTGTGACTTCATCATATTTGATGACCATCAAATCGACGATTATAACGAAGCATAACAGCATGACCGTTAGGTTTGGTAGCTGATCAAATACTGAAATGTCAAAAATTCGAAATATTGCTGAACTTCAATTAAATGTTACAGAAGTTGGAACACCCCAACCTTAATCGCCCATTTGATTGTCAATGAAATGTGACAGAATTTGGAACATTCCAACCTTAATCACCCATTTGATCATCAATTAAATGTGACGGATGTTGGAACACCCAGAAACATCAAAATAGTCGAGGTTCTTCCGCAGCACAATGCCGATATCTCCTATCAGAACAAGGATGGGAGGACTGCTCTCTCCTATGCAGTACAGAATGGAAATGTGAGTGTGTGGAGTTCCTTCTTCAGCACAATGCCGATGTCTCCTGTCAGGACAAGGATGGGAGGACTGCTCTCTCCTATGCAGTACAGAATGGAAATGTGAGTGTGTGGAGTTCCTTCTTCAGCACAATGCCGATGTCTCCTGTCAGGACAAGGATGGGAGGACTGCTCTCTTCTATGCAGTACAGAATGGAAATGTGAGTGTGTGGAGTTCCTTCTTCAGCACAATGCCGATGTCTCCTGTCAGGACAAGGATGGGAGGACTGCTCTCTCCTATGCAGTACAGAATGGAAATGTGAGTGTGTGGAGTTCCTTCTTCAGCACAATGCCGATGTCTCCTGTCAGGACAAGGATGGGAGGACTGCTCTCTCCTATGCAGTACAGAATGGAAATGTGAGTGTGTGGAGTTCCTTCTTCAGCACAATGCCGATGTCTCCTGTCAGGACAAGGATGGGAGGACTGCTCTCTTCTATGCAGTACAGAATGGAAATGTGAGTGTGTGGAGTTCCTTCTTCAGCACAATGCCGATGTCTCCTGTCAGGACAAGGATGGGAGGACTGCTCTCTCCTATGCAGTACAGAATGGAAATGTGAGTGTGTGGAGTTCCTTCTTCAGCACAATGCCGATGTCTCCTGTCAGGACAAGGATAGGAGGACTGCTCTCTCCTATGCAGTACAGAATGGAAATGTGAGTGTGTGGAGTTCCTTCTTCAGCACAATGCCGATGTCCTGTCAGGACAAGGATGGGAGGATCTCTCTCCATGCAGTACAGAATGGAAATGTGAGTGTGTGGAGTTCCTTCTTCAGCACAATGCCGATGTCTCCTGTCAGGACAAGGATGGAGACTGCCCCCTCCTATGCAGCAGCTGTAGAATGGAAATGTGAGTGTGTGGAGTTCCTTCTTCAGCACAATGCCGATGTCTCCTGTCAGGACAAGGATGGGAGGACTGCTCTCTCCTATGCAGTACAGAATGGAAATGTGAGTGTGTGGAGTTCCTTCTTCAGCACAATGCCGATGTCTCCTGTGAGGACAAGGATGGGAGGACTGCTCTCTCCTATGCAGTACAGAATGGAAATGTGAGTGTGTGGAGTTCCTTCTTCAGCACAATGCCGATGTCTCCTGTCAGGACAAGGATGGGAGGACTGCTCTCTCCTTTGCAGCACAGAATAGACATGTGAGTGTTGTGGAGCTCCTTCTGCAGCACAATGCCGATGTCTCCTGTCAGGACAAGGATGGGAAGACGGCTCTTTTATGGGCGGAAGAAGAGGGACACTGGAAGGTGTTAGATTTTCTTCGCAGCCACCGGGAAGCCAACCCGGTGGAGTGAGTCTCCTCTCCTACAAGACTGTACCACCATATCTAGATCATATTATGACATTATTTTAACTTATGACCAACTTTGCAGGTGCGCGAACTCTGCGCGATCCGGCGCCATTCTCTAGCCGACGCGCTGCTGCACGCGCAGTTCACGCGCGACGTCGCCGAAACGCAGTTCTGGATCCAGGACAAGAGCAAGAAACTGGAGGCGGACCAAGGTACCGAAAGTAATACGCACCTCCAATGTTTAGTACTACTAACTCCGAGTTTTGTGTACTAACCATTTATAAATGTAATCTGCGTAAGAAACACCCCTTAAGAATTCTTTCTACACTGAACAGATTAATTCTAGAGTGGCAAGAAAGAATATTTTATCGAAGGAAGCAATCACTTTGTGGCTTGACATTATAATTTAAATGAAAGATTTTTTTCTTTTAAATCACTTCATTTTATTTATATTATTGCATTATCGACCAGTTTCGGTTGAACTCAACCTTCATCAGGAACATAATGTGTAAACTAAATTAACATACAGAGATATATCATAATGAAAACAGTGAAAGTGGGGGAAAGAGACCGTATATCAGAGTAGAACAGGACAGATCATCTCAGAGGGGTGGCGGTAGAGGGGTATGGGAAGGGGAGGGGAAGAAAAGGAACATCCTTAAAATCGGACTTTGGGTTAAATGTAATTGTTTATTTAAATACGGCAATTATTATTTTTATTTGATTTTGATATATCTAAAGCTTCTTAGTTATTAAGGTGCAAACCTATTCCATTTTTATGTATTACTCGTACTCCTGTATTTTTATCAAAAGTATGGTTAGTATTAATTAAGTGTTCAGAAAATTCTGAAAAACCTATACTTGTTAAATATCTAATGTGTTCTTTTACTCTAATGTTGACCTTTTTCGCCTGGATGGCTTAAGAGTATTCACGAGCAAACCAATTATCAATACAGATATTGTGATAATATTAATGCTCAATACTATTATTATTCTTTGAGTTAAAGTTTCTAAAATGGTTCGTAATTTTATTACGTATGTTTAGTTATGGTTTACTATGAATGAAATATAAAATTATGTGCAGTAAAGCTCATCCTTGTTTTGAAATTTGACATTCTAACTTCAAAACTGTTCAAAACCGACCGGCCATAGATTTGGAGCGTTTTGGCGGCCTTTGAAAAATTGAAACTTTTAAAATTATTTTAACGTTGAAAACTAACAACCTTAGAAAAAAAAAACTAAATATACTGGTATTTAAGTTATCATTATTCATATAAAAAAAAAAACTTTACTTAAATAAATAGAACAGTGTTCCCATAATATATATATTTTTTTTTTGTGTTAATCACAGCTATTATGATTCCAGGTGGAGAAGTGACCAGCCTGGAAGACAAGATCAAGAAGCTCCAGAAGCACCAGGCCTTCAAGGCAGAGCTGGCTGCGAACGCCGGACGAGTCGGTGAACTGAAGCAGAAGGCCGGCTTGCTGGTGGAGCGGAGACACGGCGCAGCGAGAGACGTGCAGGCCGCGCACCGCAAGCTGGAGGATGCCTGGAAGGACCTGCTGGACAGGGCCGACCAAAGGGGTAAGAATTATTTCGTGCCAAATTTGGTCATTCTAAACAAATTTCCATGTGTAGACCAAAACAAAATTCGAATTACGAATTGACGAATTTTCAAATTAATAAACCATTTTGTATGAAAAAAAAATTCTGGGGATATTTTTTTCAGCAAAAATTTTGAAATATGCGTTTTTTCTAAATATTTGATTCCAAATTAATTGGGTTCTACTGTATATGTGTTCACTTAGCATGTTCGATAATTAGGAACTCCAGTGAAAAATGTAATGGCTTTAAATATGTATATTCATATGGATCAACAAACACCCATTCTGAATATATATATATGTATATAAATTATACGTAGAATTTATAAAACATTATTTAAAAGTGAATAAAAAATCATCTCATCAAAACACCTTGTTATGTTGGTACTATTGCATTTGGAACATCTGACTTCACATGCATTCTGTTTTTGGATTAGTATGGACATTTGTATTTTTTTAGTTTTGGAAAAATTTTAACTTAATTTGAGTGACCTTAAGCTCTATAATTGTTGTTCAATATAAACAATTATTATTAACGAAACAAATTAGAGTATTCATTAGCAAACCAATTATTAATACGGATATCATGATAATGTTAATGCTCAATACTATTATTATCCTTTGAGTTAAAGTTTCTAAAAAGGTATATAATTGTATTACATATGTTTAGTTTACTTTGAATAGAATATAAAATTATCTACGGTAAACCTCATCCTTGTTTTGACATTTGACCTTCCAACCTCAAAACTGATCAAAACCGACTGGCCATAGATATGGAGCATTTTGGCGGGCTTTGAAAAATTGAACGTTTGAAAATTATTTTAACAATAAAAAATAACTAAGTATACTGGTATTTAAGTTTGAGTGTCATTATTGAGTTTAGTTTTTACCTTAGAATTATTCGAATGGTTATGTTATGTTATGTGTAGCTTTGGATGCTTAGTATCGATGCTTATTTTGGTTTTTATAGCTCTTGTGGTTTAGAAGTTGTGAGGGTTTTGCAATTACCTGGAAAAACAGCTAAATTCGGCCACGAGAGAGATGAATAACACAAATTGTGTAGCTTTGCACATCAACAAACTGATCCATGTTTGGTGTTTGCAAGTCACGGTTTAAAAGATTTGATAATTTACAAATACAGACCTGGAAAAATCTAAATGCGACGGATCAGATAGATTGCTAAGCTTTTCCTGCTAAATACCTGTACCAAGTTTAATATTCCTAACTGTTACAGGGTAGAAGCTAAGAATTTGGAAGGTTTTTATAAGAATTTCTCGTCCTGTCTGTTTATGATAATACATATGTATTGAAATCCTTAAAAAGTATGTCTTCAAAATCCATGTTCTGACAGTGAAAATAATGTTTTTTTTTTAATGGCAGGACGAGGATTGGAGGAAGCCCAGGACATGCTGGAGTTCAACAACCAGGTGGACAAAATCGAGGCGTGGATCCGAGACAAGGAGATGATGGTACGAATAAAAACTTAATATTTTGTGATTTGATAAATGTAGGTACATAAATAATGTAACGAGTGTCTGTTTCTAGGTAACATAGTTTGTACCTGTAAAGTGTCTCTTTCCAAGTTACCTCTTTTGTAACTGTAAAGTGTCTCTTTCCATGTTACTTCTTTTGTAACTGTAAACTGTTTCTTTCTAAGTTACTTATTTTGTAACCGTTAAGTGTTTTTTTTTAAGAATTTTCCCTTGGAACAGTAGTGTTTTTCGAGCTAACATTTTAACACCTGTTGTAAGCATTAAGTGTGTGTCTCCAAATGAAATCTTTTGTAAGTGATAAGTGTATATTTGCAGGTAAACGCTGCGGATACGGGGCGAGACTACGAGCACTGCAGCGCCCTCCTGAGGAAGCTGGATGACCTGGACAGCGACATGAGAGTGGACGACAAACACATCAAGAGTATCAGCGCTTTGGCCGATAAATTACTGCAGCAGGCATGTTATCTTCACCGTCACCATTTAATTATGAACACCGTTGCAAGAGTCTTACATTTTAATCTGAAATAACAGGTTTGGGTGTTTTAAACGCCATCATATTTGATGACCTTTGAATTCCGGTATTGCCAGTTAAGTGACATTTTATCCAAATAATAGTTATCACACCAAGAGAGCTCAAACTTAAGGGGCCTCCATGGTCGAGGGGTAAGGCTCTCGACTACGAATTCGAAGGTCGCGTGTTCAAATCCCGGCGTACGCAAGTAAATTTTATTTAATTTGTGCTGCTTCACAATGAATTAATTTAAAAATAATATATAGTATATTTGCACACGTTCCAGAGTGGGAGATACTCTCAGTATGGCCCTGGTGAAAGACCACCATTCAGAATTGAAACGTTGCTTGAAATGGCTTTTAGGCGTGTTTTGTAACCAGATGTGAATAGCCAGGTATTGCCCCACCTTCTTCCCCTTCTCCTTTCCCTCCACAACACCTTCAGCTTCACAACATTCCCCAATTGGGGATGCCATAGTCTCACTGGCTCCAGACGGTTAGGAGCAGTTGGGATTCCTGTGGGGTATTCATATAAAAAAAAGGGGAAAAATTTATCAAAACACAAATTCTAATTTTTCAAAAGAAGACTTCCGTAATAATGTAATAATGGTAATGTATTTCTGATCTATTTCTGACCATCGCAGCGATGAGAGTGAACGTGTCTGTCAATTGTAAAAAAATTCACAAATTCCAATTACCTCGAAAACCGTAGCACTTTTAGTAAACACGATATTCATTTTTCATAATGGTTTTGGTCATTGGGTGCGCTTAGCGGCGTATAGGTGAATGCTGAAATTTACTGTGCATCATTTGACGTTATATTTCTTATTTTTCTTTGGCAGGGTCCAACATCTGGACCTGCGGTAGCGCAGCGCAGGGACGCGTTCTTCAACAAGTGGCGCGCGCTCAGCGGGGCCCTGCAGGAGTACCGCGACAACCTGGCCGCCGCGCTTGAGATACACCAATACAACAGGTACATAATAACGGTACTTTTATTAATGGCCGCACAATGTGGCATTTCGTCCGTAATTTAATATTTTTAGTGGAATTTAATATTCTGTGTCTTTTTCGACATTTCGCGAAGAATTTAATATTTACTTTAGAACCAGAATGGTTCATATTCCGCAGACAGTGTCAAATGAAACAAGATATGCGGAATGTGTAATTTCACTTACCATACATGAAATATGTTTACATTATAATGTACATAGTAGCTGTTACCTATGATAAGAACGTGATCGACTTAACTTACGGGACTTGTATAGTTCCACTTTTAAAAGTAAGCCTTGTTTACGCCAGTTTCAAATATAGAATAAAAATAATCGTTTGCTAAAATATATTGAAGGTAGATACCTAATTGCACGTCTGTTTTTTTAAAACATTTTTAATTTTGACAATTTCCTCAAGACATCCGTCGGTTCTGACAGAAAAATGACGTTTTTAATGTTGTGTTTTTGCAGAGATGTGCAAGAGACCATGGAGCGCACGGCGGAGAAGGCGGCGCTCCTGACAGGCGGCGAGAAGGCGCGGGACCTACGCGGAGTGGAGCGCCTGCAGAGGCGGCGCGACGCGCTGCACCGTGACTCCAGCGCGCTGCATGCCAAGATAGACGCGCACGCCAAAGAGAGCAAGCGCCTGGCCACCAAGTGAGTTCCACCAACGCAAACCATCCATTACTTCTTCTTTAGTTGTTGCCTCGTTGCTGAGGATCGTGACACCCATTCCAATTTCCATGGTGGACTAGACTCCTCCACCTGCGCTGCATGGAGAGCTGCAGACACCTGTAATATTTTATCAGTTCAACACATCGGTGAAGTTCCCCTGCTTCTCCCGTCATCCACTTTGCCAGTGACCAGAGCTTCTCCAGGGAGTTCTCAGTTTGGCGAGTAATTTGTTCAACGTATCTAAGGATATGCTGTAGGCAACAGTTAAATAGCCTATTGTGGATGCCTAGCTCTACCAGAATGGATATAGTATAAAATAAAAACCCCTACTTCAAGAATTTTAGTTCTGTAATTTATTTTTCCAATAATAAATTATCACTCAACACAGATTTTAAAGGCAGAGGCCAGACTAGCCTTTCATCCCAAGGTGCTGATACTAGCAGAGTTCAAATAAAAGAGATGAAGATTATATTATGTAGTCCAATGATACGGTTACCTTGATAAAAAAGAGAATTTAGTACCAGCGGAGACATCTGTTAATTTTACTCCTAATTTAATTATATTGTTAGTGAGCAACATCTTATTTCGAGATTTAGTTCTGAACCTTTTCAAATTTATACAGATATATTACTGCGGTTGGCTGTCCATGAAATCCAGGGCATTTTTCTCCAGAATCGTGAGGGCATTTATCCGCTTTCTTTCGCTGCCTCTAAGTGTCCATGTATCCAAACCATAATGGAGTAATTCAGCACCGTAACGATTCTCATCATCTGGTCTTCGTTACATATCTGTCACTTCATATCTTTTGCATTTTGCTCATGGCGTCTTTCGTCATGCAAATCCTTCTTTTCACTTCTGTTTCATACCTTCCTTATAGACAATTCTAGGTATATGAAGTCGTTCACTGTGAGAGTATTTTATTTTTTGTCATTTATGAATATTAGAAAAAGCGGGAGCCAAAATTTGATCCATGTGGTACACCAGAAATTACAACTATTTAAGATGTTTTAACGCATAATCATAACAAGTTCACTTCTCCGTGCTATTTTAATGATTCATTAGTTCATGAATATCCTTTGTGTGTCTGTTGCAGGTATCCATCAAAGGAGAAGGCCATCCAGGAAAAGCTGGGCGAGCTGCAGGCTGCCTGGCTGAATCTGCAGGAGCTCCTGGAGGCGCGGAGACAGCAGTTGGATGATGCCCACACCGTGCAGAAGCTGGACGCCGACCTCAAGGTACCCGCCCAACCTTCATTCTGTTTTTACACCGGAGATGTGTCGTATAAATTATCGTTAAAAAAAAATGCAGTATGTAATGTAACTCTCCAGGATGTCAAAAAATAAAACAGATTTGCGGGAAATATCTAGGATCCCAATAGGAACAGATCTTACCATTATGTTGACCTTGTCTGCTATGCAATCCTCGACCGAGTCCAGGTTTGTTAGTCTTGAACTTACGGTGTAAGATTGGATTGAGAAGTTTCTTGTAAATAGATTGTTTTCGCATGCACACTTTTTTGTTTACACTCAATATATTTTTGTGATTTAAATATGTACAAGAAATGTCCTTAATGATTAAATTGCTGAGGAGTATTACTGATTTGAGGTTTCTGTGAGAACAGATGAAAAATGAACTGTGTTCAGTCCTAGTAGTAGGAGCATTTCGCTGGATTAGTATGTGCAGTGACACTCTTTTAAGAAGTTTTTCAAGGGACTGGAAAAAAACAAACTTCTTAAGCATGAAAACTTCTTAAGTGGGAACTTCTTAAGCGGGTTTCACTGTATCAAGTAACGATAATCCATCAGCGTCAAGATATTCTCGACTTAACTCAATCCATCCAAAAGTCCAAGCCTTACAAAGGTGGGCCGATTGAGGATTCCTGGCGCACACAAACTGTGTCGACGGTATTTATAGATTTAAGATTTGATTTAAGTATGAGAAACATGTCTTTGCATTTAAATTGAACTGTCGGCTGCGTCTAAACTGATAATCTACTACAAGTGTGCGGCCACACATATCAAACTGGATTAAATCGAAACAATTAAACAAAGAATACCATTAAATTTAAATGAAGCGAAACAATTGAACAAAGAATACCATTAAATTTAAATGTAGCGAAACAATTAAACAAAGAATACCATTAAATTTAAATGTAGCGAAACAATTAAACAAAGAATACCATTAAATTTAATTGTAGTGAAACAATTAAATAAAGAATACCATTAAATTTAAATATAGCCATGAATACTCAACAAACCGTGTTATACCAAAATCGTGTAAAAACAGTATTGACTATACTGTTGAGAAATAAAAACATGGTCCCATTCGGCCACCTATAAAGAGAACTATGTGGGGCTGTTCTAATCTACTGGTTCATGTTTCCAGGAGCTGGAGGTGTGGGTGGGCGAGACGGTGAAGAAGCTGGAGAGCAGCGAGCCCCCGGCCAGTGTGGCTGATGCAGAGGCATTGCTGGAACTGCATCAGGAAAGAAAGGTAAGCTCCCCTGCTTTTTTTGTGAAACACTGAACGAATAAAGCAGTAGATAAGTATTGTGGCACGTCTGCGAGCCCGGAGTGATGCGCCTTGCTTGCTAAGTGTAAAACTTTGTTTTAGATTGATCTGGTGACGATTAGTTTATTATCTTGATTGCCTGCATTATTTTGGTGATGAAGTCCACCTGAAGGGGTAATAATTCCTCGTGACTTATCACCATATTGACCTAATCCGATGTCTGGTTGTGTCGTCTGCATTATAAGTAGTTTGAATCTATCTATGCTGAAAAGGGGACAGGACATCAGGACAGGAGTCGTTGTCAATAATTTTGAATCTGTGAAGATAACTCTTCATTGCTGTGAATCTACATGTTCTGCGAAGATTTGGGTCAGTTCAGAGCTCAAACTATGTCTTTTGCAGAACTGCATAGTTTAAGGTTAAAAAATAAAATAAGAATTTGCTAACTGCCTCAGAGATAGTATGGACCCACTATAACGTTGGTATACGTGTAATAAACTGTAATGTAGTTAAAAAACCACCACATTAATAATTTTTTTTTTTTTTCAAATTGTTTCTTCAATGCTTAGAATTAACTTGTTTGCTTTGATCTTAGGCGGAGATTGACAACCGGCAAAAAAGCATCCATGCACTTTCCTCGGAGGCCCTGCAGCTGCCACTGCCCGAGGGCGAGGACAAGGAGAAGAGGCCCCAGAGGCTCGCCGAGCTGTCCACGGAGCTGCACGGCGCCTGGGACCAGCGGAGGGACCACCTCACTCAGGTAATTCCATGGATAAAAACAAAACATTTCCCAATCTTGTCATTCAGAGATTGAACATTACCTTGAGAGAGTTTCCTCTTGGGGGACTGATGGAATACCTGCCCTGGTATTGCTGAAATGATTTTTTTAATAGAAATTCAATATAAATCATATTTTATAATGTTATTATTAAGTTCCGCGAGTATTTAAAATAACATTATTAAATTTCGAAAAAAAAATTAAATGGTTATGCTCTGTACGCTTTAGTTGAAAAAAGCGGTCATTCATCCTATTACCAAGAAAAGCAACCGCTCCAACCTGGCCAACAACCATGCCATAGCGATCACATCAGTTCAGAAGAACAAAATTATACCATAAATACAGATTCCAGCAGAACCGCTCGCGTGGTGATCTTACTGCATTTCAGTATGTAGTATTTTGGTAATACGATTTAAAGGTATTGAATCGCTAAGAAGCGGGGTGAAGTTTTTTTATATATTGTGCAATCCACTATCCCCACCACTGCAGCTGGGAATGCATCGCCCTCCGTTGTACGCGCACTGGTATTGTTGCATCAGCATTCTGTCCTTGTTCCTGAACTCAAAGGTGTCAGCAATCTGGGCCATTGCTTTTGTTGTAAGTTCAGTAGATATGATCTTTTTTCTTTCTTCCTTTCAGGCTCACCAGCTGCAGCTGTTCAAGGAACAAGCCAGACAGACAGAGGACTGGCTCGCCGCCAAGGAAGCCTTCCTCAACAATGATGACCCCGGAGATTCCTTACCAGGTTAATAGTCTATCTGCCATATTCATTCAGAGTCATTTAAAACAATGTCCTACCAAAAACCTATAGGGCCAGTTGCTTCACCGACAGTCACAATTGATGTCACCACAAATTAATAAATAGCGCCATTCTGTTTTCCCAACCTTCCTCTTCCCCCATCTCTTGCATTTCCCCACTCTCTTCAGCCTCACAACATACTCCAATAGGAATTGTTGGAACTTTTGTGTGGTATTCACATAAAAAACTTTTCTTTGATTTTCTGGTCAATGATTTAAACATTTTAATAACATACATATTTATATGTACTTTTCAGCTGTGGAAGCGTTGATCCGAAAGCACGCAGAGTTCGACAAGCTCGTTCGCGCCCAGGAGGCCAAAGTCGAGGAGTTGAAGAAGTTCGCAGAGGAGCTGCTCGGCTATGGGCACTTTGACCGCAAGTACATCGAGCGCAGGCTGGCAAACGTCGCCAGCCGGCTGCACAAACTCAAGGTACGTGTTGCTCATCCAATTGCTGAATTCATAGCTGCGATTATTGATGATGATGATGATGATGATGATGAGAGATTGAAAGCCACAATGGTGACGCTGATGATGATTATTGATGATGTTCATTTAATGATGATAACAATAATCGCAATAATGTTTTAGAATGTGCAATGTCGACGACACTGTTAACATGCTTGTTGTAACCTTATTTATTTGCAGGAGATGTCAGAGACCAGGGCGCAGACCCTGCAGCAGTCGAGGCAGCTGCAGCAGTTCCTGCGCGACTTGTACCACGAACACGAGTGGCTCGCTCTCAAGGCTCAACTCGCAAACGATCAGAGTTACAAGTGAGAATATATATTACAATCTCAACTGTTCAGCAGAATATCTGTGAGCTCTAGCAGCAAAAACTTTTAAACTCTTTGAGCTCTGGCAGCATGAAATTTGTACTGGTTTTTCTGGCACTCACCAAAGATGAATTATTTTTTTTTCATTAGATAGATAAACATTCCCATTTTACGAATAACCTGACAATATTTTAATTCCTTCTACTGCCATCATAATAGATTATAGAAAATGTTGCTTGCGCAGTGATGGAGGACTAAGCTAGAAGAGGATTAAATTCACTACGCCTCAGTGAGAACCCATTGCTTTGGATTACTCAACCAACTAATCGGTTGTCAATTAACCAATAACCTGGGAGTTCCTCAAGGATCGCTAATGGGTCCAATTTTATCTATTTTTATTTATAATTTACTTATAAATATATATTCCGTACCAACCGGTAGAGTAAATATCATTGTCATTATTAAATCCTTCTCTTTTATACACATAAATATAACAATGTCACGATGAATAACTGCTGTCGCTTTCTCTCTCAGGGATCTTTCAAACCTTCAGAGCAAGATCCAGCGACATGCGGCATTCGAGTCGGAGCTGAATGCCAATCAAGACAGGATTCACGCCGTTGTCAGGAATGGTGAAGAACTGATCAGTAAGTTTTCAATTTTTTTTACATATATATATATATATAAATTTTTTTTTTATTTGTTTTATTATAGAAGCAAAGTAGTAGGTAAAGTCTGACATTTAATAGTAGACAAAAATTAGGGCGCTGCGATCGTTTAAAATGTTATCACCAAGTTGGCTTATAGGAAAATGAAAGTAAAATTGATCATGTTCTAAGACAATTTTATTTCTTATTTAACGCTTTGCAAGGAAGATTTGTGTTTCTGAAATTTATTTATCGATGTATTGGATGTTAAATACATAAAAAAACAAAATAAATTTCACAGATCATAATTATAAATAAAAATTTTAAAAGTTTAAAAAATAATAATATTGATATTTTGCCTCCTTTTATTTAAAACGAACTGTCCAAACGAGAATATGTGAAAACATTTGAAGGCGAAGAACACATCCCGAAGACAAAGTGATGAGCGTGGTCTTGCCACAGTAATGGCATTTTGTAGATCCATTTCGATCTACAATTAAATGCCCAGCTATTGGTTACAGTGAGAAACATTCTCCACAAATGAAATATTACATGGGAATGTTTCCTTGTAATGTCTTATTAGTACATTTATTATTTATAATTGCCGGGTGATGTGTGTGTCTGTAGGCATGAGAAGTGGTGATTTATAGAAGTGATGCGATGTGTATGCGCAAATATATATATTTTACTAAACTCATGGATTTGAACCCCTCGGATGCTAACCGGAAGTTTCTCACTAATATAATCTTGCATGTTCCAGAATCCAAGCACTACGCTTCAACGGAGATAGGCTCGCACGTCGACGGTCTGGAAAGCGAGTGGCGCTCGCTGCAGGAGACGGCGGCGGAGCGCAGGGAGAGGCTGGCGGCGGCGTACCAGGCGCGCGTGTTCCTGCGCGGCCTGGACGACTTCGCCGCCTGGGCTGAGGACGTGGAGGCACAGCTGCAGAGCACCGATCACGGTCAGATGCCTATGCCATAATAACGGCCAACATTATATTATATCTAACAACATACAGTGAAATTTTCTTAAAAAATATTCCAAGGGACCGGAAAAAAAGCAAAAAAAAGTCAAATCCAAATTTGGCAAATCTTCTAAATGAAGATTTTTTTCTAGTTTTTACCCATAGTATTATATATTTTTTAACGTCATAGGTAATATAATCTTTTTCTATTTTTGATCATAGCCCCTTCTATGTTTTCAGTAGCAACATTTGATCATGTGCCCTTATGAAATGGAACCCATTAAAAATATTGATTATTATAGTACGGACAGAAAAAGCTTTTGATTGTAGGTTCCCAAACTTTTTTCCCATGGATCCCTTTGTCATTCTTTTAATTCTCAGTCGACCCCCCCCCCCAGCCTGTCTGCCTTGGTACAGTACTGATCAAGCGAGATGTGTTACTGCTGGTATGAGAATTTGTAAAAACTTGAAAGCACATGAACGTGCCTGCGTGGACACGATTCGTTTTAAGTGCGCAGAACGCTTGTCAAGCGAAACTTACTACGGTGCTTTACTATGCGTGCAGTCTAAATGAACTCCATACGGACCACTTTAGGAACCTACGCTTTAGATTAACATAGTTTATTTATTTACACTTATCACAAAAAGATTAATAATGATAATAATAATTGGATTACTTCTATAGCGTCATTTTCGTGGGAAAATCAGCTCAATCACCTCTTACATATGGCAAAAAGATTGTTACTGATCATACATTTTTTCAACATTCTTGCCACTTATGACAAAAAGATTGTTACTGATCATACGGTTTTACAACATTCTTGCCACTTATGACAAAAAGATTGTTACTGATCATACGGTTTTACAACATTCTTGCCACTTATGACAAATGGATTGCTACTGATCATACATTTTTACAACATTCTTGGTACTTATGACAAAAAGATTGTTACTGATCATACGGGTTTTACAACATTCTTGCCACTTATGACAAATGGATTGCTACTGATCATACATTTTTACAACATTCTTGCCACTTATGGCAAAAAGATTGTTACTGATCATACATTTTTACAACATTCTTGGTACTTATGACAAAAAGATTGTTACTGATCATACGGTTTTACAACATTCTTGCCACTTATGACAAATGGATTGCTACTGATCATACATTTTTACAACATTCTTGCCACTTATGACAAAAAGATTGTTACTGATCATAAATTTTATCAACGATCTTGCAATTTTGACTACAACCCTTTCCATCTATCATTGAAGGAAAGGACCTGGCCTCGGTGGCGGCACTATTGGCGCGCCACTCGCGCCTGGAGCAAGATGTGGCGCAGCGTGGTGAAGAGACGGTGCAGCTGCGCGAGACGGCGCAGCACCTCACCGCCGCAAAGCACTTCATGGCGCAGGAGATCCAGCAGAGGGTGGATGACGCACTGGCCAGGTAATTCCTACATTACGAATAACTTAACTATATTTCGATTTCTCCCTATACCATTTTGGAAATACATTAGGTGTGCAGTGTGTATGTATATCATTGGGGTGTGGAATGTGCTGAGTCAGCGACAGTTGGCCAGCTGCCGCCTCAGCATATCATAAAGCATAGCTTGGCATTTAATTGTACATATTTATTATTTTGGAACTACAAAATGTCATTATTACGGCAACACAAAGCTACCTACTTTGTCTTTACTGATCATACGGTTTTACAATATTCTTGCCACTTATGACAAATGGATTGCTACTGATCATACATTTTTACAACATTCTTGCCACATATGGCAAAAAGATTTTTACTGATCATAAATTTTATCAACGATCTTGCAATTTTGACTACAACCCTTTCCATCTATCATTGAAGGAAAGGACCTGGCCTCGGTGGCGGCACTATTGGCGCGCCACTCGCGCCTGGAGCAAGATGTGGCGCAGCGTGGTGAAGAGACGGTGCAGCTGCGCGAGACGGCGCAGCACCTCACCGCCGCAAAGCACTTCATGGCGCAGGAGATCCAGCAGAGGGTGGATGACGCACTGGCCAGGTAATTCCTACATTACGAATAACTTAACTATATTTCGATTTCTCCCTATACCATTTTGGAAATACATTAGGTGTGCAGTGTGTATGTATATCATTGGGGTGTGGAATGTGCTGAGTCAGCGACAGTTGGCCAGCTGCCGCCTCAGCATATCATAAAGCATAGCTTGGCATTTAATTGTACATATTTATTATTTTGGAACTACAAAATGTCATTATTACGGCAACACAAAGCTACCTACTTTGTCTTTGAAATGTATTCTTCACGTATTTGCATTTGACAGTTTGTTTTAAAAAAAACAATTCAAAACATCATAATTCATTACTTAACATTTTTTTTAAATTTATAATTTATCTAATATCTGTGAATTTGATGATGTTTTTTTATTTAACCTAACATCTAAGACATGGTTATTTCGATAAATAAATTTCAGAAATTCGAAAAAATCGCAATTTCATGTAATTATCTTCCTCGCAAAGCGTAAATAATTAGAAAAAGTTTAAACAAAAAACTATCTTAGAATCAATTGACTTTCGATACCACTCATTTCTAAACACCGTTTTGTTGTAAGTGCACTTTTAGCATGTTATTACGTAAGAGCATTTCTGCCATTTCCTAAATACGTATCAAGATTTGGGCGTCCGCATTTTTGGTATATATATCACATAAAAGAAGAAATCGCGGACATCCGAGGAAGACACCGCACTGCAAGTGTACCGCATACTTGATTCAGTTCGTGTCATGAGTTAGGATAGCATAAGAATATGAATGAAGTTGGGTGAAATATTTAAATACAGTAGAACCCCGTTAATTTGAATTCCACAGACGTCGAAGACGAAATTTCGCATTACCGAATTTCCATGTAATTCGAAATTTTAAGAAAATAAAAAAATAGCCAAAAACACAAATTCTACAGCCACCCTTTTAAATTCACGTAGGCATTCAAAGTAAGTTCGTAATAATACGACATATTCTTGTCTAAATCCAATTTTCAACTCCGATTACCGATGCGGCCGGCTCTTCAAATTCAGATATTTAAAGCAAATTTGCAAAAATATGACATCATCACGTGTTAATCGAAAAATCAGGGTCGATTACCTTTGCGGCCGGCATGTTTGATTCAGAATTACGTAATAATTGTACGAAATGGAACGATTTATATACCGGTGTAAAACAAATTTTTACCGAGTTTTATCTCCATGACAGGCCTGTCAGATTAAGATTTATGAAACTCTATGACATGTTTTTGCACAAAATGAATATTTTCGAATCATACGGACAAATTTTTGTCATTGTAAATAAATTTCGAATTATCGAATGAATAAATTTCTGGGGATATTTTTTGGCAAAAATTTCGAATAATTCGGGTTCTAATATTGCTCGAAGTGGCTTTATCCATGTTTGGTAATCCGATCTGAATAGCCAGGTATTTCCCATCCTTCTTCCCGGTCTCACTACCTTCAGTCACACAACACGGCCCAATTAGCGATGCCATAGTTCCATTGGGTCCGGACAGTCGGGAGTAGTTGGAATAACGGAACAGTATTTTTGAGACAATGTGTCATGTTGGAGGAAGCAAGTAAATCTGATCTATGTTTTGTCATTTCAGAGAGCCGATCGTTTCCGGTTTGGCTTCGCGCTCTGCACAGATGCAGCTGCGCGGTCACTTTGCGGGCGCGCGGCTGGAGCAGCAAGCGCAGGAGCTGCAGGAGGCGCTGCGCTCCCTCAAGGATCAGGCCGCCGTACGCAGGGTCAAGTTGCAGGATGCCGTTGACACGCACATGGTAGGTTATTCCACCTGTTGATGTATATTTTTTTAAAACTACAAAATATAATAATTACGTTATTTAATAAAAAAATCATGGAGAGGATGGTCCGCCATGCAATTCTGCCCTGATACATGTCTGTTCACTCTCACAATATATTGTCTCAATAATCATGTGAATATAATAACAATTTGACATTGTCCGAAGTTAGTAATGATGTGATTGTTTGTTTCCAGTTCCTAGCGGAGGCTGCAGAGGCGGAGGCCTGGCTGGCGGAGAGGCGCCCCTTGCTGGAGAGCACGGAGAACGGGCGAGACGAGGACTCTGTGCAGGCGCTGCAGAGGAGGCTGGAGGCTATACAGAGAGAGGTAACACACTAATTAATACCCCGCAATCTTTTATTGGTTCCACGACAATAACACGACAGAAAAATGTCAAACATAACCTAGCCATAAGTAACCATTACGCTATTTCAGATGTAGGCAGAGAGGATAGGCTGCCACAAAGCTCTGTCTTAGCACACAATCATTGCACATTCATACATACTCCTCTGTTATTCTGACTCTTAACATTGCCAGATTCTAGTTTTTGATTCACTTGATCGTGGCTGTCTTGTTCGGGTGTCCCCGACTAATTCTACCATTCAGTTTTCCGATATATATTTCTACAGCTAGCATCTACGTAATCTATATTTTATGAAATGTTTTTCCTTCCAGATCGCTACATTCGACAAGCAATGCGGCCGTCTGGAGCAGCTGGGCGCGGCGCTGGTGGCTCGCCAGGCAGAGGATGGCGCAGGCGCCGAGGCGCGCGCGGCCGGAGTGAGGCGCTCGCTCGACGAGCTGACACTGCTCGGCGCACGCCGCCAGCAGCGGCTGCAGGAGAGCGACAAGTATTTCGGGTGAGTGTTATGATGAAAAAGTGATACGTGTTTGTAACTGATTAAAAAGTAAGTTTTTATGAAGTACTTGCAAAGTTTATTTATTTTAAATATGATGGACAACTGGTTCTCATAGTATATTCTACCGTGGTGACTTTTACATCTCGAAGAACATCATTTTACACTTCGGGTCACTCGACTCTAAATTGCCTTTTCCAGTGTTGGATACATTGGATTAAATGGAAAATGCATATTTGAGCCATTTTGGTCGTTAATGCATATTTGAGCCATTTTAGTCATTAGCGCATATTTGATCATTTTTGGTCATAAGTTTATATTTGAGCCTTTTTATCATTAGCGCATATTTAAGCATTTTTTGATAATTAATGCATATTTTAGTCTTCTTGGTTGTTAGGGCATATTTAAGATTTTTTCGTTGTTGGTGCATAATTCATCCTTAAACATTGGATTAAGTGGAAAATGCATATTTGGGCCTTTTTTGTCGTAAAAGTATATTTGAGCCATTTTGGTCATTAGCGCATATTTGATAATTTTTTGGTCATTAGCACATATTTGAGCAATTTTTTCATTGTTAGTGCACATTTGAGCCTTTTTAGTAGTGAGTGCATATTTGAGCTTTTTTTTGGTCATCAATGCGTATTCTGGCCATAAATTTCTTCAGAATCTCATACACTCTCCCTGAAGTAACATTATAAAACGTTTGTAATAGTTTCCTGCGTGAGGTGGAAGAGGTGCACGAATGGATCCACGACCAGACGGCCGTGGCCGCCTCGGAGGACTACGGAACGGACGTGGAGCACGTGGAGATACTCATCCAGGCCTTTGACAACTTTGTGGCCGGATTCTCCGGTGAGTACCACAAATACATCACACTTATGTCGGAGGAATACGAATCTTTGGAGCCAGAATTAAGGCGTACCACTGCGCCTGCCGCAGACCTTTTATTTTTGAAGATGCGACATGTCACAAAGGAAACAAAAACACTTCAAAACAAACAACATTATATTAAACAATTAGATTACGTTGTTTCAATCTCTAGTCACATTTGATGAACATCAAAACGTCGATCACCGCTATTTTGAAATTCGACATTTTTTAATGGTCATCGTTAAACGCGGATTCTCGGTGCGTCTCGGCTTTTGGACAAATTTTAATCAGCTGACGTGCTTAACAACATGACAATTGTGCTTTTCTGTTGATCTCTATTTGGTAAAAAGCTGAAACTATCCAAGAATTGGCGTATAACGTGGACCGTTTAAATGTCGAAAATTAAAAATATCTAAAAGAGGTAACTCAACTTAACCCTAAAGTTGTACCGAAATCAATACCAAAATAGAAACAATACTAATAATTAATTACACGAAAATTTCTTAAATAAATACATTTTTAATTAAAGAAATTAAGATGATATTTATCTACCATTGTTGGCTCTGTGGTTAAGTGGTTACGGTCCTTGTCCACAAATCCAGAGGTCGCGGGTTTGAATCCCAGCATGCGCAAGTAAATTTGATTTGTTTAATTTTGTGATGTTTTATTTATCAATTGAAAATTATATACATCAAGTATATTTGCTGCACGTTCCAGACGGGTAGATTCTTTCAGTATCGCCCTGGCGAAAGACCGTCATTCAGAATCGAAGAGTTGCTTGAAATGGCTTTAGTTTTGTTTGATGACCAGATCAGAATAGCCAGGTACTTTCCCACCTTCCTTTTCTCCATCTCATTCCCCACTACCTTCAGCCTCACATCCTACCCCAAATAGGGATGCCATAGTCTCACCGGCTCAAGACGGTTGGGAGCAGCTGGGAGCTAGTGCGGAACCCGCATAAAAAATAAATTTAACTGTTACGAAAATTAAATAAATAAATTTATAATTTAATCCATTACCATATTTAGCGGCTAATGTTGATTTGTTTGGCTATTTCGCAGCCAACGAGGGCCGTGTGGAAGCCATCGCGGAGGCCGGTCAGCGCCTGGTGGAGGAGCGCAGCCCGGAGACGGAGAAGATCCAGCGCCACATCGCCGACACCCGCGCCCTCTGGGAGGACCTCAGGGATCTGGCGCACGCCCGACAGGAGGTCAGTATCAGTCTCCAGAGGTCATTACAGTGGAAGTGGAACTAATATTTCTATTTACCAAATAAACGTAAAAGCACTTCTTCTTGAGTTGCTTCCTCATTGCTGAGGATCACCCCATTCCATTCTCCCCGGTGTATAAGGCTCCTTCACTCCTCGCGATTCCGCACTGCGTGAAGAGCTGCAGACACCGACGTTCCGGACACTTGAGAAATTTGGTCATTGCAACGCATCAGTGACCTACCTCTACATCTCTTGCCTTCCACTTTGCTAGTGACCATGAGCTTCTCTAGGTTGTAGTTCTCAGTTCGCCAAGCAATATGTCCCAGCAGTAAAATCACAAAAGTAACAATTATGACAATCGGACAACTTTACGCTAAATCCGTAATCCTTCATCTTTTAAAATAACTCCAAATTTCCCTACAATCCAAATCAACAATAATGACAAACGACACCTTTAATATCCCATTAAAATATATCACCACGGACAAAGACTTTTAAGTACTGCATCATTAAACTTGTCTTACTTGTCAGTAAGTCTAAAGTCATGGTGTTTGAAAGAGAGAGTCCGAATACAATGTGCAATACAGTTGTCAATGATGAATTCTTGTTTGTATAGTTGGAAAGTATGTTTACGAGGGATGAAAAGACTGATAGGGATATTGAAAGAAGGTTAAATGCAGGAAACTTCATTAACAAAGAAGCGAAGCTAGCAGTCCACAGTGGAATGCCAATACCAACCCTGCTGTATGGCAGTAAGGCGTGGAACTGGCAGAGGAAGGATGAAAGTAGACTGAATACTGTAGAAATGAGATCTCTGAGGCGAATGTGCGGTAAAACCATATATGATCGTGTGATCATTAAGAAAGATACGCTTAGATGGTCTGGGCATGTAGAGCGAATGAACAAAGAAAGGACTGTAACGTGAACGCGAATGTGAATGAATGAATCGAGTGAATCAAATACTTCAGTAGGACCATGTAAGAAGTCAGAATATCCGAAGAGAATGTATGAGACAATGTATGAATGTGGATGAAACAAGAAGTGTATACTGAGATCGAGTTGTTTAGTAGTCCGTCCTCTCTGCCTACCCCTACCAAACATAATGCAATTCCATTTACATACATAATAAAAAAAAAAAAAGTTTAAAAAAAACCAAAATGTGTGAATAACTCAAATATTCATTTGGTAGCAGTGGCGTGTCATCTTGGAAGCGGGAGAAAATTCCCGAATTGCTTTTGGAGGGTTGAATTGATTTTTAAATCAATCGATGTAATGTTACTTATAGGTTATGTTTTGTATTCCAGGCGCTGGCCGGTGCCCGCCAGGTGCACATCTTCGACCGCACGGCGGATGAGACCATCCAGTGGATCGCCGAGAAGGAGTCTGCCCTCAGCACCGAGTTGGGAGGCGGTCATGACCTGCACGCTATTCAGGTACGCCTTGTTGCCTATCTCACTTCTACTTCAAATGTTGCTTCCAGTCAATCTTGCAGTCTGACATTAACCACTTGAAATTAACCACTTAACCACTCTCAACCGAATACGTTTTACCAGACAATTGTGCCTTGTTAACATATTGCGGTTTTGTCAGGGTTCTCCCAGCTCACCCAACAATCCTAAACAGTATGTACCATCTAATACCCTAGATATATTAATGCACGCAGCTTTTGACAGTTACCATAATTTGAGATGCTACGCTAGCACCATCTAGTAGCGCCCGAGTTGTACGAATTGGGTTTTTCTATTCATTTTAATAGATTTTCTATGAAATATATTCTTGATAAATTTTACTAATCGAAAATTTGCAAAATAAGTATTAGTCACCTACATACGAGATCGAGGTGTATTCAAAAGAAAAGGTGAATTTTGAATTTTCGCGGGCTGTGTACATTCGATTATCGAATATTTTTTTTGTTATGTTGGTACACATATGTTAGTTTTATCAGCCATTTTGGATTAGTGGTTTGTTTTCGACAACTTTAAAGGTTAGTCACGTTTTTGTGTGTTCTTCGATTTTTTACTTTCGGTCTTGGCCGCTTCCATTGGGATGAATGTGCCTTGGTTTCGACGTCATAACCATATACCCACGTTTCATCACCAGTTATGACCCTTTTGAGCAAATCTGGATCGTCGTTGACGTCATTCAACAACTCCCGAGCGATACTAATGTGACTAACCTTTCCAGTTGTCAAAAACAAACCACTAATCCAAAATGGCTGATAATGCTAACATATGATAAACATATGTGTACCGACATAACAAAACAAAAAATTCGATAATCGAATCTACACAGCCTGCGAAAATTCAACATTCACCTTTTCTTTTGAACACACCTCGTATGATTTTACTCCTTTTTTGCTCATATATTTAAAAAAATTATAATACGGATTGTGTATTTTTAAGCCAAAAAAATGTTTAAAAATTAGAAAATTTCTCACAATTTATTAAATAAGCATTTTATTCCCTTTCTAAACCACCAAACAGAGCACGAGCGTCGAGTGTCGAGGCTTACAACTGTTAATACCAACATAATATTCCCTTTAATTTTTTTTTTATTTATAAGCAAAAAAGCAGTAAAGTTATATGTAGGTCTAATATTTATATTATTAATTTTCGGATTCTATAATTTATTATGAATTTATTTCACGGAAAATCTAAATTATATGATGAAAACCGATCTCACCAACACGCACCGTTAGAGGCACTAGTGTACCATACTGCCATCTCAATATATGGAAAATGTCAGAAGCTGCGTTACATATTTAGTGGAATAATAGTCAATAGACTAATTAACATCTCGAAAGACAGGTGATGCCGAAGAGTAACCGGACAATCTCGCACGCTCTTGCATACCTACATTGTTGTCCCTCTTTGGTTCAAGACGTCATCACCGTATGATAGGGAAATCGCACATCCATAATAGTTGTAGGGAAATCCATTTTCCAGGATTGGCCTCGACTAACTAAGAAGTTGGAAGAACTGCCGATGGAGTTGAAGATGTCGGCAAAGTTGTATTATTTGTTCTTTTTGTAACGTAGCGTATTTTTATTTTTCAGGCCCTTGTGAAGAAACACGACGCCATGGAGGCAGACCTGGAAGCAGTCAAGTCCCAGGTGGATCGGCTCACAAGCGAGGCTGAACGGTATGTGATTCTTTTTCTCTTACAAATATGTATGGCCCGGGCTGGCGGTGTTTCTTTGTTTTGCATGCAAATCAACAGTTTTATTCCAAGATTGTTGACATTTTGCACACTTGACTTTCAAAACAAGAGGTGAAACTATGAAATTTCGAAAAATCTCCCCTTTCTCACCCCACAACGCAGAATTTTCATACTTGATTTTCACACACTTAACGTTCCAAATTTGAGAAAAACTGCCGGGTAGGGGTAGGGGTAGGGATAACTCATCACAACCTCAAAACTTTACTCCAAACCATTCATAACCCCGAGTACTTCAGCTGGTTTTATATATACATATATTAAGAGATATTTGAGGATATCCCGTTGAAGAAATGATGTCCCCGACCGAATAGAAAAGATTTTAGAGGTCACCTGGACTTGAACCAGGATCTACCGCTTGCCGGGTGGTCGTGCTCTCGTTGCAACTTAGCCTGTTTTTTATGCAGGGTGATTAACGAGTATATAGTCCTCCATGCCAGGAGTTCAACTGTATTGTTGAGAACGGCTTTTTGGTACCTACTTGAGATTATTTCTCTATTACATATATTATATTTTTATATTAACGGACCGTGTTGTTCAATTACACAAAATGCATAACACGAAATGAGATAAAGCAGGGCTACAGAAAAAAAACAGCACATTCATAATACATGAATGAAGCAATGACAAAATATGCATTTCCGAGAATATTATGTCAACGCCTGAATAAAGTTTTTATAGAGTCCATGATTGTAGACATGCTTCTATGTTTATTTTCTTAAAGACTGACAAAAATCATTTAGACTGGTACCAAAAATTTCAATTTTTTCCTGGCTTGAGTTAACACACTTTGAGCGGGAAGGGTATTTTTACCCGCGCGGCCGACTGGTGCTTATCGGCGTGACGGGTAAAATTACCCTTTTCACCGGCTCCACTTTAAAGGCGAGAAAGGTAAAGTTACCCGATTATTTCACGCAACTATTTAATCTAAATGCTCCAGAAGACGTTCCAGACTACACACACATATACAATAAAATAAGATAGGCCATCGTTTCGTTTAGTTTTACGTACACACATACTCTTGCGCAGCTCAATGAGAGATTGCGCCCAATAATTAATTTGTGCGGAGTCAATTATTCAGTGAATCATATCCGCCTTCTTTCCACATTTGATTATTCTTTGATGGGTGAGTAGAATGGCAATTTTATCGTGTTAAATTTCATAGATTGTTTGTGGTACTGGGAATAGGAGTACCTATTATATTTTTATGACGTGTTGTAAATTCATTGGACCTTTACTCTTATGAGATAATCCCGAGGATGTTATTACAATAATCAGAGCAGTATATGGTAAGTCCGTATACGAAATTTGATAAAAAAAATAGTCGACAGTTTAGAAGATAGAGCGATTTTTGTAAAATTATTTTTTATTGCATTTTCGGCTGGTTTTTGCCCGCTGCACACACCTATGACGGTGTAGTGGCCGCCCACTCAATGTGTGTTAACAAGTTGAATTTCTGAACAGTGGAGAATGGTACCCATAATTAGTAGAGTGTTGATTGAGGAAAAGCAATTCATTGTTTCTGAGTCTACGCCAAGGAATGTTGAACTGGATGAATATTTATACTTTGAAATCGTTACTATTGTTTCATATTTGAATTCTAAACTTATAGTTTTGTCTTTTCCAGTCTGGGTTCCGCCTTCCCCGACGCCAAGGAGCACGTCAGCGTGAAGCTGGAGGAGGTGGCGGAGGCCTTGGGAGGCCTTCTGGGGCGCGCGGCGCGGGGACGCCAGCATCTCAAGCAGGCTGGGCAGCTGCAGGCGCTCTTCGACGAGTACGGAGAACTCATGTGAGTACACTACTGGAGGAGGTGGCGGAGGTCCTGCAGACCTGAAATATGTCATATTTCTGAATAAATCGAAATTACGCGGTCGATTACCGTCTTTGGGATGGGCCTTCAAATTAGATAGTAAATTCATAAAAATACGACATATTCACATCTCACCAAAAAATTTACATGGCACGTTTCATTTAGAATTATGGAATAATAATACGAATTAGGAGATGTATAACTGAGTAAATCGAATTTTTAGCACATTTTTTCTCTACGGATTCAAATTTTCGAAATCCTATGACATTTTCACGCAATCGAATTTTAAAAATTAATTGCGATTTACGAATTATTGAATTTTTTAAATTAAACATTGTTTTATATGAAAAAAAAAATTATGGGGATATTTTTTTAGAAAAAACGTCGAATTATGCGTTTTTAGAAATCATCTTTAAATTATTTGTTTATATCTCTCCAGGGCATGGACTAGTGAGATGCTGGCAAGAGTGACAGCGCCGGAGCTCGCCGCCGACGTGGCGGGTGCTGAACAGCTGTTGGCGCGCCATCAGGAGATACGCACCGAGATTGACGCACGTCAAGAAGACTTCACCAACTTCTACAAGACAGGTGAGCTCCCTTGGCAGTTTCTTGTTTGTTATATCGGGCTTTCAGTATCTGTGCATTATGCATTACTGTACATCATCCCAGTTAGTTATCAAATACAATCAGAGCAGTCCGTCAACAAAGTTCATAAAAAAATTGAGGGCGCTGCGATCGTTAAATGGTTTTTAATGGAAACACCAAGATGGTTCAAAGGAAAAATAATTTAACTTTAAAAAAGCACTATGATCAAAGTCATTAAATGTAAAAAAAAAAAAAAAATAACAAAATTGACTAAATGACTATTTTTTAATTTATTTGCTCTGGGATTCGAACCCGTGACCTCTGTTGTAGAGTTACTAAATGATAATGACTATAATTGTATCTTGATATATTCAGGCGCAGAGCTGGTGGACTCAGAGCACTTCTTGGCCGAGGAGCTTGGCGAGAAGATAGCCGCGCTGCGGAGCCGCGCCCAGCTGCTGCAGGATACCTGGACGAGGAGAACCACCATCTATGAACAGCACCTGGACACTCTGCTCTTCAAGAGGGATGCCGATACCCTGGATAACTGGATCCTGAACAGGTATTAGTCACTGATAGTCCATAAAAGACACCACTTCCTGGCCGTAAAGATAGCTGGAGACCTAGCGTGGTTCTTTCCACGGCTTTTTTAGGAACATTAACTCTTATTTAGAGGGTTTTTTTAAGGAGAGGAAGATCTGGGAAAGAAAATGTATGAATTTGGGGGTCAGCATATCCGGGAGTAACGGACGTATTAATCTATACCTCCCACTGCGGCAAAAGGCGATGGGTCGAGATAGTCCAGCTGGAGAGGTCAGTCTCCCTCACCTGGCATCTCCCGATCACGCAGCTAGGGGGCAGATGCATCCGCCGGCAAGATCTAGACAAACCTCACCCCATGAACCCAGGCACGCCTGCTAAGTCATACCTCGTAGCGAACCACCCGGGGTGACCTATGTCAGAGGTGTCGGTGATCCAATAAATCATTCCCGGGGTGGCGATACCTATACCCACCTCCCAAATTGATGGCTTCTAACCCCATGATCTTCTTCCAGGGAGCCCCAGCTGCGCGATGGGAAGCTTGGAGAAAACATTACGCAGGCCGAGGAGCTCATCAAGAAGCACGAGGACTTCCAGAAGACCGTGGAGGCGCAACAGGAGAGGTTCAATGCTCTCAGGAGAATCACACTTGTAAGTTATTCAGTTATTACGTCCACTGAAGATCATTTGAAATAAACTAGTGACCGCATTCATGCAAAAGTTCTGCAAAATATATGATTAAATCAGAGGCCTGAGGTTGGAGAGTTTCACAGAATTTTGAATGTAACATTGTCATCTTTTTTAGGTCCGTTTCGGTTAGTTTAGGTGATGTTAGCTGTTTGTTTGTTTTTCACTTTTCTTCAATGTTCCGTTTTATCAATGACATGTATATCTGTGCAGGTGGAGCAAGCGTTCGGTGAGCTACGCAATAGGGAGGCGGCGGCGAGGCAGGCGGAGAAGGAGCGGCAGGAGCGGGAGAGGGCCGAGGGAAGGCGCGCTGCCGAGCGCGCCAGGATTGAGCAACAGCGGCGCCTGGAGCAGGAGAGACACGCAACTAAGGTATTTCCTTCATTATCACCCATCATCCGAGATAATATAGCCTTCCCAGGGATAGAACGTATCCGCGTCATTGTGACGCAATTCCGATAGGCCGTATGTCGTACCTAGCTTTGTATCATTGTGGCGTGACCATTCTGGTAAAATGAATGGGACTCTTACGTTAAAGTATATTATATTAAAAAAGTAGTATTAAGAAGTACCGATGTAATTGATGGTAAAAATGCATTCTGGTAAAATGAATGGGACTTTTACGTTAAAGTATATTATATTAAAAACGTAGTATTAATAAGTACCCATGTAATTGATGGTAAAAATGCATTCTGGTAAAATGAATGGGACTTTTACGTTAAAGTATATTATATTAAAAACGTAGTATTAATAAGTACCGATGTAATTGATGGTAAAAATGCATTCTGGTAAAATGAATGGGACTTTTACGTTAAAGTATATTATCTTAAAAACGTAGTATTAATAAGTACCCATGTAATTGATGGTAAAAATGCATTCTGGTAAAATGAATGGGACTTTTACGTTAAAGTATATTATATTAAAAACGTAGTATTAATAAGTACCGATGTAATTGATGGTAAAATGCATTCTGGTAATGAATGGACTTTTACGTTAAAGTATATTATATTAAAAACGTAGTATTAATAAGTACCCATGTAATTGATGGTAAAAATGCATTCTGGTAAAATGAATGGGACTTTTACGTTAAAGTATATTATCTTAAAAACGTAGTATTAATAAGTAACGATGTAATGGATAGTAAAAATACATAAGATTTTCTTTATATTGTGATTAATGTAATATTCAGTTGTTACAATTTTTTTAATTTTCAAGGTTTTCACGGAAATAAAAAATGTTTTGATTGAGTTGTGTTGTGATTCTAGTGGCCGTATCAACTAATCTCGCTTTCACAAAATGAAAACAAATATAAATCAAAAAAATCACAATCACCGAGAAAAATTATAAATTTACTTTGAGTGTTCTAAAGATTCCAAAATTTTTAATTGGATATTCACATTACCGACATTTCAGGAAAATATTCCACGAATACCATTGTAAAAACTACAATTTACCTTATTCATCAACATCATTGATGGTCCACCGCTTTCGGTGAACAATTTCTCGCGCTGCTTTTTACACTCTGCTTTCTGATATTACCACATCTAAATCGCAATGACATTTTGAATTCAGTGTTACCAGTTTAGAAAGAAGTCGAATGATCCCGAGTAGGTACTAAGTACGCAGTAATGTTTATAACGATATTATCGTATTATTATTACGGTAAAATTATTATCGAATAAGAGTGTGATTAATGTTAAAGTTCTGCCTCATTGTGTGTGAATTTTATAACTATTGCGTGCGTTTAATTAGTTAATTATGGTCTATTGACTATTATTCCGCCATCCCAATATCACAGTAAAACTTTAATTTAAAACGCAAATAATAATAATGTGTTTCCACCCGTGTTAACAAAGCCGATGAAATTTCTTAATTTTTTTTTATTATTGTAACATTTTTTTTTATTATTGTAACATTTTTTTTTAGGTGGAACCACAACCCGGCACCCCAGACCGCCAGACCCCTTCGACCCCCACTTCGATAATCAACCAGGTCCAGCAGCAGCACTCGCAACAGCCGTCGCCCATAACCCCCAACCTGAGTGCCACCGATCCCTCCAGCCCGCAGCCCAGCCAGGTGCAGAAGTCCGCCTCCGCGGCTCAGGCCTTCGGAGACAGGTTTAAACGGGTGGCTACGGGAGTCAAGAGGGCGGAAAGCATGAAGGTATAAATTTAGATGATTAATAAATAAAAAATATGTACATTTGTGGAGCCACTTTTGCTGTTTTTAAATAATTTACTTTTATTTAAAATATTTTTCATACATTTTTCTGTGATATTTAAGATTATCATCTGTTTTTCTCATTACGGGGTCGATTTTATCTTTGTTTTTTTTTTTTAAATACATTTTATATGACTGGTCATTTTTTTATTAAGCTAATTGTCTGTTTTTCTCATTTGGGGGTCGGTTTTGCTGTGTTTATGTGTTTTTTTTTTGCTTAGAATATACATTTGGGGGTCAATTTTGCTGTTTTTTTAATAACTAAATATGAGTGTCTGTTTTTTAACATTCGAGATACAATTTTGCTCTGATATTGACCCAATTATGTATCAATATTGCCATTGTTCATACTTGTAGGGAGAAATCTAGCTGTTTTTTTTTTTCATTTAATTTTGTTCGGATATTTAACCGACAGCTTCTTGAGTCAATTTAGCTGTTTTTTTTTTTTTTTTTAGTTGGGGAGACTAGGTATATCGTTGCTTTTGAGTCAGTTTTGCTGTTTTTTTTTTTTATTATTTATTAATTGGGAGTAGACTTCTGTTGTTTTTTTTTTTCAATTGTTAATTCTTTGTATTTTTATTTCGCATTGTTCTTTTGCAGAATTAATGAAGAGCTATGTGTTTTGTCGCTTTGTAAAGAGTAATTGTTGGATCATAGTAACAAACAAGTGCATGTAAAATTAAATTTTAAAATATTCGTTTACATAATTTAGATTTTCAGTCTTTTTAAATAAAAATATTGAATTCAATTTCAATTTCTTAACTCTTTGTTGAAGCTCAATTATATCGCAGGTCCAGAAGAAAAAACGCCATAAATCAAAAAGTTGCATTTTTCAGAAAAGTCATACACACATATTTTTGATTGTGTCATTGTTCTTCTGAACCAGAAATATGTTTTTGTTTAAAATATTTTACAATTTCAATTTTAGTTGTACTAGTTGTTTTTTGTAGTTTTTTTTTGCCAAAATTAAAATTTTTAATTTTTTTTTTCAATTCATTTACTGCTGAGTATTTATTAATTAGTTTGGTTTTAGTTCAAATATTAATTAATTTTTTTGTTACATTTTTAACCTTTTTGGAATTTTACACCTGACTGTTAAAAAAGTTGATAACCTACTTAAGGTGACCTCCGTGGCTGAGCTGTAAGTTCCTTGGCTATTAAAACAGTGGTTATCGTTTCATTTCTCGCTTCGGATCATTGAATAAAATTTTTATAGTGGAAGCTACTCTCAGCATCGCCCTTTATCGGCAACCATTCAGAATCGAAGTGTTGCTTGAAATAGCCGTGTTTAGTGAACACTCAAGTACTTCTCAACCAAACTCTTCTTTCCTTTCCTTCCCTCCCCAGCTCCTTCAGCCTCTCAACCGTCCAAATGTAAGCCAAAATATATTTTTTAAACAGTCAGGTTTTAAAAATTGTCTAATTAATGTGTTTAGTGTTTTGTTTTTTTGGGATTTGGTGAAAAGATTATTTTAAATTTTGTTTGTTTTATTTGAAATGCTTTATTTTGTCAATGATTTCAATTTTTTTTTATTATCACATATATTATATTATTATAATTATGTAGGTATTTATTTTTACCGTCCTAAAAATTGTAAATCATTGATTTGATTAGATTAGTGATGAAACAATTTTGCAAATTTATTAATATATTATAGTGTTGTTAAATATTATTTGTAAATTGTAATAATTGTAATAGCCACTATTGTAATTTTAGCAGCTAGAATTGTAATGGCTGTAAATGTAATTGTTTCTATTTGCATTTATTGTAATAATAGCATTTGCTGTGATTGCTGTAAATGTTATTACTGTTTTTGAAATTGCTGTAATTTTAATAGCTATATTTGTAATGTAGCTGTAAATTTAATAACTGTTTTTGCAAATGCCCTATTTGTTTTAGCAATTACCGATATAGCAAATAAAATTGCGGAATTTACAACGGCATTTTCAAATGACGTAATTGCAACTACTAAAACTGCAGTAATTACATTTCGTATAATTGTAATACAGTCAAACTTGGTTATAACGATTACGGAATGAGCAATTACTTCAGCGAGGACATTTCTCTGATATACCATACAAATAATTTTTGTCAACACAATTTTCGAATACATACATCGATTGTTAGATCTGAAAAAAAAAACAATTCTCGAAGTAAGTAATAACAGACTAAGGTAGCGACGTAGCGCGGTAGCGACGTAGCGAAGTAGCTAGTGGGAATTTTCTTAAATCATGTTAAGGATGGATTAATATTTTTATGGCACTACCTGTCGGCAATGTGAAACATTTCTATCCATCGGGCACTATGTAAAAGTGTCATATAAAGTCTGCTAAAGTCGTGCGTAAATTGGGGTATGCAATTTTGTTCCCTTTTTACAATTTTGTTCCCCTTTTAAAAATTTGTTCACTTTTTACAATTTTGTTACCCTTTTAAAATTTTGTCCCCTTTTTACAATTTTGTTTTTAAAACCAATAAAAATGTACGAGTACCTACATCCCTACATGGGGTAAGTTTACGAGAGTGATGCTCAACATTTTTAGCAGAGGAGCCGCTTTACCTATTTATCAAACGTGGCTCGGGACCTACAAGTGGATTTTTAGTATTAATGAGTAGGGAGGGGGTTTACAGCGAAATTCATCATTTTGCTTTTCTTAGATTTTCGTATGGTGCAAACGGATTCTTAAAATTTTGTTCTATTTAAGACACGCGGTATGATTTAACATAACCTCTATAAAAAATATTCTCAGCCAGGGTTTCCCGCGGGCTGCACGAATTGGGCCGCGGGTTGTGCATCACTGATTTAGACAGTTAACGATCGCAGGCTAGTGATATGATGAATGTATTCATAGTAGAGGTAGGTAGGTAGGTACATACGTTTAAAAAAAATAAATTATTTCTGATATAACGAGTAATGACTATAAGGAGCAAATTTAGTTGGTCCCCTCGTGCTCGTTATAACCAAGTTTGACTGTATATATGTAACTAAAAATTCTTTCATCACTAATTGAAATAACGGCGTTGCAATATATATATTATACAATATACCACTGCACAGATAATCCCTAGAAGTGTGATTTATTAGACCGATATGAAGATAAAAAAGGCGCAAATTTTGAAATGAATTTGTTTATCTCTTCAGTAAAGAATTTATTACATATAATATTTTGCCAATTGTTGATCAACTTTTCCCATTTATTTTTTTTTCTTTACTTTGAACACACGGACACGATCGCAACACACTTCCATCGGGTTTATCTAGTCAGTGTAATATATATATATACTTGATAAATATTATTATTGTCACCTTGTGCAGCCTGAGACGATAGCCGAAGGAACCGGCGACACCGGGAACTCCAACAAGGTACAGAATAAACACACGCGCCCCGCACACGTACACAGTTCACACATAACCGCACACATAGCATGGAGCGTATCACCGGCATGCCACTAATTACACCGCCGCATGGTTGCAACAACATGTTTTTAACAATGATGCGAAAATAAAATTGTTTGAATGCGAATGAAGCAAGGAAAATCTGCTAGGAGCCAGTGGATCTATGGTATAATTTTTTTGAAAATATTTTGATGCTGAATGGGGTATGGAGAAGGAGAAGGTTAGGAACAATATTGAACACCTCTGATAGACGAAATAAGATGATGTATGAATGTGGATATAGCAAAGAGTGTCTGACCGGAACCAATGGAATTATGTCAACTCCATTTGAAGATTATTTTGAGGGAAAGAGGAAGGTTAGAAACAATGTCGAACACCTATAAGTATGAATGTGGATGTGGCAAGGAGTGTCTGTCTGACGCCAGTAGAAATATGTCGAACTCCTCTAATCCAAGAATTAGTAATAATAATAATAATACTTGGATGATTTGTATAGCGCCGTTTTTGTGAAAAATCACCCCAAGGGCGCTGTAATGTGGAAGTAAATGAAAGAAGATGATGTATGAATGTTGATAAAGCAAGTATCGTGCCAAGGCAAAACAGTGAAGCTATGGCTTACCTATGTGGAGAAGAAAAAGTAGATGGTAGATGTTCAGAATATAATCTGACATGCCAGGGAAAGTGTATGAATGCATGATAGTGTGTATATTTACAACAACAAATTTATTAAAAAAAAACACACAACCAAAGTTAAAACACTGCAATATGCATTAAGTTATTTTTATAAAATCTGCATTTGGTTGTTATATCTTGTCGGGGAATTCGTGACATGGGTTTGTCTTTCTTAAAGAAAGTAATTAGGACATTTTGTCAATTTATATATTTTTGAAATATTTATTTACCCGCGGAATGCCAACGCGCGCCATGGAACCGGTCGGAATGGGGATTCCGACATTCCCAAGGGATTTTGAGCATTAAATATGTTACAATACTCGTAAAACTTTAATTCGTTTGGCAAATAAATAATACTACTCAATTTTGGAATAACAAATTGAGATTTGTTAATTCCAGACCTGCAGAAAAAATCAACAGATGTCGCATATAAAAAAAAATCGATAGGTATATCCGAGACACTATCTAAAGATTACATTTAAATCAGGATAGAATCTTGTAGTCACGATAAAAAGGTAGCAGCCAAAAATATATTGAAGGTGATATTAACAGTTCTTAGAAATCGAAGTACGATACCGATGAAAATGACAGGACGTATTAGGGGAGCCGTAGCTCAGTGGATTATTATAGCGCAAGGTCCCCGATAGACCATGAGGTCCTGGGTTCGAGTCCCAGTTGCTACTGATATCTTTTTATTTTCTGTGTCTTTTCGGTTTCATTTTTCATTTTGAGAGTTGTTAATATTATCTTCAACGATTAAAAAAGAATAATACTCTGTTTAAAACATTCATAACTGATAGTATCCTGTCACCGGATATATTAAAAATATTTCTGGTTTTCAAAGTCATATTATTATTATTAGTCATTTTTAACTTTACGAAAAATATAGTAAAACTTCAAAAATATTTTCGAATTTTTTTATCTTTTTTTGTTACATAAGACAAAAAAATTAATTTCTCTAAATGTATGAAGCTATTCTATGGAAACTACTCATGATATATCAATACATAGACACGTTACCTATCTGGTAAGACCCTACCATTTACATAAATATCATTTTGCAAAAAGAAGCAATTAAGTAATTACAAAATTACACTCAGCTGGCGTACGGCGCGGAAATCACTCCGGTTTTTAGCGATTTCTCAGCAAAAAATCCCAGTTTTCAAAAGCTTAAATTTTTTTGTCATTTTTATGATTTTTTAATTCAAAATTTTTGTTTTTGTTTTATTCATTGTTTTAACTTTGGACAGGCAAACTAACCATAAATAAATATCAAATCCAATAAAATCTTTAATATTTACTTGAATTAATGTACACTTAAAATACAAAAATACCATCTAAACTTTTCTTTAATTTAACTCAAATTAATATACTTCACATTTAATACAAAAATATCAACTGTCAATTTGTTTAAATTATCATTAATATACTTCACACTTAATACATCAATATCAGCTGTAGATTTCTTTAATTTACCTTAAATTAATATTTCACACTTAAGATGAAAATATCAGCTATCAATTTCTTTAATTTACCATTAATATACATACTTCACACTTAATACAAAAATTTCATCTATCGTTTTCTTTAATTTACCTTAAATTAATATTTCACACTTAAGATGAAAATATCAGCTATCAATTTCTTTAATTTACCATTAATATACCTTCTTCACACTTAATACAAAAATTTCAGCTATCGTTTTCTTTAATTTACCATAAGTTAATATATTTCACACTTACAATGAAAATATCAACTGTCAATTTCTTTAATTTACCATTAATATACATAATTCACACTTAATACAAAAAATTTCAGCTATCGATTTCTTTAATTTACCTTAAATTAATATATTTCACACAAGACGATAATATCAAGTGTAATTTATTTTAAAAATGCCTGCTTTTTTTTTCTCTAATTTTTAATGTAAATATTTTTTGTCACTAACTTAGTATGTGATGGCTTAATACTAACAAAAAATCGCTTAAGTCTTTATTGCCTGTTTTTATTTCATTAATTCATGTTTTATGGTGGTTGAACTTTGTATATAGTTCAATGAAGCACTGAGATTATTGATTTTTTAACATATTTGGGATTCTCGGTATCAATTTTGACTTTAAACGAATTGGTAAAAAGGCTTTTGGCGTATATTTGTAGTGGTAAGACGTTGACGATTAACGTTTTTCGGTACCTGGTCAAAAAGGTCTTTCAATTTGGACTTGGTAATAAGGCTTTTTGAGTATTTTGAATGGAAATGGGTTTTAATGTATGTGGGTTATTCACAATTTTAAGCAAGTTTAAAGGGATGGAATCCGACTCCTTTCATATTTAATATTTTGAAAAAATTATTTTTAAATTGAATACCTTCCTAATTTGATTAAAAGCTGAAACGGTCCGAGAATAAGTATTTAATGGGAAATGTTCAAATATCGGAAATCCAAAATGGCACTTATTGCTAATTATTGTGATATTCATATGTAATTTGAAACATTCCTACCCAAATTTGAATGAAATTTGTTTTTTTTTTCAGTTTTTAGACTGTTTTTTTTTTTTTATAGTTATTTGCCAAATTTTATATATATATGTAGATGTGTAGTAACGTGTTTGTGTTTGAAGGATGTGGTGGGGAAGACCCCTAAGAGGACTCCGTCCTTCACCACCAGGAGGAGATCCCAGAGCTTCCGGAAGTTGCAACGCGGGGATCCATCAGACCTGCCCCCTGTGGAGATTGAAGGTAACTCTATTTTTATAATATTAACATTTTTGGCGATGCTGCGAGAAGAGTCTTTATGAGAAAACGAAGGAGTCAACCTCGGTCTTGATGACACCCACGTTGTAGGAGGGAGGAAACACAGAGGCTGGCAAATCATTCCACAGCCGAGTTCAAAGTCGTAGAAGTGATCCATTCTCATTTGACAAATGTCAGCATTGTAAATTATTTGCAGGTTACAGCTGTATTAACTATGTTAATTTGCAGGTTACAGCTGTATTAGGTGTGTGTATTTGTAGATTACAGCTGTATCAACTGTGTACATTTGAAGGTTACAGTTGCAATAAGTGTTTGTTACTTGTCTAGCCATACAGTTGTTGTGTTAATTGTGTATAATGAGGACAGTTTTTTTTCAAAACCGCTATTTGCTCATTTCAAAATATTACTAAGTAGAGTTTTTTTTGTGAATAAAGTACTAGGCGCTTAAATGATTATTAAAAAATATGTACTTATTGTAGTTAAACTTTAGGGAAACGGCAGCGGTGCCTGTCTCATACAAAACTGAATTTAGGATTGGAGGCCAAAATACCCATTCAAACTAAGTGATCTGTTTTTTAAATTAAAGGTTTAGTAAATATCTAGTGCGGATGAGAAGTATTTTATTTATTTTTGTTTTACCTTATGAAATATGCGCCATTAAAGGAATTGATTTTTCGCCATTTTAGAGGCATCTTTAACAATTCTTTAGGGGCTAACGGTGAAAATATTTAAAAAAAAAAGTGTTAACTCATACACTTTGAAAACATAATAAAATATAAAATTATAATTTTTTTTTAATATTAAAATAAGCATTATGGTGGAATTTAAATAAAATTAAAAATTACCAATTTACGGTGGAACACAAATTTGCCATACATAATTTAAAATATACTGAAAAAAGTTTTTTTTTTATATGTTTTGTTTTATATTTTTATTTACATAATCATATTTAAATAACAAATATGATAATTTTTTTAAGTTGCCTCCAAAATTACGATTTTTTTTTCCATGGCATATACTTCATAATTTAAAACAAAAATAAATAAAATACTTCTCATCCGTACTAGATATTCACTAAACCTTTAATTAAAAAAATAGATCATTCCGTTTGGATGTGTATTTTGGCTTCCAATCCAAAATTCAGTTTTGTATGAAACAGGCAGCGCAGCCGTTCCTCTTAAAAGCAATGTGTTTTTATTTTCTTTTCAAAAATTATTATTTTAAAATTTCAAGATTTGAAAAAATTTGCACTCGAGCGAACAGTGTTTTTTGAAATAAACCGTTTTTGATATATTTTTTAGCTGATTCGTATCGACATTTTATTGAAGAAATCAAGGACAAAAATTTTGTTTTTTTCTTACATGTGGGTGAATAGTTAGTTGTTTATGAAAAAAAAAACAATTGGTCAATTGCAGGTTACAGTTGTATATTTAATGTGTACATTTGCAGGTTACAGCTGTACTAACTGTGTATATTTGCAGGTTACCTAGAGCGAAAGCACGAGGCGGGCAGCGGCGGGCAGCGTGCGGCTGTGCGGTCGTGGCGCGGCTACCACACGGTTCTGTGCGGCCAGCTGCTCTGCTTCTTCCGTGATGAGATAGACTTCTCGCAGGCCAAGGCCGCCGCCCCGCCCGTCTCCATCCTCAAGGTCAGACAAGTCATCATCGCGGCGCTAAGCCAATAATTCAAAAAATTATATTTGTAGTTACTCCACATGGGAGACCCTGACGGAAGTAATTTCCCCTCAGGGTCTGTTATCTTTGGGGATGCTTTGTTAAGGCTTCTTTGAGGAAAGGATTAAGTGAAGCTGAGTTTTAAAGATTCCCATGTTGTAGTAGGGAGGAAACACAAATAGAGTCATGTGCTACTTTTATGATTTTTACATTATTCATTCGACCGATCAGTGGCTGAGTTGGCATCGTGTCCGGATCCCACCCAAGTGTCGGGAGTTCAATTCCTCGGCTGGCAAAGTCTTCCATCACAATACACGCAACATTTTCCGCTTACTGTGATGGTAGAAGGAGATTTTCATTATTTGTAACTCGGGAATGTTTGTCTTTCTTTTTATGGTCCCGGAATTGTTTTTTTATGGTCTCCATTTTCTTCATTATGTTTTTTTTTCCAACCTACAACTAAAACTATTTAATTGTTTCTTGACCTCTAAAATTCAATAGACATGCCAAAAATCTGAGGCCTAAACGGCAACAATGTATTGAATTCTATGCCTATTTGTCGTTAATGGAAGCACATAATTTTAAGGACAATCCTTTGCTGGTTTCTCCATCGCTGCACAAGCAACATTTCCCCACTGTAATGGTGGTAGTAGGAGAAATTAAAATATTATCAGGTTATTCCTGGAAATCTTTTAAGAAGAAATAATTTAACGATTGGTGTTTCAGGCGGAATGCGAGAGGGCGTCCGACTACACGAAGCGCAAGCACGTGTTCCGGCTGCGCTGCGCGGACGGCGCAGAGTTTCTGTTTGCGTGTGCCACGGCGGCCATACTGCAGGACTGGGTGTCCAAGCTGGTCTTCCACGCCGGCCTGCCGCCCTCGCTGCAGCTGCTGAGCTATGGGGAAGCGGAGGCGCTGCGCCAGAAGCTGCATCAGTGAGTTGCTCATTATTAACACAACTTCAGTTATCACTTATCACTTACCATTTCAGTTACTACTTTCCACTTCAGTTACTACTTACCACGTCAATTACTACTTACCACTTAAGTTACTACTTAACACTTTAGTTACTACTTACCACTCCAGTTGCCACTTACCACTTCAGTTACTTACTACTTACTACTTTGTTACTACTTACCACTTCAGTTACTACTTACCACTCCAGTTGACAATTACCACTCTAGTTACCACTTATAACTTCAGTTACTACTTACCACTTCAGTTGTCACTTACCACTTTAGTTACCAGTTTCCACTTACCACTCTCCACTTTCCACTTCAGTTACCAATTACCATTTACCATTTCAGTGCAAAACTCTTCACCCTTTAACAGTGTTCTTGTTATAATTGATAAAGGAAAGGATAGCGATTTTGTAATGCACGTGGCGAGCATTTGTCGAAGAGGACAAATCCCACACTGATATATACATAGTGATGTTTATAGGAGAGAATTTTTACTCTTGGATCTGTGTCTTACCGTACCTAATGTGTTCTCTTCTTCTTTCAGTAACGGATCCTCGAGTTCCTCGCCGGCATCTTCTCCGGAACCGAGACCTCGTCAGCGAACACAGGCGGAGATCCTGCAGCAGCACAGGGCTTCAAGACAGGTAACAATATCTATTCCGACCCTTTTTGATATTAACTTCACCCATGGGGTCCTGAAATTATTTCAGAACACCTGAAAATTTCGCATTTGCGATTAAACGATTTTTTCCGCGAAATTCGTCATTTTTACTTGAAAATTTTTCACAAAAATAACTCAAATTTTCATATACTCGTAGAGCATGCGATTTTCTCAAGTTTTAATATAATTTTTCTTAATATTTCTTTGTCTATGGTTTTGACAAGCTTGAATAGCCACAAAATGGAACACAGCTAATTTCACTTCGAAAATCCGCATGCTGTTTGTTATTCACTTTTAAATTTTTCGAATTTGTAAAAACAAAAACGGCTTTCTCATATTTTTTGCTGAAAAATTACATAACATCACTTTTGTTGCAAAATACCTGTTTTTGTTAAAAAAATAATACCATTTTTCCCAAAAAAATCCACAATAAAATAATGCAAATTTCCCCAAAAAATAAAGTGAAATTTTTAGGTCCCATCTCATTACCCTTACATTCATTCCGGATCTCCACATTTGTAATACGGCCATACGAGGTGTGTTCAAAAGAAAAGGTGAATTTTGAATTTTCACAGGCTGTGTACATTCGATTATCGATTTTTTTTTTGTTATGTTGGTACACATATGTTTATCATATGTTTATCATATGTTAGCATTATCAGCCATTTTGGATCAGTTGTTTGTTTTTGACAACTGGAAAGGTTAATCACATTTTTGTGTGTTCTTCGATTTTTTACTTTAGGTTCGTTTTCTGAGGCATCATCAGTCCGATTGAAGTGAAATTTTAGATTTGCTTTATTTTCTATGTCCTCATCAGCTTTTCTTCATGAAAAAAATTGTTAATAATTGTTAATCCTATGGTGGAATTTCCTAGTTTTGGTCGGAACTTGATAGCCGTTTTCTGGGGCATCATCAGTCCGATTGAAGTCAAATTTTAGATTTGCTTTGTTTTCTATGTCCTTATCAGCATTTCTTCAAAATCGATGTTTTTCGATTTTTTACTAAATTTTTTTTAGTAAAAAATCGAAGAAAAAACAAAACGTGACTAACCTTTCCAGTTGTCAAAAACAAACCACTGATCCAAAATGGCTGATAATGCTAACATATGATAAACATATGTGTACCAACATAACAAAAAAAAAACGATAATCGAATGTACACAGCCCGCCAAAATTCAAAATTCACCTTTTCTTTTGAACACACCTCGTACATGGTTTTACCACACATACGTATGACTACAGCATTCAGTCTACTTCCATCCTTCCTCCGGCAGCTCCATGCCTCACCGCCATACACTTCCATACATACTTCCATCTTTCCTCCGGCAGTTCCATGCCTCACCGCCATACACCAGGATTGGTATCAGCATCCCCATTGTTTAAGGTTTGTTTATTTGTTTGGTTAGTATGTAATGTGTTTTGTTCTATTATTCTAGTCCAATGCTTCATCAGACGCGCCAGTGACACCGCCCGCCCCGCCCAGGTCTTCTACCATCCCCGACACTCCGCCCAAAGCAGGTAAAAACTTATTTTTAAATTCTCCAAATTTAAACAGTTTCTACGGACAAATGAACTCCGCTCTGCATACTTTGTAGCTTACTAATGTGGTGCTTGAGTTCGAGACGACAGTGTCTATAGGCCATGCGCTTACAGTGTACACAGCGTTGTGCGCAGACCGGTTGTATCACCGCCAATCACCGGACTTTGTTTTTGGCAAAAAAAAAACTATCCCCGGAAAAAAAATTCATACAGAAATGATTTTTTAATTTGAAAATTTGTTAATTCGAAATTTATTTTCGTCAACGCACGAAAATTTGTACAAGTAATAGGAAAAATTTCGATTGTGCAAAATATGTCATAGAATTTGGTAAATTTTAATGTGATGTGGAGATATAACATGTTAAAAATTCGATTTCCGCGGTTATATTTCGTTCTAGTTTGTAATTTTGAATCAACATGCTGATCGACGGGGGTAATACATCCACGTCTGTTACCGACCACGAATATTCGATTTAAACGTAACTAATGCCGTATTTTATACTTTCAGTTTTACTTCGAGTGTTTGAATTTCAAAGGGCCGCCATGTTGTTAATCGACTGCAAAAATTGGATTTACTCAAGAAAAAGTCGTATTATTACTTGAATTTAAAGAGACGGCCGCGGAAATCGACATTTCGGCAAATTTTTTCTTCTTAAAATTTCGAATTATGTGCCAATTTGTTTGGTTTTCCACGTCCCATGGATGTCGAATTAACGGGGTTCTACTGTATGTGGATTTCATAGAACTCGGGGGACAAATTTTTAAATTCCCTTATGACGAATTATTGGACCGTTTGTTTTAGTTCAAGAAAGTTACGTTAGTTTCAGGCGGGAATCGTGCGTGGTCGAATTAAGTTTGATGATAATCTTGCGATTGGTATATACCTATAGAGATGTTAATTTATTTTGTGTTTAGACATCTGGTTAGATACACCTGATTTGTCCACGAACATTTTTATTTAAGAAATTTTGTATATTCTCTGGGGAGTACGATTTTAGTACACGTGAAAAGTGTCGGTCACCTCTATCGAAGAAGAGCTCGAGCCACCGCTCTGTACAATAATTATTTTATCATAAATCTACTTCCTCGTAACTATTGAAAGCCTTTTTAACAACAATTTTTAACTGATAACTAACAGATTTCCATTACTATCCCCCCTAGCATGGCTCTTTGTTAGAGTCCGAACATTACCGAAACACTTGTTAAAAGCACGTCTCCGGAGGTGTTGGGGCATCGTCCCGTTTTCTAGGATATGCCTGACTTCGCTAAAGGCGGCCCATCCAAATCTTCTTCAATTTCGCTGGCCTGGTTTTCTTTACCTAGTTTCGGAACTTAACCCGAGTATTATCCGCTTGTGTGCCAGCGATGCAGGAGTGGCGCTCTCTAGCAACGCGTCCGACTCGATTTTACAGTATTTTGAAATTTAAAAAAGGCTCTTAGCATATTAAAATATATTTTATTCACTTGGCAAGGAAATAATATCTTAATATCAGTGGCGGCTCGTGACTTTTGAATGTGGTCAAATTGAAAAATACGACTTTATTGATGTTGTTTTAGCTGAAAATGTATTTTTTTTTTCAAATTTAATTTTTCTGTGTGGAGTTTAGGTGCTGTAATTGAAAAATCTTCCTACAAAAATTGTTTTTTTCAAAAAAAAAAAATCATTTTCGACTTCAGCAATATCAATAACGTCGTATTTTTAAATCTTAGCTCACTCAAGTCACGAGCTGCCACTGCTTGATTTATTCTATCTTGTTATTTTTTCACATGCAAACATATTTATTTTTTCTGTGAAAAGTGTGTCGCCATTGTGGAAGAGTCATTGACCTTGTAATGACGATTTTTTACATCATATTACTATATTTATTTAGAGGAAAATTACATTATTTTCTTTTCATTATGAAGGACACTTAGCTTTATGAAAATACAATAAAACCATTAAAATATCTTTTAAACATAATTATTATTCTTGGGACACTTCTTTTGATATATATATAAATATAATTTTTATAAACATATAAACACGTTTTCTGATAAGGCCGTACAATTTACAAAAACATAATTTTGCAAAATAACAGTGAGTAATTACGAAATTACTGTCAGTTAGCACACGGCGCGCAACAAGCGATTTTACCGCTGGCACACGGTGGGATTTGTATCTGGCGGGAACATGGCATTCCAACGGTTATTCCACATTGTCTAAAGATGTTCCTCGGACGCTACATGCGTGTGTAATGCAATACACGTAATTCGTATTATATCTACACTTGCATATTGTAAAGACGTCTAGTTTGAAAGGGACAGCACGAGAAAGCTAGAAAAAAGAACAATAAAAGACTGTGAACAATTGTCCTATGTCTCTTTTTCATCACACATTGTTCGAGATAATACATTGTGGTTGAACTACAGTCATTTGACTATTATTCCGCCATCCTTATCCTCCGCGTAATATAACTGTAAAATCATTACACATACTTAGAATAGACAATAAACATCTGTTGACAAACTACTAAAAAGTAGTTTATCGGGACTTTCATTTTTTGTTCTACTAATTTATATTGTTGCATTACACGCACTTAAATAAAGTGGTTTCATAATAAATGGTAATAAAAATATCCATTTGTAATTCAAAATTCTCTCAAATATTGGTAAGTTCTTTGGCTAATGGCGCAGAAGTTCAATTCCCGGTGAAGACAAATAGACATTTAAATCTATATAAGTATATTTCCACCTCGTTCCAGAGTGGAAGGTACTCTCAGTATGGCCCTGGTGACGAACCACCATTCAGAGCTTTGTTTAGTGACCGGATCTCTTAATAGCCAGGTACTTTCCAATATTCCTCTTTCCCTTCCCCACTCCCGCTTCCTCCAGTCTAACAACAGTCCTCTCGTCGGTGATGCCGTAGTCCCATTGGCTGCGGGCAGTTTGGACTCTTGTGCGGCATCACATAAAAATAATAACAACGTAAGTACCTACCTACTAATTTTTGTTGTGCTTCAAATGAAAAATGTAACACCAAGACGGTTCAAAGGTTAATTTTTTTTTTTAACCTTTATAATCTGCTCTACTTTTATAGTTTGTCAGCAGGTACATATGTACACGATTACCATAATAATGTCAACAAATTAACAGGTATAGTCCTTTTTAGAGATGACAGGTTCGTTGTGCAGTGAATGTCATAGTGTGGTGTCGTTTAGAAACGTTGATATACAAACAGTTAACTTGCCAATATTTGCAAAGCTTATTCGAATCACTCTCCAACGCTTCACAGTCAGAAAGAGAATGAACAACCTCGAATATTTTCATGTCGTCAGCGTAGTTAATATTCAGAAATTTGAAAACATGATCTAATGCTGTTTATATATATGTTGAATATGAGCGGACCGAGGTGGGATCCTTAGGGAACACCCGATATTACCTCGATAGACTTTGAGAAGACACTGTTGATTATGCCAAGTAGGACAGGCTTTAAAGGAGTGAATTACGCAGTTACTGCTCCTTGCATCCATCTTGCTATGCAAGATGTTACTGAAAAGGGTCGGTTGATGTTTTAGACCGACCTCTCATAAATCTGTGCTGATTCAGTGTGACAATTATTTAAATATAATTAATGTTTTTATAATCTATGTATGTCCCTACATTTAGTAGATATAGGAGTACATCAGAGCGTAATAGTATATTTGTATTTACAAAGGAAGGGTAAAAAGAAAAAGCAAGTATTGTTAAGATACGTTAAGAGGAACGGCTGCGCGGCCTGTCTCATACAAAACATAGATTTGTGGCTAAAATACTCACCTTAAACCTGGTGATCTTTTTTTCATCAAAAAGTATAGTAATTATCTAGTACCAGGGGTGTTAGTTGAAGTTTGCCGGTTTTACTCATAGATGTCGCTAGAGATATGTATACATTTCTATGATTTGGCATCTATGTCATATTTTTCTATGGACAATAACCTTCAAAAATTCACAAGTTACATTCTGCCAAAATAATAGTGTCATAGTTGGTTACCTCAGTGAATATGTCGAGTTTCGTTCCAAGTAAATCGCATTTGCGGCATTCGTTGCTTTTCTTATTTCATCAAAAGAAAAAAGCAGTTGAAGCTCATCGGTTGCTGGTAGAAACTTATGGTGAACATGCTCCAGTGATTAGAACATGTGAGACATGGTTTCGTCAATTTAAAAGTGGAGATTTCGATTTAACAGACAAAGAACATCCTGGTGCAACGAAAAAGTTCGAAGACGAGGAATTGCAGGCGTTATTGGATGAAGACCCAACCCAATCGCAACAACAATTGGTCCAAACACTTAATGTGACCCGAGGAGCAATTTGCCAACGTTTAAAAGCCATGGGAAAGATCCAAAAGTATGGAAAATGGGTACCACACCAAATGAACGAGAGACAAATCGAAAAAACCCCCAAACCGCCTCATACAGCTAAAGTATTGAAGAACACTCTCAAAGCATTGAATTGGGAAATATTATCGCACCCACCGTACTCTCCAGACCTTGCCCCGTCCGACTATCACCTTTTCGCATCGATGGGACACTCACTCGCAGAGCAGCGCTTCGCCAATTTTGAAAAAGTCGAAAAATGGCTTGTCGAATGGTTTGCCTCGAAAGAGAAATTTTTTTTTTGGAATGGTATCCATGATTTGCCTCAAAGATGGGCAAAATGTATAGAATCCGATGGTCAATACTTTGAATAAAAAAAATGTTGAGATTCCCTTGAGAATTAAGCGTTTTCTTTATTGAAAAAACCGGCAAACTTCAACTAACACCCCTGGTACAGGTTAGAAGTCATTTATTTATTTTTGTTTTACATTACGAAATATAGGCCATTAAAGAAATTGATTTTTCACGATTTTAGAGGCGCCTTTAACAATTATTTGGGGGCTAACGGTGATTTAAAAAAAAGTTTTGAAAATGTAATGAAACATAAAAATAATATATTAAAATAAGCATTATGGTAGACTTTAAATTAAATTAAAAATCACCAATTTACATTGGAACACAAATTTGCCATACATAATTTAAAATATACTGAAAAAAAGTTTTTTTTTTATATGTTTTGTTTTATATTTTTATTTACGTAATCATATTTAAATAACAAATATGATAATTTTTTTAAGTTGCCTCCAAAATTACGATTTTTTTTTCCATGGCATATACTTCATAATTTAAAACAAAATTAAATAAAATACTTCTCATACGCACTAGATTTTTACTAAACCTTTAATTAAAAAAAATATATATTATTCGGTTTGGATGGGTATTTTGGCCTCAAATTCAAAATTAAGTTATGTATGAAACAGGCAGCGCAACCATTCTTCCTAATACAATAAATTCACATATGCATGACATGAATTAGAATAGAATTAAAAGTCCAAGTGTATGTTTCAATTAGCAACACAAGATCTGTGGGGGCGCCAACATAAATCTTCAGTATCTAATAGCCACTTTCTTAGATTATTCTTGACTAATTATTTGTTATTTTTATAGTCGAGGGTTCTTTCACCGGACTTGTTGGTACTCTTAGGAAATAGTGGTGGGCGAAGCGGCTCAGTTTAGTGAACCGGATCACTAAATCAGCTCTCTGTAAAGGCAATCCACATGAAATCTGGACGATAAAAGTATCGTGTAAGAGCGTCTTAAGGACGTTTTTAGGAGGGCCAAGGGAGTGAGGGAGAGGGCATGGTGCGGGGGGATGCGAACCGTCATTCAATTGATTTGGATCACCGAACCGGTACACTACAATGAGCTGATTTAGTAAACCGAGCCGCTTCGCTCACCACTATTAGGAAGCACCAATCCTTCATTGTGAGTGAATCTTGTATTGTTAGGAATCAGACCATATAAGGTTGACTTGGAATATTATACCATAATATCCCCCAACAGGTATTACATTGAGAGACTTCTATATTAATTGATTGTTACCTTCGCGTGCATTGGGACATTCATGGATTAACAATTTTGTAATGTTTGAATGCGGCGTATATTAGTTTTACAAGAATGTCCCCAAGAAGTAATTCCACATCGGATAGTGGATTCTGCCGCATAAATACGCACCAAAAAAACTCTATTTTTTGGTGCGTATTTTTTTAACATAACATACGAGGTGTGTTCAAAAGAAAAGGTGAATTTTGAATTTTCGCGCGCTGTGTACATTCGATTATCGATTTTTTTTTGTTATGTTGGTACACATATGTTTATCATATGTCAGCATTATCAGCCATTTTGGATCAGTGGTTTGTTTTTGACAACTAGAAAGGTTAGTCGCGTTTTTGGGTATTCTTCGATTTTAAACTTTTTTATTATTTTAGTAAAAAATCGAAAAACATCGATTTTTGGATTTTTTGAAGAAATGCTGATAAGGACATAGAAAACAAAGCAAATCTAAAATTTCACTTTAATCGGACTGATGATGCTCTAGAAAACGGCTATCAAGTTCCGACCAAAACTAGAAAATTCCACCATAGGATTAACAATTATTAACAATTTTTTTCTAAAACGAATCTATTTTTTTTTTTGAAGAAAAGCTGATATGGACATAGAAAATAAATCAAATCTAAAATTTCACTTCAATCGAACTGATGATGCCTTAGAAAATGAACCTAAATAAAAAATCGAAGAACTCCCAAAAACGTGACTAACCTTTCCAGTTGTCAAAAACAAACCACTAATCCAAAATGGCTGATAATGCTAACATATGATAAACATATGTGTACCAACATAACAAAAACAAAAATCGATAATCGAATGTACACAGCCCGCGAAAATTCAAAATTCACCTTTTCTTTTGAACACACCTCGTACATAACATACATTTTGATGTTCAGAAATTAGTGGTAGGTACTTTCCGGAAGAAAACGCTTTGTAGGGGAGATTATTGCGTGAAATAATGTTTTTTTTTGTGTGTTTTTAAATGTTTATACATCAAAGGGTTCCACGATAATAAAACAGGCAGCGCAACCATTCTTCCTAATACAATAAATTCACATATGCATGACATGAATTAGAATAGAATTAAAAGTCGAAGTGTATGTTTCAATTAGCAACACAAGATCTGTGGGGGCGCCAACATAAATCTTCAGTATCTAATATCCACTTTCTTAGATTATTCTTGACTAATTATTTGTTATTTTTATAGTCGAGGGTTCTTTCACCGGACTTGTTGGTACACTTAGGAAATAGTGGTGGGCGAAGCGGCTCAGTTTAGTGACCCGGATCACTAAATCAGCTCTCTGTAAAGACAATCCACATGAAATCTGGACGATAAAAGTATCGTGTAAGAGCGTCTTAAGGACGTTTTTAGGAGGGCCAAGGGAGGGAGGGAGAGGGCATGGTGCGGGGGGATGCGAACCGTCATTCAATTGATTTGGATCACCGAACCGGTACACTACAATGAGCTGATTTAGTAAACCGAGCCGCTTCGCTCACCACTATTAGGAAGCACCAATCCTTCATTGTGAGTGAATCTTGTATTGTTAGGAATCAGACCATATAAGGTTGACTTAGAATATTATACCGTAATATTCCCCCAACAGGCATTACATTGAGAGACTTCTATATTAATTGATTGTTACCTTCGTGTGCATTGGGACATTCATGGATTAACAATTTTGTAATGTTTGAATGCGGCGTATATTAGTTTTACAAGAATGTCCCCAAGAAGTAATTCCACATCGGATAGTGGATTCTGCCGCATAAATACGCACCAAAAAAACTCTATTTTTTGGTGCATATTTTTTTAACATAACATACGAGGTGTGTTCAAAAGAAAAGGTGAATTTTGAATTTTCGCGGGCTGTGTACATTCGATTATCGATTTTTTTTTGTTATGTTGGTACACATATGTTTATCATATGTCAGCATTATCAGCCATTTTGGATCAGTGGTTTGTTTTTGACAACTGGAAAGGTTAGTCACGTTTTTGGGTATTCTTCGATCTTTTACTTTTTTATTATTTTAGTAAAAAATCAAAAACATCGATTTTTGGATTTTTTGAAGAAATGCTGATAAGGACATAGAAAACAAAGCAAATCTAAAATTTCACTTTAATCGGACTGATGATGCCCCAGAAAACGGCTATCAAGTTCCGACCAAAACTAGAAAATTCCACCATAGGATTAACAATTATTAACAATTTTTTTCTAAAAAGAATCAATTTTTTTTTGAAGAAATGCTGATCCTCACATAGAAAATAAATCAAATCTAAAATTTCACTTCAATCGAACTGATGATGCCTTAGAAAACGAACCTAAATAAAAAATCGAAGAACTCCCATTAACGTGACTAACCTTTCCAGTTGTCAAAAACAAACCACTAATCCAAAATGGCTGATATTGCTAACATATGTGTACCAACATAACAAAAAAAAATCGATATTCGAATGTACACAGCCCGTGAAAATTCAAAATACACCTTTTCTTTTGAACACACCTCGTACATAACTTACATTTTGATGTTCAGAAATTAGTGGTAGGTACTTTCCGGAAGAAAACGCTTTGTAGGGGAGATTATTGCGTGAAATAATGTTTTTTTTTGTGCGTTTTTAAATGTTTATACATCAAAGGGTTCCACGATAATTAAACACATGCATGAATTGTTACACTTTTTAAAAGAATTATCCCGGAAACCTGACCTAACCTAACTATTTTTTTTTTGTTAATTGAAGAAATAAAAATTATTAATTACGTTAGGTTAGATTTTCAGACTAGTTTTATTTTTTTTTTTCGTTCTTTTAATGACTTTATGTCACTTTTACAAAGTGTGCCGAGTCATAAGTGTGTTGAATTATCCGGTCACCATATCAAAGAAGTAATTTATTAGATGCAAAATAAAAACAATGTGGGACAGACGCCATAAGCAAAAAAAAAATAAACGAACAAACATCAAACTGTCAAAATTGAGAGTCAAACGTAACTTCACATCTCTGAATGCGCTTTATTTGCTTCAAAATTTCAGCATAACACTTTATTACCAATAATAATATAAAATAAATAAATTAAATTGTTCCTGTTTTATAAATGTCTACTTTCAATTGCTAATATAGTTTTTTTAAATATTTTTAAATTAAAAAATGTGTTTTTTTTTAGAGTCCCAAGGACCCGCCATTCCTCCCAGGCTTCAGTCAGCTTCTCCAGTGGACCGGCCAGACATAAAAATCAGGTAAAATACATACACAGATATACCGTCCGACACTTTAAAATCCACTTTGATTCCATCGAAAAAGTTCAACATAAATTACTCAGATACATTAACTATAAACTCAGCCAGGGCCGGTTGTGCAGTAAGTACTGATTGCACCCCCTCCCTCATTTAATTAAAAATTCAAATGAACAATTGTAACAATAATATTAATTGTAACAATAATATCCCGATACTGGAGATCAGTCCGAAGATGCCTGTTGCAAGGTGAAACCAGTCCAGTCAAAAATAAACAATTCGCAAAAAGTTATAAAGGTTTTCAATAAAAAAAGTCATGTGTGTGCCTCGGAGATCTCATTTCTACAGCATTCAGTTTACTCTCATTCTTCTTGGTCGATTCTTAATTTTTTATTATATTTTCCAATCCAGACAGCACAATACAGAGTCGTCCATCGGTAACGGCAGCCGGCCCATGTCCGACCCGACCGTAATGGCCTTACCGGCGTCGACCGGTTCGACCGGGTCCTGGGGCAAATCTCGCTACGGAAGCAATCAGGACATCAACACCGACTTCATCAACTCCCAGGCGCAGAGTGAGTATTAATCAGGCACTAACTATTTCTAATTGGATTGATTGGAAGTCTTTTGTTTGAATTACTGATGATTGATTGAATATCTTTCGGTTGATTGATTAACTTTTGACGGGTTGAATTACTTTTGATTCATTGGAAGTGTTTTGCTTGCCTAAATTACTCATGATTGATTGGAAATCTTTTGGTTGATTGATTTGAAGTCTTTTTCGCTTGATTAAATTACTTACAATTGGATTATATTTTGGTTGATTGATTAACTTTTGACGGGTTGAATTACTTTTGATTGATTGGAAGTGTTTTGCTTTCCTAATTACTCATGTTTAATGGATATCTTTTGGTTGATTGATTTGAAGTCTTTCGCTTGATTGAATTACCCACGATTGATTGGATTATATTTTAGTTAATTGATTAACTTTTGATGGATTGAATTACTTTAGACCGATCGAATGTCTATTGTTTGATTGAATTACTCTTTAATGGTTAGATGTCTATCGATTGATTGATCTGATATATATTGATTGATCGAATAACTTTCGACCGATTGATTATCTATTGGGTATTAAAGTACTTTTGATTGATTGAATGACTATTAAATGATTGGAAGTCTATTAATTGATCGAATCGGTGTCTTGATAGGTTGATTTATTGCATTTATTATTATTCATTGGATGTCTTCTAATTAATTCAATGTCTCTCGATTGATTGGATTACCATCGGTTGATAGGTTATCCATTGATGGATTGGTTACTTTTTGATTGATTTAATCATTTTTTGGGTGTCAATTGATTAATTGAATATCTATTGTTTGTTTGATGTCTGTCGAATTGTTTTTTTTTTTACCAACGTTGTTAATTATTTTGTATTTGTTACATGTTTATTGTCTTTGAAAGATTTGTTTTCTGTTGGGTGTCTATTTTATTACCATTTTGTCTTTTGATTAAATGAATGTCTGATAGCTTATGTATTGTCCGTGCTGTCTTTGATGAATACATAATAAATTTATATATTCGATAAATATTATGTTCAGAATGAATGGTTTTGATTTTGTTTCATTTTTTCCGTTTGACATATTAAGGCTAAACAAAACGTAATACAGATGGCGCCAGTTTATGCGTTTTACAAAAAAAACCACTTGGTGGGTGTACACACAGAATATGATTTGGACTAAATTATTACTGCAGATTTAAAGCTCAAGTCCTTCAAGAAACTTATAACAACAAACCATCACAATATTTGAAAGTTCTAAAGTGTGTGTTTTTTTATTATTTTTTATATTTGAATTATTGTCATTTGTGATCGCGTATTACTTTTCGTTTAACCTTAAGGTTGGGGTGTTTCAAACCTTTGTCACAATTCAAAAATTATCGCCATTTTGTTGTTGTTTTTTTTTACATTCGAACGGTCCCTGTTAAACGTCAATTTTCGGACTATTTCTGCTTTTTCATCATGTTGTGATCAGCTGATCATAATTTGATCAAAAGCTGAAAAGGGCCTAGAACCGACGTTCAACAGGGACCATCCAAAGGTAAAAGAAAAATGGCGATATCGGTGGATCTGATGGTATACATTACACAACACACAGAGCCTCCGTTATGAATTGATTGTCCATCAATATTGGTTGTTTATAAAACAATCAAAATGTAACTCACGTGGAGCGAACCCATTTCGCCGTTCCACTTTCAGAAGCCCGGCCGCCTCCGTTACCGGCGTCCTTGCCGCCGCGGAGGCCGACGGATCACCATCACCACCACGGCGCAAACCCCGGCCTCCAGGCGCCCGCCCAGCCCTCTGGGGGCCAAATGTTGAACCACCCGAGCAATACCCATCACTTAAGCGGACAGGTGTCTCATTTGAGCGGTCAGGCGTCGCACTTAAGTGGTCAGGCGTCACACTTAAGTGGTCAGACTAACTTAAGTGGTCAGATGTCGCACTTAAGTGGTCAGACATCGCACTTAAGTGGCCAAACGTCTCATCATTCTGTGAGTCAGACATCGCACTTAAGTGGTCAGCCATCGCACTTAAGTGGTCAGACATCGCACTTAAGTGGTCAGCCATCACACTTGAGTGGACAAGCGTCCCACGAGGACTGGCCTAGGAGAGCGAGCGCCCAGCAGCTGCACTATCATCATCAAGAGCAGCGGCAGTCCAGTAATAATAACGCTGGTCCCAACAACAACTGGCAAGACGGGTCGACCGCGCAGTTCTATACGGCCAGTGATTACGGTCAGTTCAAACAAAACACCATTCTGCACGATCCGAGGAAGTGGTCTACTATTCTATTTCCAGCAGTTTGTACAACTTGAAGTGAAATATTGAAGGAAGCATTAGAGATTAGCTAAACAGTTCATTTTAAACACTGAAGAGGTAATAGAGACAAGTTAAACAGTTCACTTAAACACTGAAGAGGTAATAGAGACAAGTTAAACAGTTCACTTAAACACTGAAGAGGTAACAGAGACAAGTTAAACATTTCACTTAAATACTGAAGAGGTAATAGAGACAATCTAAACAGTTAATTTTAAACACTGAAAGTATGAGACAGCGCCCTTGAGGTGATTTTTCACAAAAACGGCGCTATACAAATCATCCAATTATTATTATTATTAATATAAGTTAAACCGTTCGTTTTATACAATGAAAAAATTAACGGATATAATATTGTAGGCGTGTCGGTCAATTTTACCTTACTTCTGGTGAAATGATCAATCATTTTCTAATATCTAAAATATTTATTGAACTTGTATTCAATTTCATTGGTCTCTTTCGGCCCTAGGAGTTGATAGGTCTTTAGAAAATTGGCAACATCAGCTCTCTTTAAAATCCATATAGATCACACTTTACAGTTTTTATAAAGTATTAATCACTTTTATTCCATTAGCACCGCACTGGAGGCTTAGTGTGATTCTATTTCTCTCAGGACCAGTCTTGTCTTTGAAGATGCTTTATGGAAAGTCTTTTTTATTAAGTAAAGACGTGAACCCGGGTACCGTCCCCTTGTCGTAGGAGGGAGGAAACACACGCACAATGTCAAAACAAATTTTTGTCTCTTCCCCTGTATTCTTCAATATTTTACATCAAGCATAAATAGCGTTGGTTCACTGGAACAATCCACTAAGTCTGAATAACCGGGTCCATCCAACTCTTTCTTAGGTCGGGGTGTTAAAAACTGCATCACATTTGATGACCGCGAAGACGACACAAATCATAAACACAGACCCTCGGCCCGTTTCCGCTTTTGATCAAATAGTGATCAGCTGACGTGCCTAACAGCATGACTGTTATGATTGACAGTTAATCAAAGTCTGATCGAAAGCTGAAGCCGGCAGAGAATCAGCGTCTAACGAAGACCGCTCGGATGTATAAAACAATTAAAATGGCGCTGATTGTTGATTTGGTGTTCATCAAATGTGTTGCATATGTGTGAACACTCCGACCTTAACCCTTTTGCATATGTAAGCAGAGCAGAAGGTACTCTCGGCATCACCCTGGTGAAAGACCACCATTCAGAAAATTAAGATAAATGGTGAAGAACTAAAAGTACAGATTTAAACTATATTCGGAGAAATATTTAAATTATTTGTTGATTGAACGAAATACCGTAGAAATATGACAATACCTCCAGCTGCTGACATTTCCCAAGCATTGAGGTGGCGACATGCTACACTAGCGCCTCTAGTGGCTGACTGACGTGGATGGTTCCATTTTTTTGAACCCTGAAATTGCTTTTTTTTTATATATTTCAGTAGATTAACAAACTTAAGTGGATTAATTAACTTAAGTAGATTAATAAACTTCAGTAGTTTAACAAACTTAAGTTGATTAATTAACTTAAGTAAATTAGTAAACTGAAGTGTATTAATAAGCTTAAGTAGATTAATAAACTTAAGTAGATTAATAAGCTCTAATAGATTAATGAGCTTAAGTAGATTAATAAACTTAAGTAGATTAATAAGCTCTAATAGATTAATGAGCTTAAGTAGATTAATAAACCTAAGTGGATTAATAAACTTAAGTGGATTAATTAACTTAAGTAGATTAATAAACTTAAGTAAGCTGTAATAGATTAATGAGCTTAAGTAGATTAATAAACTTAAATGGATTAATAAACTTAACCGGATTAATAAACTTAAGTGGATTAATTAACTTAAGTAGATTAATAATCTTAAGTGGATTAATAAACTTAAGTGGATTAATAAACTTAAGTAGATTAATAAACTTAAGTAGATTAGTAAGCTTAAGTAGATTAACAGACGTAGGTACAGTAATATAAAAATCGGTAAGAAGAAAATTTCAGCCGATCGAATATGAAAATCCTTGCTTTGGAGTGTGCTAGCAATATTATTTTATGTAATTTAAGATTTATGGCGGTGGCTGTGTTTTTATTCTTTATTTTTATATACATTTCATGTTTTTATATGTACATATTAGTATTCATCGTAACCAGAGTTGAGGCCAACACAGTACTCGTACAGGTGCATTGCTAGCATACTGCATCGTTCAAACATGTTATTCGACTTGAATAAAGAAAAATATGATTAAATTTAAAAAAAATAAATTGTTTTAATAAAAATAACGTACCGGAAAACTATTAGTATAGTACCTATTTGAATTCGAGCAACACTTGTTATGCCTTTCTTGCTAAAAACAGTAAATAGGTAAACAAGACAAGGTGACATTTGGAAAGGACCCCACTGTCGGGAGTGAACACATTATGCCCCAATATTATACATAATACTAAGTTTGCGTTGTTCGCCTCAACTCTAATTGCGCAGCCTATAAATCTGTGCAATTTATCAGTGTTGGTGTGGGTTTTAGAATTTGTTAGTAAAATATGTATTTAGTTTTGTGTAAGCTTATTTTTCTGTATTTTTAAATTAATGTTTTTATTTGTATGTATGGTCCTACCGCTGAGAGCTCCATTGTAACCTATCTTTCTGTTACATCGGTTGTTTATAAGAAGAAGAGGTTGCAACGGAGCTGTCGGCAGTGCACTTTTACCTCCTTTGGTGGATTTTTTAAATTTATTATTTTGTATTCTTAATGCAGTGTGCAATGCAACACAAACATATTGAACTTGGAACAAATATACCCTTTTTCCTTTAGTCAAAATCACTCATGACATAATAACATCATGCCTTTAGTCAAACACACCTAACACTTCATGCCTTTAGTCAAACACACCTAACACTTCATGCCTTTAGTCAAACACACCTAACACTTCATGCCTTTAGTCAAACACACCTAACACTTCATGCCTTTAGTCAAACATACCTAACACTTCATGCCTTTAGTCAAGCACACCTTACACTTCATGCCTTTAGTCAAATACACCTAACACTTCATGCCTTTATTAAAACACACCTAACACTTCATGCGCCTTTAGTCAAGCACACCTAACACTTCATGCCTTTAGTCAAACACACCTAACACTTCATGCCTTTATTCAAACACATCTAACCATGCCTTTAGTCAAACACACCTAACACTTCATGCCTTTATTCAAACACACCTAACCATGCCTTTAGTCATGCACACCTAACACTACATGCCTTTATTCAAACACACCTAACACTTCATGCCTTTATTCAAACACACCTAACCATGCCTTTAGTCATACACACCTAACACTTCATGCCTTTAGTCAAACACACCTAACACTTCATGCCTTTAGTGACACACACCTAACACTTCATGCCTTTAGTCAAACACACCTAACACTTCATGCCTTTAGTCAAACACACCTAACACTACATGCCTTTATTCAAACACATTTAACACTTCATGCCTTTAGTCAAACACACCTAACACTTCATGCCTTTAGTCAAACACACCTAACACTTCATGCCTTTAGTCAAATACACGTCATAATAATGTTATTTACTTATTTATACTTGGTTCTTACAGATGTTCTCACTTACTTGAAAACAATCCAGTTATAGAAAACTCAGTTATTATACATAAACTAAGAATACATGTAACATAAAATTACAAAGACGCACTCAATTATAACAAATAGAGACAAGTGATACATAATAAAATTAGCCCAATCATTGTTACATATTTTTAAAGTGATCGTACATTTTTTCTTAAACTATAAATTATTGACAATAATAATAATAATATCTTTAATCAAACACACATAAAATTTCCATGTGTTCAGTCAAACAGACATATTGACTTTCCTTCTTTAGTCAAACACATGTAATAACTTCCTTTCTTTAGTCAAACATACATATTTATTTCATTTCTTTATTTGACGGCCTCCATGGTCGAGGGGTGAGGCTCGCGACTACAAATCCAAAGGTCGCGGGTTCAAATCAACTAAGTTTTATTTAATTAATTTGTGCTGTTCACAATTAATTTAAAAATAATATATAGTATATTTGCGCACGTTCCAGATTGGAAGATACTCTCAGTATCGCCCTGGTGAAAGACCACAATTCAGAATTGAAACGTTGCTTGAAATGGCTTTTAGCCGTGTTTGGTGACCAGATCTGATTAGCCAGGTCTTTCCCCACCTTCCTCTTCCCCTTCTCCTTCCCCACCCTAATACCTTCAGCCTCACAACATTCCCCGATTGGGGATGCCATAGTCTCACTGGCTCCAGACGGTTAGGAGCAGTTGGGACTCTTGTGCGGTATTCATATAAAAAAAAAAAATTTTTTTTGGACACCTGTAAAACTTTATGTGTTCAGCCAAATAGACAAAATGGTATAATACCTTTAGTCAAAGACATGTAATAACTTCCTTTCTTTGTCAAACCCACATAACACAACGATATATTACTTTAGCGAACACACACATTAATACAACTTGTTACAATTCTCTATAAAAACAAAAACACTTTTGGATTGATATTATTTATGTGTTTATTTGAATGTTTTCCTTTTGCTTTAATCAAAACAATATATTTTTAAATTTCTTTAGGTTAAATGGATTTACTTTTCACTACCAATCTTCTGATAATTTATATTTGTTTCTCTTTCATACATTAACTCACCTTTGGTTGTGTATTGTTTATTGTTTGTTTGCTAACACACTGTAGCTGGGAGCAGCCATCTCTTGTACACACTGTACCGTGTTAAATGTATGGAATGCACATATACTTTATGCGCAGTGTCTGGAAATTCGTGGTAAAAGTGAGAATTTTTTATCCCGAGTGGAATCGTCCGTGAATTTCGAGACTCTGTAAGATTTATCTTTTCTACAATCACCTTCTCTTTGATGATCTTCTTTTTGGCCCTTGGTTCTGAACCCGAAAACAAAAAACTACCACTTGAAATTAAGTCAAACCTTTACGAATCAAGCTTCAATGCAATCTTTACCAATTGTATAAACTAAAGTCGAAGCTTTTTCACTTCCACCTAATTGAAATTTTAACATTTGACTTAAGTCAAGCCTTTACCACTTTCACTTAAGTATAGCTTTATCACTGACATGTAGCGCTTCGGTCACCTGTTGTTTCCCTCAGTTCCCTCAGTCCCCTCAGTTCCCTCAGTCCCCTCGAGGCCGCGGTTTTAGCTTCCACACCACAAGGCCACCTAAGCTTAAGCTTTCCGCCTACCGCTCACACTTATTTGAACACTTAGCTTTGGGTGTTTCAAATTCCATCAAATCTACGATAAGAGCTATTTTGATTATTTGACATGACGATTCCCATTAAATCCCGATTCTCAGCCCAGTTCAGCCTTTGATCAAATCCAGTGTTGCTGACAAGTATAATGAATTTTATGAAAGGCTGACACTGGCCTGAAATCGGCCTTTTCAGTTTTTTATCAAATCGTAATCAGCTGAAAAACATAACAACATGATCTTCATGCTTGACAGCCGATAACAATTTGATGAAAAGCTGAAACGGGCCGAGAATCGGTATTTAACAGAAACAGTTCAAACTGACTAACTACCTCAAGCTGTTTCTCCAGACCACAACACGACTCTGTTTCTGCCATCACTCTTCGCTTGGTCGTGCCATGTCTTCATCGGGCGTCCCCGATTTCTTCTGCTTCTATTCTCATTACACTTATTTCTCCATTCATTCGCTACGCTTGTCCAAAACATCTAAGCGTTTCTATCTTAATCTTTTTCGCTGCGCTTATATCAGCCTTGCATTCTTTCTGGATCTCCACATTTATGGCACACCTCAGGGATCACTTTTCTACAGCATTCAGTCTACCTGCTTTCATCCTTCCTCTGGCGAAAATTAAAAATGTCACCTAGATCTACTCGTCTACTCGTATATGTTTTGTCTTTGAAAATTGTTGGAGATTGACATACTTAAAGCCTTAGACTGGTGTTGCATTGTGTATCTAACGTTGTAATTGTGTTTATTCCAGCGTACCAGCAAAGTGGGGAGCGAGCGGCCGCGGAGAGTTCCGGAGAGAGCGAACTGTCGGTAGGGGGACCGCAGGACAAGAAACGCAGCGTGTTCGGTTTATTCACGAGGAAAAAGAAGCGCCCGAATTCACACAATAACTAAACAAAGATAAAACAACATTGTAATCATTTTTTTATAAATTAATAACTAGTACCCGGACCTGCTATTGCAAAAACATTATTAAAAAAATAAAAACATTTAAATTGCTTATTTGATTAGTAGTTGATGGTGTTAGTAACTCTAAGAAAAATAAGGGTTTTGTGTTTTTTTTTATATTATTGATTTTGCAATGTCTCTTCTAGGTTCTGTTAATAACATAAGTTTTTTTGTTCACTTTTATTTCTTGTACATTTTCAAAGAGTATTTTTTTGGATTGTACTTTTTGATGATTAATAATGACTATTTTAAAGCCAATGCTGTCAGTATCACCCTGGCGCTTGGCCGCCATTGATACATCTTCGTTTGCTGTTTTAGTGAATTTTCTGATTTTGAAAATGAAAACAAATTCCAAAACCTTAAAAGACAAATATTATTCCTTATTTTGTTACCTATTAATTTAGAACTGACCAATTTTTTAAGATATTCATTAAAAATAATACCATTAGTAATGAGAATGTTCATTAGTAAAAAAAATATTATTCCATTAAAAACGAGGATGTCCATTAGTAGAAAGAATATTTTTCCATTAGTAAATTGGTAAAAAAAAAATTATTCCGTTAGTAAAAAAATATTATTCCATTAGTATCGAGGATTTCCGTTAGTAAAAAAAAATCATTAGCAACGAGGGTGTACATTTGTAAAAAATTATATTCTATTGGTGAAAGAAGTTTTTTTCCATTAGTAACAAAGATGTCGATTACTTATTTAAACGCAGTGAGTTAACGAGTTCTGGCTTCAAAACCCAGCGCAGTCAAATCCTATACTTAATATATTATTATAAATGTACTTTTTTATTATTAATGCAAAGTATTTCAAATTAAATTTAATTAAATTGGGACCAGTTTAATATAATGATGTTATATATTTACAAAAAAAAATACAAAGAAAAAACATTCATCAGGAATCCAAAAATAATCAAACCGACTTCTGTATTTTTCAAATAGATTTAAGTGAAACAATTTAATAGAAATTGAATAAAGTGGAACTTTAAATTTTTCATTACTATGGCAACACCGAATAAAACCGACTTTGGGATAAATTAAATTACTTCCAAATGGGAGTTTATTCTTCCAGAATTTGATAATTTGACGAAAAAAAAGTTTGTTTTTTTTTTGCATAGTTTTTAAATTTTTTATTTTGATTTAAATCTAATATGCAATAATAATATGTACAAAAAAACCCTTTTCCCTACAATTATCTCGTTTACAATGCATTAAAAAATAACAAGTTTGAATATTAAATTACCTTAGAGAATGTTGTTCCTTTCGGAAAGTCCCGCTAATTTCTGTACACCATGTATATACGTAATGTGAAAAATATGCACTTGAAGCATAGCATTACACCCTTTTAATTTAGAACCATCTTTTGTGTTGCCATCTTTTTACAATTTAAACAATCGCAACACCCTGTCTTTTTTTCTACTATTATTTTTCAGACTTGATCTAGTTTTAAATTTAAAATAAATGTTTTTTTTCCCGTTGTTGAATTTTTAAAAATATGTTTTTCAAAGGTTATTATTATTATTATTATTTTTGTTCTTGTAAAATGTAAAGAATATTAGAAATATTGTATTTTTAGTCTAGTTTTAATTGAAATATTTTGCTGCAGTGGTTTGTTCATTGTTTGGTTCGCTCACTAATCGGATTCCAATCCACCGAACATATCCTACAAGTGTAGTCTACTGAATTAAAAGGACCAACCCCAATTGGGAATACCGTAGTCCCACTGGCCACAGGCAGTTGAGAGACTGGTGAATATACATACTAAGTTCAGTATTGTACATATATATATATATATATATATACATGCACTCATGGATTTGCTATACACATCATCCATTCGTAATATCGTGGGTATCTGGCAACAAACGTTAACTTGAAAATCACTGTTTTTGAGAAATGAACTTCAATCTTCTTTATCAAATTTAATAATATTATTATAATAAAAAATCGTTAAAATTACAGACATTTTAATTTTACGACGACTTTGTGTTCTGACAGTTTAGTAAAAATGTTAAATTTCCGACTTAACGTTTTTTGCCATTGTAGAATTTTATGTATTTTTTAAAGTTACACCCTTTTACTTTAGAACCATCCTAGTGCTGCCATTTAAAGGATTGCAGCGGGGAGAATGCTGTGTTTTTGTTAATTACGTTTGATGTAACGTCTACGTATTACCTGATTTCTCTTGCCATATTTTAACAAAGCCAGTGTCAACTAAACCCCTCGGAATAACAAAGTTCCATCTGACGGAGCAATGTCACGCGATAATGGGCTCTAGAGAAAGTTACCTTAGGGTTCATTATTACGTAACACTTTACAGATACTGCAGATGAAATTGAACAATGACAAAGCCGTTTGCCGCATTATCTGTTTTTAGTACTTACTACACTTTTGATATATTTGTTTCTTGTTATAAAATGTAATTTTCTTTCAATTTTATTAAATACTTATTAAAATTAATTATTTTCTTTATATTATTCCTCTCATAACCTAACCTAACCAATCCTACTCTTGTGCTTCATAGTAGGCTGACATTAATAATGTTAACTTTTAAAAAAGACATACATTGTCAGATCTATCGTTTCTACATAACCTGCTAAATAATATAACAGATATTCCCGAGTTGCTGTCCGTCATTGCTTTAAATGTTCCGACGAGGAGTACCAGACACACGTAGGAGCCAACAGCACTAATGCAGCAAAGAACTCACCAATTACTCGCGCGATCACAACATATACCCACTATGAAAAATTAATGGACTCATTCTTCATGATTCCTTACTAACATACAAAACAAATTTATGAAATTTTCTTAGAGTAATACGAATTAATTTAAAACTACACTTAATTTTTCTTTAAACTTTTATTCATAGTCAATTACAATTGTTACTTTCATAACTTCTCTACACTTCTCCACACCATCTCTCTTTTTTCTTTCTTTTTTTATTATTATTAGTCACACATACAGTCATTAGTTAAGAAACATTCTTATCCCAGACAAAATTACTAAGACATTGTACGGACATACGTAATAGGTACTCTGATGTAAATTTTAGTATACCGACCTTATCATTAGTAATAAAGTGTACCGTGTATGTGTATGTCTAAATCATAGGTTCCCAATGGGGGCGGGACCGCCCCTCAAGGAGTGATCCAAGGGGGCGGAGGTGGCCTCAAGATGAGGTGAGGGGCGAGGGCTACAAAAATATTTTTAATAAATTTCCTTAAGGATTCAAATTTTCTCTTCCCTGAATTGAAGACACATCTGGGTGAAATGTATTTCAGTACCGATGAGGAGCTGAAAGAAGATGTCGAAGTGGCGGGAGAGTTCTACGACACAGGTATAAAAAAGATGGTACACCCCATGCAAAAATACATCAATCGCAACGGTGATTTTGTAGAAAATTAGGAAAAAGCCCAAGCTTTCCAAAAATTTACGTGTTAATACAAATAATCGTGTTTTACCCTGTGAAAAATCATCGAAGACCTTATTTTACGGACAGCGATTGCATGTTATATATGTGCAAATATCAAAAAATGTTGCAGTTGTCAACTAGTACCGGTTGCTTTTTGTTCAATGCTGACAAATTTGAACTTGAGGAAACATAGTTATCCAGAAGATAACGCGTAATGGCCAGTGACCGTCAGTCAGAAAACAATCGGCCAATGTCTAAAATAATTAAAATAATAAACGTTCTTTGTTTAAAACCACTTTATTTAATTAATACATATATCGACCGGTTTCGGTTAATCTTAACTTTCCTCGGGACCGTTATCATGTAAACTCACTTAACATATATATGTACTGGATAAAGCAATTAAAAGGGAAAAGAGACAGCATACCGGAGTACGACAGAGCATCAGAGAGGGACGGTAGAAGGGTAGGGGAAGGGTGGGGGTTAGGTTAAAAAAAAAATCAGATTTTGGATTAAATCTAAGTTTATTTAAAATTTGGAAATTATTGTTTCTGCTTTTTTTCGGCAACAGGCAGCGCAGGCGTTCCTCTAAACCCCGTTGACCGCTTTAACTTCCTGCGAAACTTGAGGTCAGCAGGTTATTGATTGCAGTTGTGTGCAGTATATAAAGGCTGAAAAGCTGTGCCTACCTTAAGAAAATCTAGCATAAAAAATAAAATCGAAGTATTAAAATTTTTTTTGATTTATTCACCCTTTTCGGGATGTTTGATGATAAAAAAACATGATGAATCACAAACAAATACATAAATATTAAATAAATAAGCCAATTAAAAATACCAGAGAATTAAATAATTGCATTATAAACAAAAAGGATAGGCGAATTAAATGGTAATACATAATTAATATTAACACTTTTAATATATAAATATCTACATGTTTCAGAAGCAAAGCTCCCCTCATCAGGATAAACAATATTCTAAAAATAAAGACTAATAATAATAAGCAAATAGACAACATGCAAAACAAAAATAAAAATTAACAATAAGTGATGAAAGTAGGTAATGAAATTAATCAAAAATATATAAATATTAAATAACAAATTAATTTTTGAAATTTAAAAAAGAAAGCAAGGTATAAAAAATAAATTAATAATGATTATTATTATTAAAATTAAAATTAATAATATTATAAATAAAGTTATTAATGTGATAATAAATTTAAAGATTAAAACAAAATTTCACTGTTAATAATATGTAATTGACTAGGAACAGTTTAAACAGAGTTATTTTTATTAATTTATTAATAATGACGCCACAAAGTGATTACAAATCTATTGAAGAAATTATGAAGCGTACATTTTATAAAAAAAATATATTGGGAATTAATTCAAAAATACTCTAGTTAATCATCTTAAAAATGAGAAAATGGCTCTGACTCTTCGTGATTAGAAGCTCTGAATTTTTAGCTGTAAAATTATATGACAAACTCCCACTTTATATCAAAAAAAGTAATTCTATCAATAATTGCATTAAGTCCAGCAAAACTAGGCTTAAAAAATTAACAGAACAAGAACTGACTACTATTCTTAAAAAAAACGTCATAGAAATTACTGGAAAGACCCTACCCTAACCTTGAAGTTGATAAGAAGTGGCTGAAACCCCTTTATGCAAAACCTCGTCCGCCTCAGCCCAAGATCTCCTAGTGAGGAGGACTATGTAAAAAATTCTATAATGTATATGTATTTTCAATATTTATACCTTACCTTAAAATATCAAAATCATATAAAAACTAATAATAAAAAAAATTATTCTGTTGACCACAACTAACAACTGTCAGAGGAAGGCGATAATAAAGTGGTCACTTTCAACTGACAATAAAATTAATACATAAAACTGCACTCAGCCTACCATTAGCAATAGAGCAATGCACGCCACTGGTCGGTTGGGATTACCTGTCACATCAAATATCCAAATAACCGCTTCATTTACGCACATTACAAGCCAATATCCGTATTATTAGTAGAGCTGTACTAATTAATAGAGGTACCAACCAACAGATGGCACCGATTACCGCATTTGTGATTAGTACCGAAAGGCACGGCCTCTGTCGACACTAACACAAACGAGTCCCCGTTGAACGCGCATTGCGCACACATGTACATTTTTGTTTTGAATACCGTCAAAATTTAAATATGACACGCGCGTCATTTTACATACTTAGTTCTTGCTTTAGACACGTGGTGTGAAGTTTGCACTTTTTTTTTAAAGCGTAGATTAATTTCTTGTAATAAATTTACTTATTTTAATATTATTTATACGTTGTGTATGTGGGTAAGGTAGAGTAGCCGGTGCTTATGTGCCTATAGGGAAATAAGGAAGGATGAACTTGCCAAGTGCATTCTAGACTTGAGATTTTTTACAAATCTACGCAAGTCTCAATGACCTAGACGAGTGGTAAGCCCGTTGGCTCCAAACACCAACATTTTGGGCTCGAACCTCAGAATTTCATAAACAATAGTGGTCATTCACCGGGGCGATACTGAGAGTATCTATAGCTGTACCACTCTGTCAATGGTACGGCACCAATACTGTGCCACGTTGTGCATATTTAATGGGGATCATTTAGGTAGATATTAATACAAGTAACATATATTGACAAGTTATGTATTTTCTCCACAATTAAACAATGTTCCTATTTACAATCCGGTGAATAACTAACTGTGTTAGTTGGAGAATTACTGTTTCAACTTGCATTTAAAACAATTAGCTATAGTTTATCACTTTATTTAATACAGAAAACAATATTATTTGGCAATTTAAAAAAATATATTATATTATTTGACTGTCCGATCAATCTAAGGAGATTTAACATTTTTAGGGCGGTCTAATGTCCATGTTCCTGCAATGACAATCTACGAATATGGGAGTCACCGATAATGCAATCAAACCAATATTGATAACAATAAAAAGATAAGTTTAAATTAAAAAAAAAAAATTATATTATTTGACTGTCCGATCAATCTAAGGGGATTTAACATTTTTAGGGCGGTCTAATGTCCATGTTCCTGCAATGACAATCTACGAATATGGGAGTCACCGATAATGCAATCAAACCAACATTGATAACAATAAAAAGATAAGTTTAAATTAAAAAAAAAAAAATTATATTATTTGACTGTCCGATCAATCTAAGGGGATTTAACATTTTTAGGGCGGTCTAATGTCCATGTTCCTGCAATGACAATCTACGAATATGGGAGTCACCGATAATGCAATCAAACCAATATTGATAACAATAAAAAGATAAGTTTAAATTTAAAAAAAAAAAATTATATTATTTGACTGTCCGATCAATCTAAGGGGATTTAACATTTTTAGGGCGGTCTAATGTCCATGTTCCTGCAATGACAATCTACGAATATGGGAGTCACCGATAATGCAATCAAACCAATATTGATAACAATAAAAAGATAAGTTTAAATTTAAAAAAAAAAATTATACAGCAAAGTAAAAATCAGCACAATAATTTGGAGTAAAAAGTCAAAAATCAACATTAAAGCGAAGAGTCAAAATAGGCATAAGGGCTAAAGTAAAGTTACAAAATAAGCTTCCTATGAAAGATTTCAAGTTTAAAAAAACTTAAAAAATTATAAGTATGAAAAAATTAATTCATCACATGTATTATAATAATGTAGGTTACAATCAAAACATATTTAAAAACATTCTCAATATTTTAAAAGCTCTATCAAAATATTATAATTTAAAAATATATATAAATACAAAATTCAATCAAATTATTTTTTAAATTATCAAAACATCATTTTTTAAATTTTATTTATTTAATATATATATATTTTTTTTTTTTTACGGCAAGTATATATATATATATAAAACTTGATTCATATAGAGTAAAAAAAACGTAATATAGTTGTTCCTCACCATAAAGAAACAAGGTTCTTGTGTTTGGTGAGGGAATTTCGCTTAAATAATTAGATCATAACTTAAAACATATTGCAGGAAAATATGAATTAGTCGTGTTAATTTAGTAACTTATCAATAGCAATAGTATTAAAGAAATGAAAAGAAATGCAAGGTTTGTGGAAAAAATAAAGAGAAAAAAAATCTGTTAATAAATACAAACATTAAAAAAATCAACTAACGTTTTTGCGAACTAATAATTGAAATATTATATTAGGAAAAACACCAAATCAATATTAATATGTGTCTACCTATGTATATTTTTGCGAACTAATAATTGAAATATTATATTAGGAAAAACACCAAATCAATATTAATATGTGTCTACCTATGTATATTTTTGCAAACTAATAATTGAAATATTATATTAGGAAAAACACCAAATCAATATTAATATGTGTCTACCTATGTATATTTTTGCGAACTAATAATTGAAATATTATATTAGAAATATTATATTAGGAAAAACACCAAATCAATATTAATATGTGTCTACCTATGTATATTTTTGCGAACTAATAATTGAAATATTATATTAGGAAAAACACCAAATCAATATTAATATGTGTCTACCTATGTATATTTTTGCAAACTAATAATTGAAATATTATATTAGGAAAAACACCAAATCAATATTAATATGTGTCTACCTATGTATATTTTTGCGAACTAATAATTGAAATATTATATTAGGAAAAACACCAAATCAATATTAATATGTGTCTACCTATGTATATTTTTGCGAACTAATAATTGAAATATGATATTAGGAAAAACACCAAATCAATATTAATATGTGTCTACCTATGTATATTTTTGCGAACTAATAATTGAAATATGATATTAGGAAAAACACCAAATCAATATTAATATGTGTCTACCTATGTATATTTTTGCGAACTAATAATTGAAATATGATATTAGGAAAAACACCAAATCAATATTAATATGTGTCTACCTATGTATATTTTTGACGAATCAAAAGACATTCAAATTGAATTTGAAAAACAACCAAATATACCTTTGTGGCGGGTATTAATATAAGTAAATAGTAGATTTTCACAATGTCCATTTTATTTACCTTATATCGAGTTAACAGCTTATAATTTTAGTAAAGAGTAAAGAACAGTTTTCCTCCCGTCATTCAATGGGAAGTCCCAATTGTCAATCGCTCTATTTCCTCTGTAAATGTTCAAATAACAATTATTGTCAATCGCATCAATGACGTAACCTTTGACAACTGTTATTGATAGTCTCGGGGCCCTCAAGCCCGCTAACATTGGGCAGACGGGAAGGGCTTTTTCAACTAGATGCCAGGAGCATTATGTGCGTTGCTGTAATAAACTAAATTTATTCAAAGTTTGCAGGCCATCTCTTAGAGACAAACCATCTCCCACTTGGCAATAATGGGCCAACGCCTTTACACGCAGAAAGAAAGAGTTTTAGAATAAATTTACTGGAAGTAATAGTAAAGAACAAATGATCCATATAATATACAACACTTATCAAAGACAATCTCTCCATTCCTTAGTATTTTCAAGGAAACAAATGTAAAAATTCCAAATAATTATAAAGAAACGAAAGTATATTTCTTAAAATAGTTCACAAAATTATCAACAGAGGGATTTAACAAAGACTTTTAATTCATTTCCATAATGACAAATGGCAAATTCCTTAAATAGTATTCACATTATAAAAAAATGAGGACATAAAAAATATTTTAACAGTAAGCGCTTTACAGAATAAGAATTTCAATAATCGTGATTGATTTCTGGCCTAAATCGGTTTTTACCGAAAACATTAATTTGACATTATTTAACACGAAACAGCTGTCACAATAATAAAAAAAAAATGCTGAAAAACCTAATAATATCGATCTTAACAATTTAAAAAAATTAACTAATTATCAATTACAAGTTACTCTGTTAATAATGGTAATGACATTTGGATAATTTTTACAGCGCCGTGTTTTAAAAAAATATAAAACAAATATTAATGGCTGGGCTCTGTCTGATCAACTGTGGATCTATCGCAACAACTTGTAACTTATGGCTAACGGATTGCTTCCACCAACTCATCAATCAATCATATTAATCTATATGTACAATGCGCGTGCGCGTGATGCTGCGCAAAGTTGTACATGTTACTATATTACGCACTGGCAGATTGAACACAGGACCGTACTCAACTTTATAACAATACGGGTGTAAATAATTCATATTAATAATTTGATTGTTAAAATATATTACTTAAGACTGGATAAGACCCCAGGCTGGTGCTGTGGAAGCTCGCAGAGATGTTCAGTACAGATTTTAAAAGCTAGGTAACGCGAATTGCCACCTTGGACACGGGATAACTATACAATGATAGACAAACATCAGTATACAACCTTTAAGTAAGCAAGTTAATATCCTGTATTAAATACGACTAATGCTACCTCTATTTGGTAGTTTTATTTGCTATTCAAGAGCTAATATGCATTTTTGAAAATTGAACAAGTCTGGAATTGAAAATCAATATATTACTGGTATTTAAACAATAAACAAAGTTGGAACATATTCCAAATAAGTGGGTTACGAAAGAGTTGTTACAAGATTGTTTAACATGTTTTTAAAGTAATTACTGTAAAAAATAAGTTGGAATGCTCTCACAGACTTAGCAACAGGGAACTGCTTCATATACCTAGGCTCGTCTATAAGTGGCGAGGAAGGGAGGAAGGCTGCGAAACAGATGTCAAAACAAGTCCCAAAATGTAACAGTGATGGAGTGATAGAGGCATAAGACACGTCGCTCGCCAAACTGAGAACTCCAACCTGGAGAAGCTCTGGTCACTGGCAAAGTGGAAGGCAGGAGAAGCGGAGGAAGGTCACTGATGGAGTGACCAATTCTCGCAGGTGTCCGGAACGTCGGTGTCCACGGCTCACCATGCAGTGCAGGACCGCGAGGAGTGGAGGAGCTGGTTCAGGGCTGTCGGAGTAATGATCCTGAAGCATTGCGGAAATGACTGAAAAATAGATGTTAAAAAATAAACCTAATTATATTAAAAATGAAACGTGAGAGTTCAAAAAGGTGATGAAGCGTTATACACGATTAGAACCTTTTTTAAATAAAGGTATTGAATAGTTAAACCGATAGATGTTTGTTGTGAGCGTGTCGGTGTGCCTGAAATTAGCAAACGAAAATCCTTACTACTTTTATTGAAATTTTTCTATCTATTTAAAATATTGAAATTCTTTCTTGAACGGATTATTAATTTCATTGGCCTGTCTGGGGCCTAGGAGTCCAAAGGGATTATGTAGATTGCACTTCCAGACATTGTCTTGTGTTCAGGGAAAAAAGGAAAATGTTTTGGAATTAATAATTACTATTGAAACCTGCGTAATGGATGAGATTATGGAACGGATGCTTGAATTGTTTGGACATGTAGAGCGGATGAATGAAGAAAGGAGTGTAAGTTGAATATAGTCTTAGAAGTAGTCGGGGATGCCAAAGGAAGACATGGCACGATCAAGTTAATCAAATACTCGAGCCAGGTCATATCAAGAGTCAAATTAACAGGAGAGATTTTAAAATGTATACACATGAATAAAGCAAGGATAGTATGCTATGACAGAGTTGTGTGGCCATCTATTCCCTCTCCCTACCCCTACGGAGTAACGGCGTGATTGTTAGGTAGTTAGCGCACATGGATTGTTCACAGGTTTAAATAATATTCTTATTCGACTCTGTAAACATAAAAACTAAGTTAACACACTGTTGTTTAAACTGTTTATTGGGGGCGGGGGGTGGACTCACCAGGGGGGTGTGGTCCAGTCAGAGCCAGTCTCCCGAGCAGCGCGATGACCTGATTCTCCCACAGTTTCTGCATGAACACAGCGCGGTACTCACACACAGGCAGGGCTGCAAGCAAACAGACTCATTAATACCTGCTCTTATTTTAACTACCACATTTGTTTGGTCACACTTGTTTTGGAAAGATGGTTATTCGAGAAGTTGGCCATTTGGGAATTCTGTTATTCAGGAAATTGTCCATACTAGGAGGGGACAGCCGCAGGTAGTTCTCGAAGATGGTAATTCGGGGAGGTTGTTTATTATGATGTTCATTGAGAAAGATGGTTGATTCTCGTTACTTAGAAACTTTGAAGGAATTCAAACGATTTCTTACGTTTTATAAATGAGAATTTAAAAATGCCCCCGGAATACATAAATAACCCATTTTCAAAGAATACTATAAAAATACAGTAATTTAAAAACCTGCCTACTGTACGCAAGAGTCACCCGACATATCCAACTATTCTATTGCACAAGATTCCCCCCACCTGCTCCGAACTGTCGTGGACCAAGACATCCCAAATTGGGTTATGTTTTGAGGCTGAGGGTAGTGGGGAGGGGAAGGAGGTGGAGCAGGGGATGGTGACGAAGTACATGGCTATTCAGATCTGGTCACCAAACACGGATAAAGCCATTTCAACCAGCGTTTCGATTTTGAACGGTGATCTTCCACCGGACGACACTTATTTAACATTATTTATTCCCACCGGCTGATCAGTTCCTGGGCGGTTAATATCCTCCACTATGAATCCAGAGGTTGCGGGTTCGATGCCATATTAATTCATATAAAGTAGTAGATAACGATAAATAAAAGTTAGTGATAACAATAGTTAGCGATAAATAAAAGGCCGAATGTTTATAATGCAGTCCTCACGCTTTTCATGACAATTAACCGGAAGGTTATGTTTACAATGAAGTCCTCATGCTTGTCATAACAATTAACAGTAAAGTTATGTTTATAATGCAGTCCTCACGCTTGTCATAACAATTAATAGTAAGGTTATGTTTATCCTTAGATTCGAATCCCATCCAGCCATTGGAATTCTCCTGATCCTCGCGGGGTGACTTTTTGGTCAAGAAGTTCTCCGCTTGGTCGACAGAGACGACATTAGTGCCTCTAGCGGGCGTGTGTGAAATGTGTGTAGCGGGAATATTAAAATATGCAGCTAACACTATAGTATGCTTGCGGCAAGTTCCAGAGTGGCAGATACTGTCAGTATCGCCCTGGTGAAAGACCACAATCCGAAATGAAAAGTTTCTTAAAATGGCTTTTCCCTTATTTAGTGACCAGACTTAAATAGCTAGGTACCTAATTTCCCTACTCATTTCAGCCCCACAACATATCCCAAATGGGGGTGCCTTAGTCCCACTCATTCCGGACATTTGGGAGCACCTGGAGCTCTTGTGCTGCATTCAGACACATACTATAAATTGTAAACTTTGTATTCTTTGTAAACTTTGTTAACTTTGTAAACTTAATAAAAGTACTATAACCCGTTTATTACATAAGATTGTAGATATGAAAAAAAAAAAAAAAAAATTGAGTTTACCTGTTAAGCAGGAGGTTCCTGGAGCATGTCTTCAGTCACCAGGTGCTGGTGCTGCATCTGCCTTGTCTCTTGCTTGGATTGCGTATTGCATAGATTGGCCAGGGTAGCCAGCTACTATTCACCTCCTCTCTAACTCGCCACTGCACTTTAGTCCGTGTTTCATGGGGCCATTCATGTTCTGCATGTTTGAACCAAGATCCACAATAAGTGTGTAGTATTTACAAGTTTCAAGAGAGCACGTGAATTTATTGCCATTAATCGTCATTGAGAATTATGTTTTAAAGTGTTTGTATGTCGAAGAGAGCGCACTGGGGGTTTAATGTCGATGAATTGTACTGTACACATTCTTTTATTTATTTAATTAGTGGGTATTCACTCATTTCTTTAATTGCGATAGTTGAAAATAAATTTTACGCTTTTCAGTTACTTAGTTGGACATAATATTTATTAAGTACTTGAAAGGGTTATTTATTAATTGTTTTAAATGTCATCTCTCACAATATAATAGGGGGCTGGTGGCAGACATTGAAGACTGTTGTCCAGATATGGTGGTACAGCCTTGTAGGAGAGGAGACTCACTCCATCGGGTTGGCTTCCTGGTGGTTTCGAAGAAAATCTACCACCTCTCGGTTTCCGTTTCCTTTCGCCCATAAGAGAGTCGTCTTCCCATACTTATCCTGAGATATCGGCATTGTGCTGCAGAAGGAGCTCCACAACACTATCATGTCCTTCCTCTGCTGCCAAAGAGAGAGCAGTCCTCCCATGCATGTCCTAACAGGAGACATCGGCATTGTGCTGCAGAAGGAGCTCCACAACACTCTCATGTCCTTTCTTTGCTGCCAAAGAGAGAGCAGTCCTCCCATACTTGTCCTGACAGGAGACATCGGCATTGTGCTGCTTCAGAAGGAACTCCACAACACTTACATGTCCTTTCTTTGCTGCCAAAGAGAGAGCAGTCCTCCCATACATATCCTGATGAGAGATATTGGCATTGTACGGCAGAAGGACCTCCACAACACGCACATGTCCTTTCATTGCTGCATAGGAGAGAGCAGTCTTCCCAATCTCGTCCTGACAGGAGACATCGGCATTGTGTAGCAGAAGGAACTTAACAACACTCACATGTCCTTCCTCTGCTGCCAAAGAGAGAGCAGTCTTCCCATACTTGTCCTGACAGGAGACATCGGCATTGTGCTGCAGAAGGACTCTCAAGATATTTAAATGTCCATTGAGCGCTGCCCATAAAAGAGCCGTCTTCCCATCCTTATCTCGACAAGAGACATCGATCTTGTGCTGCAGAAGGACCTTCAAAACATTTTCACGATTAGGACGTGCAGCCCATGACAAGACTGTGCAACCATTATCATCCTGAGAGTTGACATCAACACCCCGCTCCAACAGGGGTACCACCTTCTCAGTTTGCCCGCAACAAGCCACCTGGAGAAGAGCAGTGTTATCATCTTCAACCAGATAGTTCAAATCAGTTCCTTTCAAGTAAAGCAGATCGACCACCTCTTGATGTCCATTACTTACGGCTAGCATTAATGAACTCTGTCCTTTATTATCCCTTGCGAGGATGTCTGCTCCTTTTATCAGTAAGAGATCGACAATCTTTAGATGACCTCCACTTGCTGCAAATACCAATGCAGTCCTACCTTCCCCATCCCTTGTATGGATGTCTACTCCATGGCTCAACAGTACTTCCACTATGTCACAATGCCCTCCTTCTGCAGCTAAGTGCAGGGCTGTAGAACCATGCCATGATTTTATAGAAGAAAACAGTTTATACATTCCAGAGCAATCAAATGCGGTTGCCTCATCCACAGAATGATTGTCATTGTTGGTTGTGGTTATGCTGTCATAGGTTTCTTTGGATTGATTAAGTAAATATTTCACAATACTCACATGTCCTTTTCGGGCTGCACGATGCAAGGGATTCTCTTCATATACATCGAACGACATACAAACTCCACCTTTAGCAAATAATTTAAATAACGTTGTATCATTTTCGCTTGCTGCGAGATTGATGGCAGTGTAGCCGCAACTATCAATGGCAATCAGTAAGTAAGCTCGCTGAGTGTCACTTGCCATGCCACCTAAGATCTTTTGTACAGTCCCGTGGTCATATTTTCTCACTGCTGTCGTGAATGAATTGATTAGATGTTTAACGCGCTTAGTTGTTTTTAGTTGTTTTATGTTTCTAACCTTGGTTGCATTACTTGACCCCTCTAATACTGATGAATAATAATTTATATAATCTAACTCATTTTTCATGAAACCTTTATCTAAGAAAGCAGCAAGCATAACTTTAAGATGAAACTCGTCCGAGCAACTTTCCACATTTTCCGTAATTTGCTTTATAAAATTGAGATTCATATTCTCCAATGTCATGTTCAGTGCAGTCATCCCGTCTATGTCGTTTGCTGCTATGAAGGAGATGAACGATTCTTCAGATGTCCTGCGGCTCGGGCCACTGAGGAGGACTGAAACGATGTGCATATTCTGCTCTTTAACTGCTATATGCAATGGTGTTCTGACGCGATCATGGAAGAATAGCTGACGATGTTCAGACCAGTGTTGGTACAGTAACGGGTTATTTTCCAGTGCATCGCTCGCTATTGGTGATTTATCTAGCTGAGTCTCTATGAACTTCCTGATTAAATAATATTCTGGCCTCAGCAAGAATATGCATAGTTCATTTTTAACCAGTTTGATTTTGTTTTGTGTTCCCTGACCTTCCTCTCTGAGCCATTGGACAAAGAAATCTGCGATAAAGTATTCTGCAAATGTGCGGTGAATGAAAGAAAAGGTTCCTTTCTCATTAAACCAAACCAGCCCTAGTCGGTCGAAATCATTTTTTTGTGTTTGTTTTTTGAAATAATCTTCGCCAAACTTTAGGTTAAAGGACTGACAAGCCAAGATGCAATGCATTTCCATTATATCCGCGAAAATATACTCATGATCGCAAAGGTCTTCTTCATCTTCGTTGAAAATATTCTTCTGATAATTTTTTTTTTTTTTTTTTCTTCAATAAATTGTTTGTACAAGCCAAACAGATTAGTGATTTTGTGTAAGTTCTGCGCTTGTTCAGGACACACCACAGACAGTATGGCCTGCTGGAGGAACACTTCGGTCAGCATACGGATCTGCAGCGGGATACCCATGAAGCTCGCCACGTCTTCACCCAGCACTCCCTCCATCTCCTCCCGCAACTTGCTGGCAAACTGGTGCAATCTGACCTTTTCCAGCTCTCCGTGCTCTGGAAGTTCCAAGGTCAGGTGTGGAAGCCAGGAATTCGACAAATAATTATCCTGTTCTATTTTTGTAATTTTCTCGAATTCTGTGGAAATTTCTGGTAATTCATTTTCGAGCCTCTCTCGCTGGTGCACTCGTGTGGTGACTACTGTTTTACACTTTGTGGAATGTTTTAATTATTTCAGAAGCTCTAACATTTTTTCGTTTGTTTTTTCTTTGGTTATCTCATCAAACGCATCCACCAAAATACACACCTGCCTCGAACTATCTGATTCCAGGCAATGCTGTAAAATACGACGCAGCAAATCATCAAGAAATGTCCTGGGACATGTATATGATGCAACTGTATTGGAAGTGCTGGTTCACTCAAGTAATGTCCTGAGACATGTATATGATGCAACTGTATTGGAAGTGCTGGTTCACTCAAGTAATGTCCTGAGACATGTATATGATGCAACTGTATTGGAAGTGCTGGTTCACTCAAGTAATGTCCTGAGACATGTATATGATGCAACTGTATTGGTAGTGCTGGTCCACTCAAGTAATGTCCTGGGACATGTATATGATGCAACTGTATTGGTAGTGCTGGTCCACTCAAGTAATGTCCTGGTACATGTAGATGATGCAACTGTATTGGAAGTGCTGGTTCACTCAAGTAATGTCCTGAGACATGTATATGATGCAACTGTATTTGAAGTGCTGGTCCACTTAAGTAATATCCTGGAACATGTATATAATGTGACTACCTTGAGAGCGCTGGTCCCCTCAAGTAATGTCCTGGGACATGTATATGATGCAACTGTATTGGTAGTGCTGGTCCACTCAAGTAATGTCCTGGGACATGTATATGATGCAACTGTATTTGAAGTGTTGGTCTACTCAAGTAATGTCCTGGGACATGTATATGATGCAACTGCATTGGTAGTGCTGGTCCACTCAAGTAATGTCCTGGGACATGTATATGATGCAACTGTATTGGAAGTGCTGGTTCACTCAAGTAATGTCCTGAGACATGTATATGATGCAACTGTATTTGAAGTGCTGGTCCACTTAAGTAATATCCTGGAACATGTATATAATGTGACTACCTTGAGAGCGCTGGTCCCCTCAAGTAATGTCCTGGGACATGTATATGATGCAACTGTATTGGTAGTGCTGGTCCACTCAAGTAATGTCCTGAGACATGTATATGATGCAACTGTATTGGAAGTGCTGGTTCACTCAAGTAATGTCCGGAAACATGTATATGATGCAAATGTATTGGTAGTGCTGGTCCACTCAAGTAATGTCCTGGGACATGTATATGATGCAACTGTATTGGAAGTGCTGGTTCACTCAAGTAATGTCCTGAAACATGTATATGATGCAAATGTATTGGTAGTGCTGGTCCACTCAAGTAATGTCCTGGGACATGTATATGGAGCAACTGTATTGGAAGTGCTGGTCCCCTCAAGTAATGTCCTGGGACATGTATATGATGCAACTGTATTGGTAGTGCTGGTCCACTCAAGTAATGTCCTGAGACATGCATATGATGCAACTGTATTGGAAGTGCTGGTCCACTTAAGTAACATCCTGGAACATGTATATAATGTGACTACCTTGAGAGCGCTGGTCCCCTCAAGTAATGTCCTGGGACATGTATATGTCCTGGGACATGCAACTGTATTGGGTCCACTCAGTGCTGGTCCACTCAAGTAATGTCCTGAGACATGTATATGATGCAACTGTATTGGAAGTGCTGGTCCACTTAAGTAACATCCTGGAACATGTATATAATGTGACTACCTTGAGAGCGCTGGTCCCCTCAAGTAATGTCCTGGGACATGTATATGATGCAACTGTATTGGTAGTGCTGGTCCACTCAAGTAATGTCCTGGGACATGTATATGATGCAACTGTATTTGACTCAAGTAATGTCCTGGGACATCTACTCAAGTAATGTCCTGGGACATGTATATGATGCGACTGCATTGGTAGTGCTGGTCCACTCAAGTAATGTCCTGGGACATGTATATGATGTAACTGTATTGGAAGTGCTTGTATGTGGAACATGTGCAACTGTATTGTTTCACTCAAGTAATGTCCTGAAACATGTATATGATGCAAATGTATTGGTAGTGCTGGTCCACTCAAGTAATGTCCTGGGACATGTATATGGAGCAACTGTATTAAGTGCTGGTCCCCTCAATAATGTCCTGGGACATGTATATGATGCAACTGTATTGGAAGTGCTGGTTCACTCAAGTAATGTCCTGAGACATGTATATGATGTAACTGTATTGGAAGTGCTGGTTCACTCAAGTAATGTCCTGAGACATGTATATGATGCAACTGTATTGGAAGTGCTGGTTCACTCAAGTAATGTCCTGAAACATGTATATGATGCAAATGTATTGGTAGTGCTGGTCCACTCAAGTAATGTCCTGGGACATGTATATGGAGCAACTGTATTGGAAGTGCTGGTCCCCTCAAGTAATGTCCTGGGACATGTATATGATGCAACTGTATTGGAAGTGCTGGTCTCACTCAAGTAATGTCCTGAGACATGTATATGATGCAACTGTATTGGAAGTGCTGGTCACTCAAGTAATGTCCTGAAACATGTATATGATGCAAATGTATTGGTAGTGCTGGTCCACTCAAGTAATGTCCTGGGACATGTATATGATGCAACTGTATTGGAAGTGCTGGTCCACTCAAGTAATGTCCTGGGACATGTATATGATGCAACTGTATTGGAAGTGCTGGTTCACTCAAGTAATGTCCTGAGACATGTATATGATGCAACTGTATTGGAAGTACTGGTTCACTCTAGTAATGTCCTGAGACATGTATATGATGCAACTGTATTGGTAGTGCTGGTCCCCTCAAGTAATGTCCTGGAACATGTATATAATGTGACTACCTTGAGAGCGCTGGTCCCCTCAAGTAATGTCCTGGGACATGTATATGTGAACTGTATTGGAAGTGCTGGTTCACTCAAGTAATGTCCTGAGACATGTATATGATGCAACTGTATTGGAAGTGCTGGTCCACTCAAGTAATGTCCTGGGACATGTATATGATGCAACTGTATTGGAAGTGCTGGTTCACTCAAGTAATGTCCTGGGACATGTATATGATGCAACTGTATTGGAAATGCTGATCCCCTCAAGTAATGTCCTGGGACATGTAAATGATGGAACTGTATTGGAAGTGCTGGTCCCCTCAAGTAATCTTCTGGGACATGTATGTGATGCAACTGTATTGGAAGTGCTGGTCCACTCAAGTAATGTCCTGGGACATGTATATAATTGACTACCTTGAGAGCGCTGGTCCCCTCAAGTAATGTCCTGGAACATGTATATGGAGCAACTGTATTGGAAGTGCTGGTCCACCCAAGTAATGTCCAGGAACAGAGAATGATGTGATTGCATTGAGTGAATTCTATGTCACCTCAGTGATGCCCAGAGACAGAGATCTGTTGATGAAACAATAACAATTAGACCCTTTAAAACAAAATAATGTCACTTGTCTTATAAAAATTAATATTAATCTGTATGATTGATCGGTTGGCGATCCCCGAGACAGGTTTCAAATGAGATGTGACACGTTGGTTTTGTTTACATACAAAGTTGGTTTTGTTTGTAGTTTTCTATATTATTGTAACTTAAATTGTGTTACTGTGAGCATTATAATTGTACACCGTAGACCGGGGTTACTTTGCATCTTAAGAGGAATTTTGCTTTAAAAAAATCATTTGGAATACGTCTTTGATCGTTGGGATTAATTATAAAGGTTTGTTCCCATCACCATTAAACAGATGTCACTAACCAGTACCCTACAATACGATTTTAAATTCATTATAACATCTTAATATTGTGTTACAGAAAATCTGGAGAAATGAGCTGTTTTCAAAAATTTGACTGAACTAAATCTGTACGATTCTTCGACTGTGCACATCAATCAAAGGAGAGTAAAGTGGTTTCTCATGGCGAATTTTATTATGTCTTTAGAGACATAATTTTTTTTTTCAAATTTCATTGTTAATCTTTTCATCGAATTATTGTTCGAAGTTCACACGTTTTCATTAAATTTGGGGTTACGTTGCAGTGTTACCCCATTTTTTATTGGTGAACTGTACAATGCATTATTTTCAAAAATACGGTTTTCACAAAAAAAGAGCACAGAATTGCTACTTCAAAAGTTTGCCAGCCTAATAAATAATGAGTTGAATTGTTCAAAACATACATTAGTCATATTTATAGATTATTCCAAGGCTTTTTAAATTACAGGAATTAGAGGAAAAATTCTAAAAATCTTTGAAAATTACTTAAGCAGCCGATGCATGAAATTGAAACAATTAAACACTTTAAGTAAAAAAAAAAAGAAGTTTATGGCAGGCATTCCTCAAGGTTCCATATTAGGTCCAATTTTGTATATTATTTATGTACCATTTATTAAATACATTTTTAGACACGTAAAGCACTGTGTGTATGCGGACGATACTGCTTTGGTAATTTCTAGCAGTGATTTGCAAACATGTATGGACCTTTTAAGAAAAATACTACATTGAACTTTTAAAATGGTCTCATGACTCTGGATTAATTATAAATGCAAAAAAAACTAAAATGATGCACATAAGATCCCCAAATGCAAAGGTATATATTACACCTGAAATAAAAACACATACTTCAGATTGTTTACACGGTGGCATTCCTGCATCGTGTACTCGTACATGTGAAAATGTTGAACTAGTGAAATCATATGTTTATTTAGGTGTCACTATTGATTGTTTTTCAAGTGGGATTTTACATATTTTGTAACCTTGTCTGTAAATTTTAAGTTTTAAATAACAAGCTCCCGTTAGACAAACTACAAAAAAGTTCATAGTTTATAAAAAATAGTTTTAGTAGTCTAAAAGTAGATTAGACTTTTTTAATTGTATTTTTCCTCTTGTAAAAATTAAATAAATTAAAAAAATCTATTTTTGTTTTTAGCAGTGGCGATTCGTGGTTTTTTAAATCGGGGTTTCATAAAAATATACTTGTGGTCCTTCGGCGAATCGTCGAATACAGCGGCAGTCGTAATTTAAATAAAGTTGGCGAGAGCGGTACTAAAATAACTAGCGACTTAGGACAAAACGGCGTTTGTCCAAACTTTCTTAACTTCGGAATATAACCTCTCATCTAAGAAAGGATTGAATTTTGAATACGAAAACAAAAGTACGCTTTATAATCTGTTTGTTTTATTAGTAGATTTACAAATATTTACTAGCAACTAGAAAGTACATTTAACTCGCATCCTTATTTTGCAAAGTTTAGCCGGCCGGGAAAGTGACCGATAGGGTTTGTTTGACGAGTGTCACCATCTGAGTGACACACACAGGTCTTGCGTCTTGCATTTGTCTTCAAACATTCAACTAGTGTTGGGAACAAACTTCAACACGGTTCGGCCTAGGTTATTTGATTTAACCGTTGGGGGGATTGTGTCGTTTCGGTTTTGTTTATATGAAGACTTGATTGGGATCGTGAGTCCATATGTGGCGAGTTCATTCCGCGCACCTATAGGAATATCGATCCTAGTATTCGGTCGCGTGGACTTTAAGTGCGAGCTGTTTATGATGTGGTTATATTATATTTCCAGAGTGGAAGATACTCTCAGTATCGCCCTGGTGAAAGACCACCATTCAGAATTGAAACGTTGCTTGAAATGGCTTTTAGCTGTGTTTGGTGACCAGATCTGAATAGCCAGGTATTCCCAACCTTCCTATTCCCCTTCTCCTTCCCCTCCCCAATACCTTCAGCCTCACAACATTCCCCAATTGGGAATGCCATAGTCTCACTGGCTCCAGACGGTTGGGAGCAGTTGGGACTCTTGTGAGGTATTCATATAAAAATAATGCAAGTTTTCTTTATTTTGTCATGTTTTGAACGGTAGTTCACTGCATAATAATTGGTCTTTAGAGAAAACCGCCAATGGATTTTAGACATGGGAAGAGTATACAAGAGGAAGATTGGAAGTATGCAGTGTGCAGTTTATGTATTCATTTGATTATACGCCCATGGATTTTAGACATGGGAAGAGTATACAAGAGGAAGATTGGAAGTATGCAGTGTGCAGTTTATGTATTCATTTGATTATACGCCAATGGTTTTTAGACATGGGAAGAGTATACAAGAGGAAGATTGGAAGTATGCAGTGTGCAGTTTATGTATTCATTTGATTATACGCCCATGGTTTTTAGACATGGGAAGAGTATACAAGAGGAAGATTGGAAGTATGCAGTGTGCAGTTTATGTATTCATTTGATTATACGCCCATGGATTTTAGACATGGGAAGAGTATACAAGAGGAAGATTGGAAGTATGCAGTGTGCAGTTTATGTATTCATTTGATTATACGCCCATGGATTTTAGAGTTATCAAAAATTACAAGTACAAGAGGAAGATTGGAAGTATGCAGTAGAGATTCTAAACCATAAGTAATGCACAATCTTTTTGAAACGTTTAACAGTGACATAAAATAGAAAACATTAACGCTACATTATCCAAAGTGATTCATCAAAGTGCTGGTATAGATGATGCTTTACTGTATAAATGGACTCAGCAAATATATCGACAACATCTCCAAACCTGTTGCCCAGATCATTCATCCTTTTGGTTGATGAATGAGGCTGATAGTTGGTTGTGTAAGTGTTGCACAAAAATGTTACATTTTTCTTGTGTTCCTCGTCGGTAAATTTAATTTAATAGCGGCGAGGATGGCAGGACTGTCAATTAGGTTATTAATGATTGTATATACAATAATACAACTAGGTCTGACATAATTCTCCTGTCAGACAGCGTAATCAGATGCAATCGATTCATCCAACTTACGTAATTAATATTTTCAATAATTGTAATTGTGAGTTTTAAATTTATATATATGAGAAATTTGTTCTAAATCCGTTCTATATTCTTTGAGTGTACTATATACAAAGGTGACCAAATAGATTATACATTGGAACAGCTGCAGGAATGCTTGAATTCGACAAACATTGATCTGTTCAGTACGCAATTACTTTCAAAACTATTGCAAATAAACTGACGAGAAAACAAGCATCCAAATCGGTAAAAAAAAAAAAAAATAATATTTACGGATGAAGAATAATCGAAGTTTACGACATACATTGAAGTAGGGAGTGACAAACCTTAACAAACTTTAAAAAAGTGGTATTTTTCCATATTCTAGTAGAGCTATTGCTTCACGCGGAGAGTTATTATTTATAAATTCAAAATAATGATAATATTATTGTGCAATATGATAAACATGGTGTATTTAAAGAGAAAAATATTTATTACGTATTTTTTTTTACATTTTCACGGGCTTAGCATTTATCAAAATATAATCAGAAATATTACACATTTCTGACCGTTCTACGCATGTTTTACAAAAACATTTAAAAGTTGAATATCCTTAAAAAATGCTGTGAAGGTTTTTTTTTAACTTGTCGATAAGATAAATTAAAAAAAGAACAATGTGTAGTTTAAATTTTTCATAAACAATACGTAACTTTAAAGTTTTTTTTTTAAATTTTAATGCGGATTATAAATCTTAGGTTAAGTTTATTTATAAAACGTAACGAGAAAGGAATAAAAATATTTTACTCCGCTTTACAAATCGTATTCATATTTTAAATATTCTGTAAAAGATACAATAGGACGGTCAGAAAAAGTAATATTTCTGATTAGATTTTGATAAATGCTAAGCTTATGTAAATTTATAAAATATTTAATTAATATTTTTCTATTTAAAAACATTATGTTTATTATATTGCGTAATAATACCATCAATGTTTCTCCGACGTCCCTCTCGCCCTACATGAAATCTCATAAAGAAAAATCAATGAAAATGCTGTTCACTCGGCATTTTTAAGTGTTCTTGAAGAAACTAGAGAAACATCTTTGTTGTTGATAACGAATTTGTCAGACGAAAGAAAATCAATGCTGCAGCTGGAAAAGGTACAGCTCATTAGAAAACATTTCAAGTAGAGCAAGCAACAAAAATACCAACAGCAGTCAACTAATCTTCAACTAATGCAAGCGAGACAAAGCGACGCAAGTGGCGATGGCGTAAGATTTCCTCAGATGATGACCACGACACATATACTAGAATGCAATACCAGGAAGAATCTGACAAGGAAAATGAGGAACAGTTACAATACTACAACTAATCGGCAAATTGGCTCTTTCCTCGTATTTTTATATGAAAATTAATTGTACCCCGGGGTCATTGAAAACTTTAATGATGACGGTGCAACAGTCAGAGCAATGACGAAATCATTAAAGGCTTGGAAGTGGCCAAATATCAAAGATGGGCTGATATAATTGAAGGTATTAACCCCAGAATCCCAGGAATCCCAGAACTACTCAATGTTTGCAGCGGAAAGGAGTAATTTAAAAAAAAAAGTTTTTTTTCCATATATTTTTATTTTATTTTTCAAATATTACGCAGAATGTATGTATGATTACTAGAAACGATCTAAACATGTAGTAGAAAAACTAGTTTATTTATCTTCTTATAATAATAATAACAAAGCATTTATATAGCGCAGTTTTGTGTTGTTTCACTTCTTCTCTTTGTAAACACATTATTGATTTTTAAAGAAAAAACAAAATTATATATGGGTTTTTATATTCATTCCCAAAACTTTAAATACATATTTAAAATAAATACAAACTCCAATGGTCCTCTGAATGGAAAATAGCTTCTCTAACAAAAGGTCATCAGTACTCATTAATGTATTCCTGTCAAGCCCTGCTTTCATAAATACACTTGTATGCCAAATATATATATTTCCCCCATAACTCTAATGAGACTAGGTCACACTTCTTGTCTTAGTCATCTCGCCAGATTCCATATAGCCAGCTCGTCTTACTGTGATTGTTGGAGGGTCTTATCAATGACCAGTTTCCAAACATTATGCATGAATTGGTAAAACTTAAAATTAAACTTCCTACCAGTATTCCCCGCCTTCTAAGACTGCTCTCTGACGGTCCGGTGAGGAACGAACTTTTCACTCGCTCTGGAGACACTGAGCAGAAAAGTCCCACAATGGACTGCGTTGCAAACCGTTACCTTACTTTGGCAAACTTGACTTTTCTGTGCAGTGTCTGCAGTAACGAGTGAAATGTTCGTTCCTCACCGGACCGTCAGAGAGCAGCCTTAGTCTCGACTCCCCCCAAATTAACAATTTATTAGCAAAATATATTTATAAAAACGGCATTAAAATTTAAGTCATCGGGGATTAAAAACACATAAATTTAGACTTTAACTTATTTGCTTATTTGCCCAAATATCATATCCTGTTTAAAAGTAACTAATTTTAAGAACAATCTGTACTATTAAAATCTAACTGATTAAAAATGGCCAAGATCGCCCTTAAGTGAAAGTCAAAAATAACGACAAGAAAAAATACATGTTTTTTTGTTGTCGGTAAAAATGACTTTGGGGATGCCCAAAATAATTTTATAGAATTACATTGCATCAGTATGTGGTATCCAAAGTCATGGGAGTTACTTTGCATCATTTTTAAAACATTTAATAAAAATACAAAAATATGTTGTTTATAAATTAATAATGTAAATAAATTAACAAGGACGCTGTACAAATATTACTTCATATTCTCTATCTAATTATGTACAAACAGATACAGAAAAAACATGCTTCCCTGCAGCTGGCAGGTCGCTTCACATGAACACAGCTTCATTAGAAAATTTAAGTATAGAGAAGAGATGATAGTTTTACAGTTCTATTTTATCCTTCTTTTCCATTGCTGTTACATTTATTAGAAGATTGGTGGCACAAGGAGAGTTGGTATTTATTTGAAATATTTATAATTTTTAGGACTGGAGAATATTTATAAAATGACCTTAAAAGGCTTTAAAATGTTTTTGATAAATATTAACATTTTTACTAATTTAGTTATTTACAGTGTTGCCGAGTGTGGACGCATTTGCGCACCGGTGCGTGAAAAAATTACTTATTCTATAAGTGGCTCCAAGTAAACACTAACCGACTAGCCTACCTAACCAATTTACGTTTGCATTTCTTCCATTTATTTATTTTTATCTGAATACCGCACAAGAGTCCCTGCTCCCAACCGTCTGGAGCCAGTGAGACTATGGCATCCCCAATTGGGGAATGTTGTGAGGCTGAAGGTATTGGGGAGGGGACGGAGAAGGGGAAGAAGAATGTCCGAAATACCTGGCTATTCAGATCTGGTCACCAAACACGGCTAAAAGCCATTTCAAGCTACGTTTCAATTCTGAATTCTTTCACCAAGGCGATACTGAGAGAATTTTCCACTCTGGGACGTGCGCAAATATACTATATATTATTTTTAAATGAATTAATTGTGAAACAACACAAATTAATTATTTAAAATATGCTTGCATACGCCGGGATTCGAACCTGCGACCTTCGGATTCGTAGTCGAGAGCCTCACCCCTCGACCATGGAGACCGTCAAAATGGGTATGATTGTCTGAAAAGATGAGTTTTACGTTTAGTTCTGAATTCTGTCGAGTCTTTGATAATTCTTAAGTCATGCGGCAGTTCATTCCAGGCTTTAGGTCCTGATGCTCCGAAAGCACGACCACCGAACTTAGTATTAGGTGTGCGCTTTGGTTCCTGCAACCTCCCGATAGCTGATGACGCTGCTGACCTAAAGGTGGACTGCCGTGGATTGGTATTTTCAGGAATACACAGTTCCGATAAATAAGCCTGGGTCATTATGTTAATACTATCTATGCCTTGCCATAAAATTTCAACAATACTACTCATCCCCTTTAAAAAAAAAACAATTTGAAGAGAAAATTATTGCAAAGTAACCCCGGTTTACGGTAGATGTTTATTTGTTTGTTAAGCAACCGGATCTGAATAGCCAGGTAATTTCCAACTAATTTCTTAAATTCATACAAAAAGATGTATTCTATATAAATGCCTCACGGGCGTTAAATGAAATTAATATTGTTAACGGGGAGAGGGACGGCGGAGAGTTATTATTTATTAATTCCAAATAATGATAATATTATTGTGCAATACGATAAACATGGTGTTTTTAAACAGAAAAATATTTATTACTTTTTTTTTAAAATTTGCATGGGCTTCATTTATCAAAATGTAATCAGAAATATTACACATTTCTGACCGTTAAAAGTGAGATGGATGAAATACTTTGAAGAGGTTTTTGAAAGCAACCCGACTGAAAGTGGTTCCAAATCAGGTATGAATGACGATGGCATGAATGATCCCAAAATCAGCATGGATGAAATAAAAAGAGCGATTAAATGTATGAAGAATGGTAAGGCTGTTGGTTTCGACAATATTGCTGTTGAATACTTTAAAGGAGATAGCCGTATAATTCTCACATGGTTATGCAAGCTTTTTAAACAGTGTTTAGAGGAGGGTTACACGCCATTAGATTGGAGGAGGGCTGTGATCATGCCTCTATACAAAGGTAAAGGGTCACGTATGGAATGTGGAAATCACAGGGCTATTAGCCTGCTAAGTTCAGTTGGAAAGCTGAATGGTAGGATATTGATTGAAAGGGTGCAAACGAAAACAAAAGATAAAATATGGGATGTGCAAGGTGCATTTATGAGCGGAAGGGGGTGTATGGATCAGATTTTCTCATTGCGTATGCTAACAGAGAAGTTTCTGGCAAAAACCAGAAACTCTTCTGTGCCTTTGTAGATCTACAAAAAGCGTACGACCGAGTTGATAGGAAAAAATTATGGAAGGTATTGTCCAAGTATGAAGTGAATACGAATCTCATACAGGCAATCGCGTCTCTGTACGAGGAAAGCGTTGCATGTGTTTGGGTAAACGGTGATTTTACAGAGTGGTTTGACATCACAAAAGGTGTTAAGCAAGGCTGCGTAATGTCACCGTGGTTATTTAATCTATACATGGATAATTGTATGCAAGAATTGAAAGAGGTGGGTTTGGGCGCGAAAATGAGTAATCTGAAAGTATGTTGCCTGTTGTATGCGGATGATGCGGTGCTGATTGCTAACAGTATGGAAGATTTACAGTCCCTTGTATCTAGGATGAATGAAGTATGCATGAAGAACGAGCTAATGATGAATGTAAGTAAGTCTAAAGTCATGGTGTTTGAAAGAGAGATTGCGAAAACAGTGTGCAATATAGTTGTGAATGACGAATACTTGGAGCAGGTCGATGAGTTTGTATATTTGGGAAGTATGTTTACGAGAGATGGAAAGACTGATAGGGATATTGAAAGAAGGGTGAATGCAGGAAACTCCATTAATGGAGGACTGAACGCGGTTGGCACTAACAAAAAGTTGTCTAAAGAAGCGAAGCTAGCAGTCCACAATGGAGTGCTGATACCAACCCTGATGTATGGCAGTGAGGCATGGAATTGGCAGAGGAAGGATGAAAGTAAACTGAATGCCGTAGAAATGAGATCTCTGAGACGAATGTGTGGTAAAACCATGTATGATCGTGTGAAAAATATTGAAATTCGTAAAGAATGCAAGGTTGATGTAAGCGTAATGAGTAAGATTAAGAAAGGGACGCTTAGATGGTTTGGGCATGTGGAGCGAATGAACGAAGAAAGGAGTGTAAGAAGAATGTATGACGCGAATGTGAATGGAAGAAGAAGCCGGGGACGTCCGAGGAAGACATGGCACGATCAAGTGAATCAAATACTTGAGTCGGGCCATGTCAGAAGTCGGAATAATAGAAGAGAATGTATGAGACGATGTATGAATGTGAATGAAGCAAGAAGTGTATGCCAAGATCGAGTTGTTTGGCGGTCCGTCCTCTCTGCCTACCCCTGCGGAGAAACGGCGTGATGGTTAGTTAGTTAGTTAGTTAGTTAGTTCTGACCGTTCTACGCATGTTTTACAAATACATTTCAAAAGTTGAATATCCTTAAAAAACGCTGTGAAGGTTTTTCTGTAACTTGTCGATAAGATAAATTTAAAAAAAGAACAGCGTGTGGATTAATTTTTTTATGAACACTACGTAACTTCAATGTTTTTTTTTTTTTTAATGCCGATTACAAATCTTTGGTTATGTTTATTTACAAAAACGCAACGATAAAGGATTAAAATACTTTTCTCCACTATAAAAATCATATTCGTATTTTAAATATTTTGTAAAACATACAATGGGACGGTCAGAAAAAGTAATATTTCTATTTATATTTTGATAAATGCTAAGCCTATGTAAATTTATAAAATATTTAATACATATTTTTCTATTTAAAAACATTATGTTTATCGTATGGCGTAATAATACTATCATTATTTTGAATTAATGAATAATAACTCTCTGACGTCCCTCTCGCCTTTAAGGAAAGATAAGTTTACCTGTTGAAGTCAGTTGCAGGAAACCTCCAGGAACCCCTGGAGCATGTCTTCAGTCTCCTTGTCTCTTACATGGATTGCGTATTACATAGATTGCCCAGGGTAGCCATAGCTTCACTATTTCACTCAACTTGCCACTGCTACCGATGTCCACTTCAGTGCATGGGGGCATTCAAGTTCTGCGTGTTTTGACTAAGAACCACTATTGCGGTCATTTGAAGTGAGAAGAGCGCACTTGAATTATTTGTCTTCACTTATCTATAATGTACACATACTTATTGAAATGTCGGGTTATTTTAGAGGACAGCAAACTAGGAGTGTAAGGTCACTGAATTGCACTGAATACGTTATTTTCATTTATTTAGTACATATTCAAAAGTTCATTTTCACTGGGTTATTTATAAAAGTTGGAAATAACATTTAAAACCGATTAAAGAATGTACAAACATTACATTTAGTTCTGAGTATTTAAAAAAAGTATTACTGTTTGTGCCTATTTTCATCTTTCACAGTTTAGAGTATACTAGAGAGCAAGTGGCACTGACCTTAAAGACTGTTGTCACGGTATAGTGGTACAGTCTTGTAGGAGAGGAGACTCACTCCATCGGGGTGGCTTCCTGGTGACTGCGAAGAAGTTCAACCAACTCTCGGTGTTCCATTTCTTCCGCCCAGGAGAGAGCCGTCTTCCCATCTTTGTCCTGACAGGAGACATCGGCATTGTGCTGCAGAAGGATCTCCACAACATTCACATGTCCGCTGTATGCTGCCCATGACAAGGTTGTTCTGCCATCATCACACTGAGAGTTGATATCATCACCACGCTGTAGCAGGAGTACCACTATATCTACGTGACCATGACAAGCAGCTTTGAGAAGAGCAGAGAAACCGTCTATAGCTCGGGAGTTTAATGAAGCATCATTTAAAAGAAGGAGTTCAACGAGCTCTAGATGTCCTTTTGCTGCAGCTTCCATCAACACAGTATAGCCATTATTACACCTTGCGTGAATGTCTGCTCCTTTCTCTAACAGTTTGCGAGCTATGTCATGGTGACCAAATTGAGCCGCAATAAGAAGAGCAGAGAAACCATCTACATCCTGACAGTTCAAATCAGCTCCATTCAACAGCAGGAATTCAATGAGCTCTAGATGTCCTTTACATACAGCTTGCATTAACACACTCCAGCCGCCATTAGTTTTTGCGTGGATGTCTGCTCCATTCTCTAACAGTTTTCGAGCTATGTCGTGGTGACCATAATGAGCCGCAATAAGAAGAGCAGAGAAACCATCTACATTCTGACAGTTCAAATCAGCTCCATTCATCAGCAGGAATTCAATGAGCTCTAGATGTCCTTTACATACAGCTTGCATTAACACACTCCAGCCGTCATTAGCTTTTGCGTGGATGTCTGCTCCATTCTCTAACAGTTTGCGAGCTATGTCGTGGTGACCAAAATGAGTCGCAATAAGAAGAGCAGAGAAACCATCTTCCTTCTGGTAGTTCACATCAGCTCCATTCAACAGCAGGAATTCAACGAGCTCTAGATGTCCTTTACGTACAGCTTGCATTAACACACTCCAGACGTCATTAGTTTTTGCGTGGATGTCTGCTCCATTCTCTAACAGTTTGCGAGCTATGTCGTGGTGACCAAAATGAGTCGCAATGAGAAGAGCAGAGAAACCATCTTCCTTCTGGTAGTTCACATCAGCTCCATTCAACAGCAGGAATTCGACGAGCTTTAGATGTCCTTTACGTACAGCTTGCATTAACACACTCCAGCCGTTATTAGTTTTTGCGTGGATGTCTGCTCCATTCTCTAATAGTTTGCGGGCTATGTCATGGTGACCAAAATGAGTCGCAATGAGAAGAGCAGAGAAACCATCTTTCTTCTGATGGTTCACATTAGCTCCATTCAATAGTAGGAGTTCAACGAGCTCTAGACTTCCGTTACTTGCAGCTTGCACTAATGCAGTGGAGTCATTATTATCCCTTGTGTGGATGTCTGCTCCTTTTAATAGTAGGAGTTTGACGACCTTCGTATGTCCGCTGCTTGCAGCTAGCATTAATGCAGTCTGACCATTATTTGCCCTTGTGTGGGTGTCTGCTGCGTTCTCCAGTAGTACTGATACTGTATCATAGTGTCCTCGGGATGCAGCTAAGTGAAGGGCAGTAAAGCCTCCCTTAGATTTTATAGAAGAAAACATTTTATAGATTCCAGTGTGTTGAAATATTGTTGCCTCTTCATAAGGGTGAATTCCATTGTTGATTATTTTTATGTTATTATAGGTATCTTTGGATTGATATAGTAAATATTTAACAATACTCACATGTCCCCTTTCTGCTGCACAATGCAAGGGATTCTGTTCATGTTTATTATATGACATACAGACTCCTTGTTTAGCAAATAATTTGAACAACGTATGATCTGTTTTCAATGCTGCGACATTGATGGCAGTATCGCCTTGACTATCAATGGCAATCAGTAAGTAAGCTCGCTCAGTGTCACTTGCCATGCCACCTAAGATCTTTTGTACAGTCGTATAGTCATCCCTTCTCACCGCTAGCATAAATCCAGTAATTTGTTTTCTGATGTTTTTAGCTCTTATTAACGCATTGTTTAAACTGCTCGACGGATGGGAATTTAAATAATATTCAGTATATAATTTGTGATCTATATTGCCTCCGATATCTAAGAAAGCAGCAAGCAGAAGTTTAAGATGAAACTCGTCCGAGCAACTTTCCACATTTTCCGTAATTTGCTTTATAATATTGAGATTCCTACTCTTCAATGCTATGTTCAGCGCGGTTTTCCCGGCCTTGTCTCTTGCTGCTATGAAGGAGATGTAGGCTTCCTCAGTAGTCCTGCGGCTCGGGCCACTGAGGAGGACTGCAAAGATGTGCATATTCTGCTCTTCAACTGCTATATGCAATGGTGTTCTGACGTGATCATGGAAGAATAGCTGACGATGTTCAGACCAGTGTTGGTACAGTAACGGGTTATTTTCTAGTGCATCGCTCGCTATTGGTGATATATCCAGCTGAGTCTCTATAAACTTCCTGATTAAATAATATTCTGGCCTCAGCAAGAATATGCACAGTTCATTTTTAACCAGTTTGATTTTTTTTTCTGTTCCCTGACCTTCCTCTCTGAGCCATTGGACAAAGAAATCTGCGATAAAGTATTCTGCAAATGTGCGGTGAATGAAAGAAAGGGTTCCTTTCCTATTAAACCGAACCAGCCCTAGTCGTTTTACGTTTTTCAATCTTCGGTCGAAATCATTTTTTTGTGTTTGTTTTTTGAAATAATCTTCGGCAAACTTTAGGTCAAAGGACTGAAAAGCCAAGATGCAATGCATTTCCATTATATCCGCGAAAATATACTCATGATCGCAAAGGTCTTCACCTTCTTTGAAAATATTCTTCTGATAAAAGTATATTCTTTTTTTTTCTTCAATAAATTGTTTGTACAAGCCAAACAGATTAGTGATTTTGTCTAAGTTCTGCGCTTGTTCAGGACACACCACAGACAGTATGGCCTGCTGGAGGAACACTTCGGCCAGCATACGGATCTGCAGCGGGATACCCATGAAGCTCGCCACGTCTTCACCCAGCACTCCCTCCATCTTCTCCCGCAACTTGCTGGCAAACTGGTGCAATCTGGCCTTTTCCAGCTCTCCGTGCTTTGGACGTTGCAAGGTCAGGTGTGGAAGCCAGAAATTCATCAAATAATATTCCTGTTCTGCTTTTGTAATTTTCTCGAATTCTGTGGAAATTTCTGATAATTCATTTTCGAGCCTCTCTCGCTGGTTCACTCGTGTGGTGACTACTGTTTTACACTTTGTGGAATGTTTTAAGTATTTCAGAAGCTCTAACATTTTGTCTTTTGTTTTTTCTTCAGTTATCTCATCAAACGCATCCACCAAAATACACACCTGCCTCGAACTATCTGATTCCAGGCAATGCTGTAAAAGACGACGCAGCAAATCATCATCAGTGGGTAATCCCGAAATATTAATCAAACATTCAGTAACTGATTGCAAGTTAAGTCTCAAAGGTAGTTCATCGAAAGCAGTAGTCAAGTAATTGTGGTCGATTCTCAGCACCCAAGAGCCTCCGATGAGCTCCGACATCTGCGTCACGGTGGTGGTCTTCCCCATACCAGGATCATCGGCAATAATGGTTACCTTCTTCTTCATGTTGCTGAAGGAATCTTCCTCGATGGGGTCGCTGTAGTCCCTGATGATGAAGGGGCGCAGGCCATCCAGAAAACCGTGGGAGTGTTGCCAGACTAGACATGGGGTACCCTCTATCTCCAATTTTACAAAATAATGTTTGTTTAATATTTCATCTTTATTTTTATTTCCGATATTCATTTCATGCGAATGACTTCGAATTTTAAATTGATCATTTGAAACAAATAATTCCTCAGCTTCCTTAGATAATTTGAAGGAGCTAATTAGTGATAATTTATCTTCCGCATTGTCGAATATAAATATATCCTTATGTTCACTGTGGCGAAGAAATGCATCCACCGATTCAATGATGAAACGGGTGTGGAACTTCCTGGGCATGTAGAGGCCGCTATTATAGACTTCATTTAGCCGGAAGTCTTTCGTATCTACATCGAGAAAATAGATTACTCTAGCTGGGTTCTCTCGATATTTTTCCCAAAACTGTTTCTTTCCATTTTTCTCGTAAGTGAAGATCCTCCCCCGCGTATCCTCCGCCACCACCCCCCAGTAGTCCCGGCTGCACTGCTCTGGATCGTTGATCACCAGCAGTGGTCCACCGGCTCCAGTCCTCTCCAGTAGTGCGGTAAGACTATCTTTGGTCACTCGCTTGCTCTCTTTGTAATAGAAAGCATCTATTTTACAAATCCTCGGAAGCTTATTTGGGATTTTAACTATATACTGGTCGTCGGTCACTAAGTTCTTTAAAATAGGCTTAATCAGTTGATCGATTTTATTTTGAATCTGTTCATCGTTGGATTTCCAGTCATCTCCCAGTAATGTATTGAGGCTCAGTGTTTCTTCCCCTAAGGTTATTGTATTTCTTGTGAATATTTGTTCCCTAGAAGTAGGAGCTAGGTCCCTTAGTTCAAAATCTTTTAAAGGTTTAACATCCATATTAAGCATACCACCAAATATATTCGAATCAATCCGCTCGATTAAAATCATGACGAGCTTCTTATGGGTGCATTTTACTAAATTTTTTAAAAGTTTTCTGAGGAGATCGTTCACGAGTGAGCTATCTGTTGGAGAATCGAACTCGAGAATGAGCAGGTTGTCAATAGTAATCTTATTGTTTAAAGCTTCCGGGTCTATTAGCTTGGCTATGTCAGTCATATTATTCCAACTAAGGGACGTGTGACAGTTGTTTTTCAGATATTTTTCATTCAAATCTGTGATTTTAGTCGTAAGCAAGATATTGTTCAATCTGGCTGCGTCAAATTTAGTATCACTGCTCTCGATTTGTAAGACGCGATGATCGGTGTTTGCTAAAAATTCATTAAATCCTAATGTGTCTTCGCAGTCCAGGATACCTTGTAAGGTTCGAAGGTACGCCTGGTCTAAGATGTATAAGGGCGCCGATTTAATCTGATTCTTCTGTTTATTCGCAGCATCTGTTATCTCTTCACGATGCCAGCGAAATAAGTATTTAGTTTGTCTAATCACCTTCTCCAAATCTATCTTTGAATGGCAAGTGATAGTTTTTCTTCTAGCATCAATATCAAATATTGGGAAAATTTGAAGATTCTGGGAAGACAAAAATTTTTCTATTTCCGTCAGATTAAATATGGTATTGCTCAGAAAAAAACTCATATCTTTTAGAAAGTTTAACTCCTCTATAGAAAATACTCCCAGGTGGCAGCTGTTTCCAAGCCAAATCTCATGTCTGTAACTCATCGACACTTGGTATTTTTGTCTCTCAGCGAGTCCTTGGGTCCAATTCTGTGCCACAAATCTCTCCCTCCCATCACCAATGGCTGTGATTATGGTATCTAAATCGTGGGTGTCTTTATTGTAAAACAACGTGACCTTTTTCGAGTCACCGGAGGGATCGAAATCTTTTATTGGGATGTGTTGTATATCTCCCACATGATAGCGAGTGCTGTTCACCATATTTGGATCGGCTAAGATGTTGGTAATGTCTAATTGCTCGGTGAATATGGACGGCTTTTCTCGTACACAATAATCTCTGCATACCTTGATCAACATATCCTTAACCCCCGGGCTGTCCAAGGCCAGAGTGTGCGCGTGGAGGCCTTCTTCAGGGCTAACGGTCCAGCAGAAGCCAGTACCTTTCCTCTTCAGGTGTTTAGCGGTCAAGTTGGTGACCCCGGCCAGCCACGCTCCCAGGGAATGGCCACTAAAGGACAATACGAAGTTACTATTTGATTCTTTATTTGTTTTTAGAACTGCTTCCTTGATGTCGTCAGCAAAAGTGATAGCAGAACACATGTGGTTCGTGTAGAAATTGCAATATATGCTTTTCCCGTCAACCCAGATCGCCCCCAACTTCTTAGGATCTGTTCCTCTGTGGGCTGTGCTGACCTGCTGCTGCGAAGTATTCAAGAAGGCGCACCCGAAGTATTCGTTGAAGATCCCTTTCCAGGAGCTGTGATGAGCCGTGGCGAGCAGTCGCCACCCTTCGGGCAATTTCAGAAGGTCCTTCCCAGTACAATCGGAATATGCCAGCTTTGCTAAGCCCGCCAACACTTTCTCATCGGGATATGGTTCCAACGCAAGTTTGCTTTCATTATCTTTAACGGGTTTGAATACTTTGAGGGTTTCCTGCCAGTTGAGTGGGCTGTAAACCAACCCCGTGTCCGCCTGCATGTTGAGGAGATGGAGATGTACTGCAGTGGAGATACCGGAGACTGAATCTGCAATATGAACATCAAATGAGTTGGTATCGTTTGTTTGTAATTGTTTGTAATTTGGAATACATTTTACTCAGTTCGAAGTTCTGAACAGGGGTTGTGAACCATTTTACTTCCAGGAGCCATTTGTATACTCATCATTCAGGGGTCGGAAATATTTATGCCCACACAGGGTGCTCCTGACTTACTTTAACCGGCCTTTCCTCTGCTTATTTGGAGAAAGACTGTAGATGGCATTTTGAAATAAATAATAAAAACATAAAATCAGTAGGTGTTGGACAGTTAGGGTTGGGGTGGGCTACTCGGCTAAGTGACCTGAAATGACAAGCCAAACTTTGTTTTTGTTTGTGGGTAAATAGGTATTAAAAAAAAAAAATAACTAAATTCACCTTTTTTCAGTCAAACGGTTTTTACTCCAAATAAGCTCAAGAATCGCTCGTTAAAGTTAATCGGGTACGTCTCTTAAGGACGCTCTCTGACGGTCCGGTAAGGAATCGACATAAGCCGGGTACAGCAAAAATAGGGGAAATGTTTCGCTTGTCTAGCTCCAAGGACTCTCTGACGGGTCTGCACTCTACGGTAATTTAGCCGCCAGTAAACTTTACTTGTCAAAACCACACGCACCACTTCTCAATCCATTCCTTTAGTGATATCCATCCTACATTTCCATATTGGCTATAAGTTGCCATGTATTCCGCCTAATTAAATTCTATCCTCCTTCTCATCCTCAGAGCAAGTGCTCCAAATTCTAGCTTAATCAGTGCCCCCTGGACCCTGGTGTTCTGGTGGGACTATACTTAGCAACCTCTTATTGTAGTCTCTTACTTACACTTTCTCTTAGTAATTTTTTTTTAATGATATTTTTTAAATTACTACAAATTACGTATTTATTTAATATTTTCCTCATTCCGTCTTTCTACTCCAATTTTTGAATACCATTTGTATAAAGTAAAAATATATAGATAGTGAAGTATTTTTGGGTAAGATTCTTGAGAAATATTTGTTTTAAGTGTGTGTTATATATATATACATTGTTTATTTCTTTTAATAATTTGTAACCTTACCTGTAAATTGAGTTTTTAATAATAAGCTCCCGTTAGACAAACTACAAAAAAGTTGTTTATCTGGACTTTTTTGCATTGTATTTTTTTCTTTTGTAAAATGTAAATAATAAAAAAATAAATTCGTTTTCAATAACTGTAAATTCAGTTTGTGGCATAATTTTAAATTAAATAATACAAAATATTCACTTGGACCATTATGGCCATGAGCCATATTCGTGTTGCCATTTAAAACCATTTGATCGACCACAGCGCCCTCAATTTTTGTCTACCTTTAAAAGTCAGACTGTACCTATATAATATTTTAACAAATAGATGAATAGTATATTACCTTTAGTGTTGCTACTGTCAAACAATGGGATAATGTTATTTCTAACAACCATTATTTAATCATTGAAGAAGATAATATTAACACATCCCAAATGAACCACGAAACCGAAAAAACAACAGAAATTAAAAAGATTTCAGTCGCATCTGGGACTCGAACCCCATTATTTAAGTTTACTAAACCCTGTCCATCATTAGAACGACCTGTGAGCGCGCATGTCCTGCCCCTTTCCCCCACTACTTTCTCCGCGACTTGGTATCCACGTTAACACATTCAAAAACAGGATTTTTTTATTCTTTATTACCTACCTACAAACACAAATTTAACTCATTTTATACATTTAAGGGGGAAGACTCAAATAAGGCGCTAAACGTCACTTCGCAGTATGCTAACGTAAGCAATTCAACACATAATTTATCTGCAAATTCTTAACAGAAAGTTACGAAAGTGTCTAAGGTTTTCACTGACGTAAATTCTTAAACTGTAATCTTTTACATTATATATGAAGTATCTAATGTAATTTTTCTAATGTAAAATGCCTTCGCCGTTATGTTAACTGTGGCCATTACAAACATATTTAATTTTTTTTTTTTTTTTTAATTTTTATTCCAGAAAAAAGAAAATAACATTTTCACTTACTTGACTAGAATTTTCAATTACATAATTTTTTTTTTTACATTACATTACTGCATTATATTACAATTCGATTAATCACTACATACAATATTATTATAAGATACAATTCTATACACTTTCACTATTTTCTTGTTTATGAATAAAAATGAATAATTTTTTTTTAAATTTACTCACACTTTTTTCATTTTTAATGTCATCTGGAAGGCAATTATACAATTTGCCTCCCTCGTAACTAATGGATTGCTTACCATAGTTGGTATGGATGGTGTTTAAATGTATGTTAACGTGTTGTCGTGTAAAATGTTTATGTACTTGTGACGTTTTAATAAATTCTGTATTTGTATGTATGAGTTTATTAGTTATTTTGTATATAAGTAGACATATATTGTATTCATATAGTTTTCTTAATGTTAACAGTTTTGTTTCCGAATATAATTTTTTGTGGATGTTTTGGGTCCGTAGTGAAATAATTTTTTGATTACCTTATTTTGAATTACCTGTAATTCATTAATGTATGTTTCATACGCATTTCCCCAGATTTCAATTAAGTAATTTAGATGTGAGTGTACGAGACTATAATATAAACTTTTTTAAATTGAATTGGTAATAGATATGATAACCGGCTAAATACATTAATCAAGGGTGTTATTTTATCTTTAACGTCTTGTATGTGTTGTTTAAAAGTTAAATGCTTATCGATGCACAGCCCAAGATATTTTTCCTGTATCAAGATTTGCAAATCGTTTTTTTTTCAATTTTTAAGGGTACATGAGGAGGAATTATTTTACGGGTTGAGCTTAAAATCATGTATCCTGTTTTTTTAAAGTTCATTGTTAGGATATTTGATTGGAGCCAACTGTAAATTTTTTCTAGGTCACTTTGTGCATTTTCTAGTAAGATGTCTAGATCTTTACCCCAGTAGAATATTGCAGTATCATCTGCGTATAGAAAAATTTCACCGTTTATATCTAATTGCGAAATATCATTGATGTAAATTTGGAACAGTAAAGGACCTAGTATGGATCCTTGCGGAACTCCATAGTTTATTGGAAGGTGGTTGCTATTTTGATTGTTAATGCTAACGAATTGTTTTCTATTACTAAGATATGATTGAAATAGATTAAGAGCAGGACCAACTACACCAATTTTCTCAAGTTTCTTGAGAAGTATGTCATGGCTTACTGTATCAAAGGCTTTTTGAAGGTCAACTAGTATAGATAAAATATAATTTCCACCATCGATGCCGCTCCTAAGTTTATTGATTAAGTCGTTTATTGCCGCTAGTGTGTTCGATTTTTTTCTAAAGCCATATTGTTTTTTATAAAAGAATGATTTTTTTAACAGAAAATTGTTTAATCTTTCGTAAATTACACGTTCAAAAATTTTAGATAAGATTGGCAAGATTGAGATGGGTCTGTAGTTTGAGGTGTTCGTTTTGGACCCACCTTTGTGAATTGGTATCACCTTGGCAATTTTACAGTCGTCTGGAAAAGTTCCCTCTTTGAAGCATTGATTAATTAATTTTGATAATATAGGAACCAATTCCGTGGAGAGACTTAGCACTGTCTTATAATTTATTGTATCGTAACCGGCACTCGCATTTGATTTTAATGATTTTAATATTTTGCTTATTTCTAATTCCGTTGTGGGTTTAAGATATAAAGATTCTATACTATTATGTACTAATGTTATTTCATTGGTTGGTTTATCTACGACTTTATTACGTATATTATCAGCTAAGGAGGAGCCAATATTGCAAAAGAAATTGTTAAAGTTGTCGCATATCTCTTCATTGTTAATGATTATTTCATTATTAATTAATAATTTAGTACAAAAATTATGCGCAGTATTAGATTGGTTCTTAAGAATATTGTTCATTAACTTCTAAGTTTTTTTACTGTTATTTTCGCATTTTTTAAAAAGATCACTGTAGTGCCTTTGTTTTAAGTTTCGTTTTTCGGTAGTGATGTTATTTCTTGCTTTTAAGAGTTCTGTTTTCAATAATATGTTGTTTGGTTGTCTTTTTAGTTTCAGATGTAGTTTATTTCTTTTATTGATTAATTTTATAAGGTCTTTGGTTATCCAATCTGTTATCCAATTAAAATCTTTCCACAATCTCAGAGTAAATAAGATCAAGAACCAAGAGCGTTTATTAAAAATAATTCAGTAAATCCAGATTTTCACTGTAATTCCCTCAAAGTTTAGGAATTTTTAAATTCAGTTCCGTCATACAAAAAACATATGAGAATTTCGGGCCCGCGCGATTGTTGATAAAACAATTTATTTCGCCAGAGTAAATCAGTTACTCTGTGGTCAGAAAAAATTACATCTCTCACCACCCAGGACAACTCACTCTGGAAAATGGCAAAGGCCCTGCGCTATCAAGATAACAGCATCCCGCCCCTCAAACAGATCAACTCCTCGAACCTGGCACTCTCAGACGAAGAAAAATCCAACACCTTGGCCGACGGATTCGAGAAAGCTTACGCCACAACGGACGGCATGAGCGACCCGGCAGTAACCAGCATAGTAGACAGCACACTAGCAGAGCTACATTTGCTTCCCCAAACCGATGTGGACGACATCAGGCTCGCTTCACCGAAAGAAGTGGCCCACATCATCAGGTACCTCAAACCAAACAAGGCACCGGGGGAAAACCAAATCACCAACACGCTCCTCAAACACCTTCCACAGAGAGCTATCATCTACCTGACGAAGATCTTCAACGCCTGCCTACTGCTGGGCCATTTTCCCGCCTCATGGAAAAACGCCTGCGTCCTACCTTTCCACAAAGCGAAAAAAGATCGATCGAATCCGACTTCATACCGCCCCATCAGCTTGCTGCCCACACTCAGCAAGGTACTCGAGCAAGTCATCCTCAACCGGTATCTCCCCCACCACGTCAACAACAAGACTCTACCTGATGAACAGTTCGGTTTCAGAAAGAAACATTCGACAGTCCACCAGCTCACGCGCGTCACGGAGCACATCTCGAGAGCTTTCAACATGAACCAATACACCACCATGGCTCTACTAGACCTCGAAAAAGCTTTCGACACCGTATGGATGGACGGGCTGATTCACAAATTGTACATCACCAAAACACCTACGTACATCATCCGAATAATCCAAGCCTATCTGAAGAACCGAACCTTCAACGTCAAAGTGAGGGAGACCACATCAACATCACGAGAAGTACCCAAGGGCGTGCCGCAAGGAAGTCTACTCGGGCCCCATCTCTTCAATCTCTACACCTACGATGTTCCCCCTCTCAACCGGTGCAAGAAAGCCACGTACGCCGATGACATGGGCCTATACGCGTCATCCACAGCGCCCAGATTGGCCGTGAAATACCTACAAGAGGGTCTCAACACCATCGGAGACTACTACAAAAAATGGCGCCTCAAACTCAACGAGGCCAAAACCGAAGCCATCACTTTCACACGTAGGCTGAAAAACAAGACACTTAACGAGAAAATCACCATGAGCGGAACACAACTAGATTGGAAACCCGAAGTGAAATACCTAGGCCTCACCATGGACAGCCGCCTAAACTGGAAAAGCCACATCGCAAACGCCAGAAGCAAAGCGCAGCAAGCTATAGGAGCAATCAGCCCCATCTTCAATCGGAGAAGCCCACTAGCTGAGAAGAAAAAACTCTTACTATACCAGAGTCAAATCCGCCCAGTTCTAACTTATTCCATTCCAGTGTGGAGTAACATATCCAAATCTACATACAAGAAAATTCAAACTCTTCAGAACAAATGTATAAAGATTACGTACAACACACCTATGTACACAATCCTCAAGATCCTACAAGAACAACAGGAAATTCCCACACTCGAAGAATACTCTCACAAACTGACGACGAGATTTTACAACACCTTAAATCCCGAAAATCCACTTGTGAAAGAATTGGGCGCATACAATTCACCTGACGATCTCCCGTTCCGCTACAAGCACAAAATGCCGAAACACATTATTCTGGAGCTCTACGAGGACTCCGACACCGAAGAAGACACGGACTCCGACGCGCCCCCCGGCCCCGACGCGCCCCCCGGCCCCGACCCACGCGCGGACACCACCGACATGGGCACCACCGTCACCAATACGGACACCCCCAGCGCGGGTGTCCACCCGGTTACCATCCACACGGACACCCGCGTTCGGCCACCACCGGCTTGGGTCCGGCGCAATCCCGCACACCCGGACTAGGAAAATAGAAGACGACGACTCACCAAAAAAGAAGAGGACTAACACCGGAAAAAATGAAATAGATGAAATACAATGAAATGTAAAGTATTGAAGTACCTGAAATGTAAAGTATTGAAATAATGAAATATTTAACTTCAGTAAAATTAAAAGTAAACAACAGTAAATAGTTCAGAACTAAATGTTTGTCTTTCCCAGTTTTGTTTAGGGTTTTTTATCCAGTTAAGATCTTTTCCCTAAAAGTCATGAAATGTAATTAATAAATTCAGTCAATTTAAATAAACCATCAGATGGTAATAGTAATAAGGCCAAAGTGCCGGAGTACTAGTTAGCCAGAACACATGAGGGGTATTTGTATAAGCCCCAGCTAGTTAGAGGATTACGAAAGAATCCGTAAAATCAAAAAAAAAAAAAAAAAAAGAGTAAATCAGTTGTGAGAAGTCCTTCAGAGCGAGCGGTCGTCGATTTGAAATTCGATATTTTTGTCTGTTTTATGACGAATAGCTGGGAAGAGAGGTGTTAAACTGCCACGGGAATGTAAGAATTACGTATTTTCGATTTTTTTTGTTGTAATCACATTTCTTTGAAACGTTCTTTAAGATGGTCCAAAAAGTGATTAATTTATTATACGGCACAATATAAAAGACCTGCGCACTGGAAAAAAACTGACGGACGTGGTACAGATCTACAAGATTATATCTTTGCAGGCTGTCAAAAGCAAAACTAATGAATGAACGAATTATTTTTAAAATCTTAACATTTTTGGTGCCCATATAATTTACAATCTTGACGCCCCCGACTGCATATATAAGTATGCCGATCTGTGTCTATCAAAATCCATAGTTTTAGCGGCTATTTTAAATTTCTAGATATTCACACCGATTTGGTTAGAAAGCGGCATAAGTCATGTTAGGGGGTGCTGATGTCAAATTTAATGTCAACCTGAGTAATTTCGATGGTCATTTTGAATTTTTAGTTCTCCACCGATTTGGTTCAAAACCGGAATTAAAGTGTTTGGAGGTACACTGAAATCAAATGCGAAGAATGATAACAAATAATGTTTTTCTTCATTTAGAACAGCTGTATCTCAGACGATATTAGGTCCTTAGAAACCAATTTGGTTTCAAATTGTAGAATCTTTAGCCTACTTTAAAAAATATGAATTAACCTTCACCGAAAAATTACCCCTTCACTGTCAAAATTGATTAAACACTAAAAAAAATTTCGAAGTATGATAAGATAGAATGTTTTTCTTCATTTAGAACAGCTGTATTTCCGACGATATTAGGCCCTTGGAGACCAATTTGTTTTCAAATTGTACCATCTTTAGCCTACTTTAAAAAGTATAGATTAACCTTTACCGAAAAATTACTCCTTCACTGCCAAAATTGACCAAAACACTAAAAAATAGCGAAGAATGACAACTTACAAAAAATTTGCATAATTTAGAACCTCTGTATCTCGGACACTATTAAGTCCTTAGAAACGTATTTAATTTCAAATTATAGCATATTTGGTCTACTTTGTTTGTGGGAGGGGCAAGGGGAAGATAGGAGACTTTTGTGAAAATACCTGCAAAATTTCAGTTTTTCTTGTTGCCTTCATTGACTGAACTACTGGTGAATTGTATTCAAGCTTATTGTCTGCGTCTGGAGTGGGTTGTAAATCATTGTTATCTACCTATGTTATATTTTTACTGCTATTTAGTATACAATATTGAAGGGTGTTTCGATATCCCAAAAATTATCAAAAGACAAATAATTCTTATTCCCGTTTAATAAACGGGATCTAATTCACATCCGCCATCTTGGTTCCTAAGTTAAATGTAATAGTCGGATTCCTTAACCATTAATAAAAACCAAAGCCATTGAAAGAACAGCCATATAAAAAAGCATCTAATTCATTTCAACCATCTTGAATCCACAAGTGGACAATCGAAAATCAGATTCCTTGATTAAAAAACCATGAAAATAATTCCCTATGTTAAAAACTGTGCTTATAAGTATTTCTGAGCAGGTGGTCCACGTTACCCATTTCTATAATATTTCAGAAGCAAAAATAAAAGATTATGCTGTGAAGAAATAAATACGTAAATAGTAACAAAAAAAATATTTTGTGAAAGGGAAGCACTTTGTATGGGTACTGTCAATTATTAATATATTATATGTAAATTTAAAAAAAAAACATATTCTCATCATTTACCAACAGATCGACTTGCTTTACTTTTCAGTAAGCTGCAAAAAATCCTCCCTTTTCCGACTGCTAAGTTAAGTCTGTCAAGCTTCTATTAATTTATTGTTATACAGCAAATAAACGAAAAAAATATAGAGCATATGTTTTTTGTTTCGTATTGCATCAATACGCTGAACATTTTTTTTAATCCGGCGTGGTCTACATTATCCACATTTCCCCAATCCTGCTGCCGGATCGTGGCGGTCCGTGGTTTTGAGTTTGAGGCCTAAAATTCCGGACGGCGGTGAATACGCGGTCTTATACTGGACCCTTAAATAATTATGGTTATAATATTAAAATATACATATTGCATTTTATGTGGCATCAGGTTCATTAAAACAGCTAGGGAATTAATCCGAAATTGATAATATTATGATAATTTGACTGAACATCCACGGTATGAATGGGTTAATATCTCAGAAACGCGTGTATGGGCGGAGTTACAGCCGTGCGCGGGAGATGGGACGCATGCGGTATGCGCAGCAGGAACCAAATTTGGAACTGTACAACTGTAGCAGGTTGTTCTTAAGTTAAACTCACAATAGTAGTAATCTCAGTAATATTGTCATATGTAAAACAAAAAGTTTTTCAAGAGCTATGGTTCAAAATTTCCGATGCATGGCGGTATCATATCCTTCTTAGGAATATATTAGCTCGGACCTATTCACCATACTTGGTTCCAATACGTTCGCCGGAACGTACGTGTAAAGGCAGCGACGTGCAGGCCGAACTCCCAGATCTCCCGTCAGTCCGACGCGTAGGTTTTTCTCAGCTATCGGCGTGCTGTGGCTTTACACGTAATTGTTTGAACGCGCGCCGCGCATTCGTTTTTTATGTTTTTGACTTTTCACCGACTGCTGATGGAAAAACAAAGCAAAGAATAGATACTTTAAAATCAATATTAGTACAATTTTTAAGGAAACATTGCAAATAAACTATCCATATTTGCACTGTTGATACATAAGTAATTTATAATCTTCGTAAATTTGACATATGACATATGACAATTGGTAAATGGCCATAGCAATGTCTATTTTATGATATCTATGGTCAAAACTGTAGGAAAACTTTTAAACCGTACGACGTATCACGCATCAGGCCACACTTCGCCCCGATCTCTGAGGAATCTCATTTTTATTTTTTATTAATTTCTATGTAATTTTGACATTTTAAGGTAGGATGTAAGTATATATTTTTTTTCATAGCCCTCCTCACTAGGAGATCCTGTGTTGAGGCGAATTAGACTGTGAATAAAGGGGTTTCTATATTTCAACTTCAAGATTTGGGTAGAGTATATCCAGTCATTTCTATGTTGTTGTTTTAAGAATAAAAGTCAGTTATTCTCCTGTTAATTCCTTAAGCCAAGTTTTGCTGGAGTTAATGCAATTATTGGATAATTCACTTTGTTTGATACCAAGTGGGAGTTTGTTGTATAATTTTACAGCTAAAAATTCAGAGCTTCTTTGTCCAAAAGTAGTATTACACTTAGGTACATTTAGCTTGTCTAGTTGCTTTTCTCTGGTATTACGATGATGAGGAGTCATAGCCAGTTTGTCATTTTTAAGGTGATAAACTAGAACATATTTTAAATACTTGGAACGTCGAATTGTTTAAAAAATTTTCATTGTTGTCGTACTTATGGGGACTTTTAAAATGGTTTTTATGATGGGTTTCTGAGTTGTATTTAGTGGTTTTATGTAAAATGATGCAGCTGAGCCCCATCTCAAAATTTCATATTCCAAATGAGAGTGGCATAAAGCACAATACACTTTATTTAGATCATCGATTGACAAGATATTTCGTAAAGTAAATGAGTGTTATTACCTTTTTTGATGTTCCGTTAATGTGTAAATCCCAGCGGAGTTTATTATCAATTAAATCCCAAGATATTTAATATTTTTTGCTTTGGTTATATGCGTGCAAGTGCAATGAAGAAAATTGTTCCAATATTCATCTAATTTGAGTGTGAGTTCATTCATTGGTTGGCCTCCTTTCTTTATTGAGGATGTTACATATTTAGTTTTACTCGCATTTAACGGGGAGAGGGACGCCGGAGAGTTATTATTTACTTATTCGAAATAATGATAATATTATTGTGCAATACGATAAACGTGGTGTTTTTAAAAAGAAAAATATTTATTACGTTTTTTTTTAAATTCGCACGGGCTTAGCATTTATCAAAATAAAATCAGAAATATTACACATTTCTGACCGTTCGACGCATCTTTTACAAATACATTTTAAAATTTGAATATCATACATAATATAATGAATATGTGTGTAGTTTCATTTTTTTCATAAAAACTACGTAACTTTGATTTTTTTTTTAAAATTCGGATTAGAAATCGTCGGTTAAGTTTATTTACAAAAATGTGACGAGAAAGGATTAAAAATATTTTTCTCGACTTTAAAAATCATATTCGTATTTTAAATATTTTGTAAAACATACAATGGGACGGTCAGAAAAAGTAATATTTCTGATCAGATTTTGATATGTAAATTTAAAAAATATATATTTTAAATATTTTTCTATTTAAAAACATTTTTATTGTATTGAGTAATAGTACTATCAATATTTCGAGATAATAAATAATTCCTCTCCGACATCCCTCTCGCCCTTAATGTAACTAACTAACTAACCATCACGCCGTTTCCCCGCAGGGGTAGGCAGAGAGGACGGACCGCCAAACAACTCGATCTCGGCATACACTTCTTGCTTCATTCACATTCATACAACGCCTCATACATTCTCTTCTGTTATTCCGACTTCTTAGATGGCCCGACTCAAGTATTTGATTCACTTGATCGTGCCGTGTCTTCCTCGGGCGTCCCCAGCTTCTTCTTCCATTCACATTCGCGTCATACATTATTCTTACACTCCTTTCTTCGTTCATTCGCTCTACATGTCCAAGCCATCTAAGCGTCCCTTTCTTAATCTTACTCATTACGCTTACATCAGCCTTGCATTCTTTACGAATCTCAATATTTTTCACACGATCATACATGGTTTTACCATACATTCGTCTCATAGATCTCATTTCTACGGCATTCAGTTTACTTTCATCCTTCCTCTGCCAATTCCATGCCTCACTGCCACACATCAGGGTTGGTATCAGCACTCCATTGTGGACTGCTAGCTTCGCTTCTTTGGACAACTTTTTGTTAGCGCCAACCGCGTTCAGTCCTCCGTTAATGGAGTTTCCGGCATTCACCCTTCTTTCAATATCCCTGTCAGTCTTTCCATCTCTCGTAAACATACTTCCCAATATACAAACTCATCGACCTGCTCCAAGTATTCGTCATTCACAAAACTATATTGCACACTGTTTTCGTACTCTCTCTTTCAAACACCATGACTTTAGACTTACTTACATTCATCATTAGCTCATTCTTCATACATACTTCATTCATTCTAGATACGAGAGACTGTAAATCTTCCATACTGTTAGCAATCAGCACTGCATCATTAGCATACAACAGGCAACATACTTTCAGATTACTCATTTTCGCGCCCCAGCCCACCTCTTTCAATTCTTGCATACAATTATCCATGTATAGATTGAATAACCACTGTGACATTACACAGCCGTGTTTAACACCTTTTGTGATGTCAAACCACTCCGTAAAATCACCGTTTACCCAAACACATGCAACGCTTTCCTCGTACAGAGACGGTGGCTGAATTATGTTTAATTATATTTGCTAAATTTGAGCCTATATTGCAAAGAACATTGTTTTCATAGTCAAGAAGTTTGTCTGGTTGGTCTGCAAATGATGTAGGAAACACATCTATATTTAATTTATTTAATGGTTTTATCATTGTGCGAGGCTTTATTATTTGTAATTTCATTTAAGATCTACCAGAATTTACGTGAATCATTATTACATTTGTCTATTTTTTTATATATTTTTTCTTTAGCAATGCGTATTACATTATTACATGTATTTCTTTAGCAATGCGTATTACATTATTACATGTATTTCTTACCAATGCGTATTACATTATTACATGTATTTCTTTAGCAATGCGTATTAAATTATTACATGTATTTCTTTAGCAATGCGTATTACATTATTACATGTTTTTCTTTAGCAATGCGTATTACATTATTACATGTATTTCTTTAGCAATGCGTATTAAATTATTACATGTATTTCTTTAGCAATGCGTATTACATTATTACATGTATTTCTTTAGCAATGCGTATTACATTATTACATGTATTTATTTAGCAATGCGTATTACATTATTACATGTATTTCTTTAGCAATGCGTATTACATTATTACATGTATTTCTTTAGCAATGCGTATTACATTATTACATGTATTTCTTTAGCAATGCGTATTACATTATTACATGTATTTCTTTAGCAATGCGTATTACATTATTACATGTATTTCTTTAGCAATGCGTATTACATTATTACATGTATTTCTTTAGCAATGCGTATTACATTATTACATTTATTTCTTTAACAATGCGTATTACATTATTACATGTATTTCTTTAGAAATGCGTATTACATTATTACATGTATTTCTTTAGCAATACGTATTACATTATTAGATGTATTTCCGCATCTTTTGTAAAATCGAAGTGTATGAATATCATAAGGGTCGTTTTTTACTTTTCTATGCAGTTCGTCTCTTTTTCTGAGAGAGTTAATAATATTTTGACTTATCCACGGTTTAATGTGTGTATTTTTATGAGATATCTTTTTCTCCGTAGTTTAAGTGTTAGAATAATATGCTGTGTAGTTTCAATGAAATGAGTCCAAGCAGTGTCTGCATCATCTTTTGCAATGAGACTTGTCCAGTCAGTAATTTGTAATTCCTTTTTATCGTTGTCCCAGTTTGTTTCAGACTTCGTTAAGACAGATTTCTTGTTTTGGTGTACAGGTGAATTGCTGTTTGTGATAGATAGAAATATTGTGTAATGGTCGGTCAGTGTGGTTGTATAAATTGTGGATTGAGTTTTTTTATTAGTTTTACTGAAAGGATCATCGATCCAAGTTTTGCTTTCATTAAATATACGCGTAGGTTCATCAATCAAACTTTTGAATCCATGGTAAGGTAAGCTAGTGTCTGCAAATGTGTGTCCGTTTTCCAGGATATCAATATTTATATCGACGATAATAATAAGTTAAACTCAACAGATAAGGAATTAATTAAGAAATGGCTCCAGATTATTTGTAGAGGGGGATCTGTATATTGCGAGTATTGTTGTATCATTACCAAATGATTTCTCAGACAGTTACTGTACACGTAGACTTCCACGCGGAGTTCAGTCGAGTGTGGTGTTCGGCGTTTCGGCGCGCAGTTCGACCGGCGCTTTGGAGCGAACATCGAGAAACGCAGGCGGAAACGACGCTATTAAGTATTACGTATTTGAATATTATCAACTACGATAGTACAATTTATACGTTTCACATTCACAACACGTAAAATTTAACATCGTACGATTATATTATTTAAATCTATACTAACATTGTCAGTAACAAAGTACTTTCGGTATTTTTATTTTTTACAGTTTCCCGAAATAATATACGATTGGCTCGGTTTGTGTTTTCGAATGAATTCTGACGTTTCTCAAAGTTGAAAATCGGTTCTCAACACGTCATTACACGATACCTTTTTTTTCATCCAGATTGCACGTGGGTTGTCTTTTACTATGGAAATTTATATGGAAAATTTCATAGAAAAAGGTGCGGTGAGGAAGGAACTTTTCACTCGCTACTGGAGACACTGCGCAGAAAAGTCCCATAATAGACTGCGTTGCAAATCGTTACCTTACTTTAGCAAACTTGACTTTTCTGTGCAGTGTCTGCAGTAACGAGTGAATTGTTCGTTCCTCACCGGACTGTCTGAGAGCAGCCTAAAGGTGTCGTTTGTTTGTCTTTTTCTATGGAAAATTCCATAGAAAACGACAATTCACTTCCAATCTGTACGAAAATAGGTATCGTCTAATTACCGCTTAAGAACGTCTTCAGTCTGAGAGAATTTATCTATGACATCCTTTTCGAATGAATTTTTTTTTTTTTAAATTTTTTTTTTCCAGAAAAAAGAAAATAACATTTTCACTTACTTAACTAGAATTTTCAATTACTGCATTATATAACAATTCGATTAATCACTACATACAATATTATTATAAGATACAATTCTATACACTTTCACTATTTTCTTGTTTATGAATAAAAACGAATAATTTTTTTTTAAATTTACTCACACTTTTTTCATTTTTAATGTCATCTGGAAGGCAATTATACAATTTGCCTCCCTCGTAACTAATGGATTGCTTACCATAGTTGGTATGGATGGTGTTTAAATGTATGTTATCGTGTTGTCGTGTAAAATGTTTATGTACTTGTGACGTTTTAATAAATTCTGTATTTGTATGTATGAGTTTATTAGTTATTTTGTATATAAGTAGACATATATTGTATTCATATAGTTTTCTTAATGTTAACAGTTTTGTTTCCGAATATAATTTTTTGTGGATGTTTTGGGTCCGTAGTGAAATAATTTTTTGATTACCTTATTTTGAATTACCTGTAATTCATTAATGTATGTTTCATACGCATTTCCCCAGATTTCAATTAAGTAATTTAGATGTGAGTGTACGAGACTATAATATAAACTTTTTTAAATTGAATTGGTAATAGATATTATAACCGGCTAAATACGTTAATCAAGGGTGTTATTTTATCTTTAACGTCTTGTATGTGTTGTTTAAAAGTTAAATGCTTATCGATGCACAGCCCAAGATATTTTTCCTGTATCAAGATTTGCAAATCGTTTTTTTCAATTTTTAAGGGTACATGAGGAGGAATTATTTTACGGGTTGAGCTTAAAATCATGTATCCTGTTTTTTTAAAGTTCATTGTTAGGATATTTGATTGGAGCCAACTGTAAATTTTTTCTAGGTCACTTTGTGCATTTTCTAGTAAGATGTCTAGATCTTTACCCCAGTAGAATATTGCAGTATCATCTGCGTATAGAAAAATTTCACCGTTTATATCTAATTGCGAAATATCATTGATGTAAATTTGGAACAGTAAAGGACCTAGTATGGATCCTTGCGGAACTCCATAGTTTATTGGAAGGTGGTTGCTATTTTGATTGTTAATGCTGACGAATTGTTTTCTATTACTAAGATATGATTGAAATAGATTAAGAGCAGGACCAACTGCACCAATTTTCTCAAGTTTCTTGAGAAGTATATCATGGCTTACTGTATCAAAGGCTTTTTGAAGGTCAACTAGTATAGATAAAATATAATTTCCACCATCAATGCCGCTCCTAAGTTTATTGATTAAGTCGTCTATTGCCGCTAGTGTGTTCGATTTTTTTCTAAAGCCATATTGTTTTTTATAAAAGAATGATTTTTTTAACAGAAAATTGTTTAATCTTTCGTAAATTACACGTTCAAAAATTTTAGATAAGATTGGCAAGATTGAGATGGGTCTGTAGTTTGAGGTGTTCGTTTTGGACCCATCTTTGTGAATTGGTATCACCTTGGCAATTTTACAGTCGTCTGGAAAAGTTCCCTCTTTGAAGCATTGATTAATTAATTTTGATAATATAGGAACCAATTCCGTGGAGAGACTTAGCACTGTCTTATAATTTATTGTATCGTAACCGGCACTCGCATTTGATTTTAATGATTTTAATATTTTGCTTATTTCTAATTCCGTTGTGGGTTTAAGATATAAAGATTCTATACTATTATGTACTAATGTTATTTCATTGGTTGGTTTATCTACGACTTTATTACGTATATTATCAGCTAAGGAGGAGCCAATATTGCAAAAGAAATTGTTAAAGTTGTCGCATATCTCTTCATTGTTAATGATTATTTTATTATTAATTAATAATTTAGTACAAAAATTATGCGCAGTATTAGATTGGTTCTTAAGAATATTGTTCATTAACTTCTAAGTTTTTTTTACTGTTATTTTCGCATTTTTTAAAAAGATCACTGTAGTGCCTTTGTTTTAAGTTTCGTTTTTCGGTAGTGATGTTATTTCTTGCTTTTAAGAGTTCTGTTTTCAATAATATGTTGTTTGGTTGTCTTTTTAGTTTCAGATGTAGTTTATTTCTTTTATTGATTAATTTTATAAGGTCTTTGGTTATCCAATCTGGGTTATTTATATTTTTTGTTATAATTTTATTTCTAAGGTAGTTTACAAGATTATCATAATTTGATACCGATTCAGCATTCATATTAAGATTAAAAGGATGTCGGATGATATCATTCTTTAGATTATCAAGATTAATTTGTGTATATTTTTGGGACGACTTTAAGGATGTGTTCTTAACATATGTGTGGATTATATCAAGGAGTAGTATATTGTGATCAGATATGGAATTATCATAGTTCGTTAATGAGTATGATAGTTTTGTATCGGTAAGTATATGGTCTATGATTGTGTTTGTAGTTTCTGTGATGCATGTGGCGTGTTTTTTGTTTATTTTGTTCAAAAGAGTATAATTATTTAATTTAATAGTATTTTTGTATTTACAAGTTTGTGTATTGGTTGGGTCAAGCAGATTTATGTTGAAGTCTCCAAATACAATACCTCTTTTGTATGATTCTAGATGACTGGATAGTGTCTCCAGGAAGTCTTTGAAAACAGTATTTGGTTTTTTATACACTAAGCCTATTTTTATATTGAGCTTGTTTACATGAAGCCATAGAAAGTTATTGTCGGAGTCGCACGTGTTATTAATAACATGGTATTCTAAGGAATCTTTTATGAATATGGAGACTCCGCCCCCAGCTCCCTGCGGCCGGCAGGATGCTTCGTGTTTGTATCCTTCTAAATTGACGTACTTCAGGTCCGCTTCTTTGAGCCAGGTCTCACACAAGAGGATGATATTAAAGTTCGAGTTTGTAGACTTCAGTAGGCATTTGATATCATCAAGTTTCCCTTTCAAGCTTCTCACATTTAGGTACATAAAAGAGAGTGAGGTTTTTCCCTTTGATGTAGTTGGATGTTTATGTCGTGATATTTTGTTTATTCTGATGTGCTTTGCCAGTTTTTCTGAAGAAATATTTTTATGAACAAGAAAGCTCTGGATGGAAGGTTGTTTACTTGTCGAATTATTCATAAAAAAGTTGTTTGATTTTCAGCATATAGTGGATTCCTTTCTTCTCGAGTTTGTGAGTTTTGCTCTGAAGGATGTGGGTGTTCAAAATTATAAACTGATATTTTATCAATTTCAGTTTTTATACGTGATCTTGTTAAGGTCATCATTTTGACTCTTCATTTTTTCCTACAATTTGGGCCCAGTAAATTTGCAATAATTTTTAAAATTCTGAGATGTGAGATTTTATTTCAGAATTCAATTTATAGATGTTTAAATATTTGTTTTTAATAACTGGATGTATCAGGACATTTGTATTTCGGTTGAAGTCCGAGATATGGCAGCTGTCAAATAATGCGCGTCCAACTGTACAAAAATAAAAAATAGAACCCGTCCCTTTTTCATCCCAAATGTGTAAGAAAAATACGAGACCCGTGTGGAAAATAAATTAAAAAAGTACATGCGAATCGATTAATGATCATGAAATCGATTATTTTAACATTCCGAATGTTCGAAGTGATGGAATCGATTATCTCTGACAACATTTCGTAATAATTATTTTACTGTTCACTTAGATGGTAAATATTTTGTAGCTCTTAACGTTCGACGTAATAAAGAATAACATATTCCCATTGAAAAACTTATTGCTGTGAACTTTGCTAGAGCATGTTCCAAGTTCCCCAGTTTCATACGTCAGTGGGAAAATGATTATCACCTGGTATTCTGCGGGGACGTGTTAATGTTTTACTAATCTGTATTTAGGAAAAAACTAAATAAATTTAGACGGTTGAGTGATACCGATCCTTGGCTACGAATCTGGAGGTCGTCGTAGGTTCAAATCCCAGCGTGTGATAAATTTAATTTGTGTTATTTCCAAATCTATTAATTAAAAATAATATATAGTATATTTGCCGCACGTTCCAGAGTGGTGGTAGATACTTTCAGTATCGCCCTGGTGAAAGACCGCCATTCAAAATCGAAACGTTGCTCGAAATGGCTTTAGCCGTGTTTGGTGACTAGATCTGAATAGCCAGGTACTTCCCCACCTTCTCCTCCCCCAATGATCTGAGGTCTCCACTCACCGGCAACGGCAAATATATCGGCAAAATACCATAATAAGTTCTCAACGGAATTGATTAAAATAGTAATTTATTCATGTTATTAATATTTTTACAAACATTAACAGTTTTATTTCTGACTAATATTCGTCGTGACAGTTTTTTTATTGATTTATACAAACCATCACCCTTTCCAAAGTTGTTACTCTCAAATACAATTTATTCCCTGCCTTACTTCCAACCACAATTTATTCCAAATAGAAAACTAAAAAATACATATTTTTTTGGAAATATCATACATTTCAGTGTTTAGATATCTATATCGAATTATAAAATAAAATTTGTAATAAAAACAACACAATAATTTATAATATCTAGTCGGGAAACAGCTTTTCACCGATTACCAAAAATTTGCTTGACTGGATTAGTGTACTTTTGAAATATAGACTTGATATGAAGGGTTGCCATGTTCTGACGACTAAATACGGTCCCAAATATAGACTTCATATGAAGTTGCCATTTTCTGACGACTAAATACGGTCCCAACTATAGGCTTCATATGAAGGCTTGCCATTTTCTGACGATTAAGTACGGTCTCAAATATAGGCTTCATATGAAGGGTTGCCATTTTCTGACGACTAAATACGGTCCCAAATATAGACTTCATATGAAGGGTTGCCATTTTCTGATGACTAAATACGGTCCTAAATATGGGCTTCATATGAAGGTTGCCATTTTCTGACGACTAAATACGGTCCCAACTATAGGCGTCATATGAAGTGTTTCCATTTTCTGACGATTAAGTACGGTCTCAAATATAGGCTTCATATGAAGGGTTGCCATTTTCTGATGATTAAGTACGGTCCCAAATATAGACTTCATATGAAGGTTGCCATTTTCTGACGACTAAATTCGGTCCCAAATATAGACTTCATATGAAGTGTTGCCATTTTCTGATGACTAAATACGGTCCTAAATATGGGCTTCATATGAAGGGTTGCCATTTTCTGACGACTAAATACGGTCCCAACTATAGGCTTCATATGAAGGCTTGCCATTTTCTGACGATTAAGTACGGTCTCAAATATAGGCTTCATATGAAGGGTTGCCATTTTCTGACGACTAAATACGGTCCCAAATATAGACTTCATATGAAAGGTTGCCATTTTCTGATGACTAAATACGGTCCCAACTATAGGCTTCATATGAAGGCTTGCCATTTTCTGACGATTAAGTACGGTCTCAAATATAGGCTTCATATGAAGGGTTGCCATTTTCTGACGACTAAATACGGTCCCAAATATAGACTTCATATGAAGTTGCCATTTTCTGACGACTAAATACGGTCCTAAATATGGGCTTCATATGAAGGGTTGCCATTTTCTGACGACTAAATACGGTCCCAACTATAGGCTTCATATGAAGTGTTTCCATTTTCTGACGATTAAGTACGGTCTCAAATATAGGCTTCATATGAAGGGTTGCCATTTTCTGACGACTAAATACGGTCCCAACTATAGGCTTCATATGAAGGCTTGCCATTTTCTGACGATTAAGTACGGTCTCAAATATAGGCTTCATATGAAGGGTTGCCATTTTCTGACGACTAAATACGGTCCCAAATATAGACTTCATATGAAGTTGCCATTTTCTGACGACTAAATACGGTCCCAACTATAGGCTTCATATGAAGGCTTGCCATTTTCTGACGATTAAGTACGGTCTCAAATATAGGCTTCATATGAAGGGTTGCCATTTTCTGACGACTAAATATGTATCCCAAATATAGACTTCATATGGAAGTTGCTATTTCTTTGATGATTTTTATCATGGTCCCAAATTATAGGTTTAAGGCGAAGGTTTCGCCATTTTCTAATGATTAAAAAGCCAGGTCTCAAATATAGGCTTCATATGAAGGGTTGCCATTTTCTCTGACGACTAAATACGGTCCTTAAATACAGACTCTTCATATGAAGGAAGCTGCTATATTTTCTGATGATCAAATAACATTGTCCTGAATATGGGCTTCATATGAAGGGTTGCCATTTTCTGACGACTAAATACGGTCCCAACTATAGGCTTCATATGAAGTGTTTCCATTTTCTGACGATTAAGTACGGTCTCAAATATAGGCTTCATATGAAGGGTTGCCATTTTCTGACGACTAAATACGGTCCCAAATATAGGCTTCATATGAAGGGTTGCCATTTTCTGACGACTAAATACGGTCCCAAATATAGACTTCATATGAAAGGTTGCCATTTTCTGATGACTAAATACGGTTCTAAATATAGGCTTCATATGAAGGGTTGCCATTTTCTGACGATTAAGTACGGTCCCAAATATAGGCTTCATATGAAGTTGCCATTTTCTGACTATTAAATACGGTCCCAAAATATGATTTCTCCTTTAATGGAACCATATCTGCAAATCTGTATAAAATGGTGGTCAAGAATATTTATTTAAAAATATATGTAAATTTTTTTTATAATTTCTTCAAAAGATTGGTATTCACTTTGTGGCGTCATTATTAAAAATAAATACTTTGTATCCACCAATCTATTGATATACATGTTTCGAAAGCGATCCTTCTTCATCAGGAATATATGAATACTAAAAAATAATAATGTCAAGTATAGACAAATGATAAACATTGAACACAATAATGTAAAAAAGAGAAATTATAAACATAAACACACATTGATTAAAGCAGGTAAGTAATTTATCAAAAAATTTTATTAAAAAAATTACAAAACATTGAACCACAAATTTATATTAAAAATTAAAAAGGATATCATTTTATTATTAATATTAATATTAAAATTAATTCAAAGGAGCTTTTTTTAGAAAAAAAAAATTATTTATCAAATTTAATTCACTATTAACGCTTGTTATGATTTCCAAAATTTCAAGTTTGTCTAATTGTAAACCGGTTGTATTTTTATGTAAAAATTTAAAAAAACTCCATTTATATCAAAAGAATGAATGGTTTCTAAAATATGATTGGCAAATTCAGAATTGACGTTATTATTTAAACACCTTTAGACAGGGCTTTAGAGTTAAGTAACAACTGTGTATAGAATGTTTTTGTCTTCCGATATCGATGGAAAACATTCCCCTCGCGGGCAAAGAGGGGAAGGGTTGGAAGTAGTGGTGGGCGAAGCGGCTTGGTTTAGTGATCCGAATCACTAAATCCAGACGAAAAAAGTATCGTATAATAGCGTCTTAAGGACGTCTTTAGGAGGGCCAAAGGAGCGAGGGACAGGGCATGGTGCGGGGGGATGCAAACCGTCGTTCAATCGAGCCGAATCACTACAAAGAGCTGATTTAGTGATCCGGTTCACTTAACTGAGCCGCTTCTCCCACCAGTAGTAGGAAGTGTTAGTTTCTTCTGTTTTAAATTCTCGCATGGTGCGGGTCTATCTGTGCGTCTATGCGTCCCGTCCGATGGAACTTCATAATAAATCGGACGGGCGTTTAGATTATGTGTACTGAGCGAAATTCTAATATATTACTTTAACAGTTTACTTATGTATCAGTAATAATAATAATGTATTTATGTGTTACGTATTCTCTTATTTTGTTTGCCATTTCTAATAGCATCACAGCCCTCAAATTAAATATGCATACAAGCACGTATTTTTCTTGTTAGTTTATTTTTATTTAAGGAAAAACCCAAACTAAGAAACTAAAACCTATTTTATTTATAATACAATATATTAATAAGACATAAAGGTTTTTAGGTTCTTAGTTTGGGTATTTTACGACAAAAAAAGAAAAAAAACCTGAAGCCATACAAAAACGTAAACATTAAATTAATTAAAATGAATGATCTTCCTTCTCCTGTGACTTGAATAATTGTTTTTCATTGTAATTAAACTAAGTAGAAGTATTTTTAATATTTTTCTGCTTATTAAGAAAGTCGTGCTTACATGCATATTTAATCATCGTGATAAACACATTCATTGTCTACATTACACGGGTTTACACTAAATATTTCTAACTAATTTAAAAGTCAATGTTTGTTTTTTATTCAAACGATGACATTTTATTCCGACTTATAAAAATATGAAGTAAATACAAAAGATTATTCTAGAACACATTTTGTCGTGTCAGAAAATGCTGAAATTTCCAGAAATCTTTCCCATCTAAAAATAGTTGCAATCGTTACAAATCAATTTGTTTATTATCTTTGTCATTTAAAATGTACATTTTTTTCTTTTTTATTAGTATAAAAATCTGGCTGGATAGTATTTGGATGTTTTTAAATAATAAATTTGAAGTATTATTATTTAAAAAGGATATTTTTCTCCACTGTTTTACTAACATCAGTTATATAGGATTTAATAATGTTTTTACATAAAATTTTTGTTTAATGTATTATCTATTAATTTAGTACTGTACTAGACAGATGTGGTTCTGGACACCTGTGTGTAAATATAGGGTATAGGGCGCTGGTTCCAAATACGTTCAATATCTTCCGAGGATGCCTTATAGTAGTGCCATTCTTCTGGTCTCTCGCACCCAGTGCTAAAGTGAGAGCACTGTATGAGGTTGTTCTCTGCCTGATCCTGGTCCTGGCGAGCCCGAGCAGAGCCGGCTACTCCTGACTAGGTAGGTCCCAGGATCCCTCAGGCAGAGTTCAGAGGCTTGGCGAGGCAGCAGATGGAAGGTTTCAGGTAAGGCGAAGAATGACAACTGACTCTCCGTACTAGTTGTTTCTCTATTTATTTAAAAAATATTCAACATCTGTTCAACGTTTAGGGGTAATTATTATTAACGGGGGCAATTATTTTCAGGAAAGAAATGCCCGCAAAGATGATCAACAAAACTATAACACAGATGAATCCATTAAAACAAATTGTAAATCTCGCATTTGTACAGTAATAAAATCCTTTATCAAGGATATATCATTTTACGAATATTAAGAAACTCGTAAAAAAATGGAAAATAAATGACTCGATTAAATTAATGCGAACCTCTCATGTGAACAGTGATATTATTGTAGGAATGCACAGAGACCTATAAAAATATGAAAACAAAACCATTAACCAAATGAATTGGTTAAACCAATGCGAATTCCGCATGTGCACAGTGATAAGTGATAAGACTTCTTATCACGGCTGGTCATCGTCTCATCTCATCTTATTAACATCTTCAAATTTGGAATGAATATGCGTCTGGTACAAGTACTATAACCGTTATTTATTGGAATCTGTTTAAATATATTTAATTCTTATGTAAAACGATGTCAGTATAAATATCTTTACGATATACGTTATATTAAATTCTAATTTATTATTAACAATAGAAATTTTAATAATTAAGTCTAAGAAATTAATGTGAATAAAGTACTGATACCAACCCCGGTGTATGGCAGTGAGGCATGGAACTGGCAGAGGAAGGATGAAAGTAAACTGAATGCCGTAGAAATGAGATCTCTGAGACGAATGTGTGCTAAAGCCATGTATGATCGTGTGAAAAATATTGAGATTCGTAAAGAATGCAAGGCGTAATGAGTACGATTAAGAAAGGGACGCTTATATGATTTGGACATGTATGGCGAATGAACGAAGAAAGGAGTGTAAGAAGAATGTATGACGCGAATGTGAATGGAAGAAGAAGCCGGGGACGCCCGAGGAAGACATGACACGATCAAGTGAATCAAATACTTGAGTCGGGCCATGTCAGAAGTCGGAATAACAGAAGAGAATGTATGAGGCGTTGTATGAATGCGAATGAAGCGGGAAATGTATGCCAAGATAGAGTTGTTTGGCGGTCCGTCCTCTCTGCCTACCTCTGGGGGGAAACGACGTGATGGTTAGTTAGTTAAGTTAGTTAGTTAAGAAATTATTTGGTTGGATAGTATTTGGGCTGTTTTTAATGATTAAAATTGAGGTATAATGATTTTAAAACAATGTTTTTCTCCACTGCTTTTTATCTAGACATGTTGATGTCTGTGTATTAAAAAAACATTTTTAATTAAAAAAAATATTGTTATTTATTTATTTTATTTTTTTTATTTTTTAAAAAAATTAATGTAAATCAAATTTAATAATGTTATTATTAAGTTCTGCAAGTATTTTTAGTTGTTATTAATGTGACAGCTGTTTCGGCGTTTAAGACCATTTTCAAACAGTTTGAAAATGGTCTTAAACGCCGAAACAGCTGTCACAATAATAACAACTAAAAATACTTGCAGAACTTAATAATAACATTATTTAATTTAATTTAAATCAAATTTTTAAAAAATTAAATGGAGTTCTACGAATTAAACACAAAAACAATTAATAATTAACTGTTTTTCATTATAAATATTTTGTTTTTATTATAAAAGGATATTTTCCTCCACTGTTCGTATCTGAAAATGTTTATATCGACATGATGATATCTGTGTATATTAATAACGTGGTGAATACAGAGTAATGTTTTTATCAACGGTTGAAGGTTACATCTTATCGATGCGCGGAAGGAATCGTTATGGCTGGGGCCCGCTGTGGTGTGCGGTGTGTTATAAATAGGAATGGCTCACATTCCTGCGAACAAATCACCGAATTATAATAATAATGTGTGGCATGATAATAGTGGCTACAATTCGCAGAAGGAAGTCGTTATCGCTAGCCCGGAGTGTGGTGTGTGGTCTGTCGTACTGTAAATTACAATGTCTCACCGTCCTGCGAACTAATCACCGAATAATAATAATACTGTGGTTATAAACCCGATAACAAAGCCATTCGAACTTCAGAAGAGCAATTTCTTTTCTTTAATTTGGTTTTGCCTTTTTTGATGTGATAATTTGATAATTTATTGTCTAAAGAAGCGAAGCTGCCTTCCCATAATGGAGTGCTGATACTAACCCCGATGTACGGCAGTGAAGCATGGAACTGACAGAGGAAAATGTAAATAGACTGAATGCCGTAGAAATGAGATCCCCGAGACGTATGTGTGCTAAAACTACGTACGACCGTGTTGAATATGTGGAGATTCGGAAAGAATGCGAGGCTGATGTAAGCGTAATGAATAAGATTAAGAAAAGTACTTTTAAAAAAAATGTATTTTTTATAAGATGATGCAGGTAAAGTTGATCTATTCATTTCACCTGTCGGAAAGTGGTTAATTCCTGTTCTACCCTAACTTGGTCACACGTGTCCGCAGTTATCAGATCTTTTCCTTCAAGTGTTTTACTTAAAACGTACTTAGGTGTGTTTAGTTACATCAATGGGAAACCATGGGAAAGGAAGCGTCTTGCGACCAAACTGGATCAGCAAACTAGCTGCTGTTTTTCTATATACTTATTCAGACCTGACGCATTCTTTCTTTCAAGTCCCAGAATCGTTTAAGAATCTCGGAGCACTATTTATCATATTAATTTGCGCCCGAAGTTACTTGGCTCTTTTGCCACCAGACTCCTGGTGTTGGGGATTCTAGATGCTCGCCCCAGTACAGTGATGCACAACCCACGGACCGCGAGCCTTTCATACCCATAACCCACATGACTAAATAAAATAGCGAAAAGCTTACGGTTAACCAACACATTAGAGGTTTCCTTCATACTTTTAAATCAGCCTTAAAGTACTTTAAAGAAATAAACTTTTTTTTCATAATAAGTAGAATATTACTTTTAAAACGATAGAATTTTGTATTTTGACCTTCAATGTAGAACATTCTTAGCGCTTTTTTGGGATCCGTGTTTGATTCATTTTGAAGGATTTCGTTTTATTAAAATCAAAAGATTTCTCGATTAAATTTTGTTTGTAATCTGACTCTCCGAACGATAAAAATCATCATAATTTATTGGTTTTACTTTGAATCTAGCGAAATTTTCGCCTGAGGCGCTTTTTTCGTAAGCCCTGTGTTATATTTAAAATGTTTCGTTTCATAAGAGTATTATTGAATGTTGTGTCTGAAATTAAGTGATTAACAAAGAAGGTTTTTGTATTTCACATTGAATAGCAATTGTCCGGAGTCCAATTGTACATTAACGTTGATTTTGTGAATTTGGTTGGATTGTTGAATCATTTATATTTTCTGTTTCTTTATATTCCAGTATACTTCTAGCTTTGGTGCAGTTTTTTTTAGTGTAATTAACTTTTGTGCATGTTCATTTCACGCATATTAGTACCTATATGTAGAGGGCTTTGACCCTCCGGTCGTATAAGTAAATTTTGTAAAATACGACAGGTGTCGGGACAAACTTTTTTGTGTGTATTTTAAATCTCCCGGCTAAAATGACAGATTCATATTGATACACACCGACGGCAACGAATGGTTTGACGCTTCTTTCCGCGTTCCATGAAGAATGTGCAATAAAAGGTCCGCTTTAGTAGGTTAGGTTCACTACCGACCACTGCGGCCCGCGAACATACTGAAAATGTATAAATTGTCCGCGGGCTAGAAAGGTTGTGCACCACTGCCCGAGTAATTAAAACAAATAACGGCCAGCAAGTGTGGTAAACATCGTACAGGGGAATAAATCTATTCAGGTTAGATAGCCTATACCACTAATATTTATATTGTTTAAGTACCTAATGAAAAATAATGACCATGGCATCCCCAATCGGGAAGGAGATGGGACAGAGGAAGGTTGGAATGCACCTGACCACCAAATCTAAAGAGGTAAAATCGGTCGAATTCGGGCGTGGACAAGGAAATTTTATAAAATTAAATTGTATTTCAGATTTATCCGAAGACATTTCGTGACATATGTGATTTATAATTTAGTGACGTCATTCATTACATTTAGTTAGTCTCCTTTCGCTCTGTTATATATTTACTCCATGTCCATATTGATGTCGCCAATACAATATTACAAGTTAGTAAGAATTGTTCCATTTCTAATATGAGTATTTTAGGATCCATGCGTGCGGTACATGCGTGCGGTACATGGCGATAACGTGCTAAATAATATTGTTGACCTTAACACGCACTTTAAACTGTTTGCTAGTTCTATTTCTGTGATTGTAACATGTGTATTTAGTATCAACACCGCGATTCCACTGCTCTTGTTAATATGTTTTGTAGACGAGTGGTATGCGTACTTAGGTATATCATTCGGTGCGGCAGATTTATCTACGTATATTCAAGTGCGCTTCTGTTAGTCCGGTAATATTATTGTAACAACATTTAATTCTACTACAAATTCATCAAAGTTTTGTAATTAATATCTAATTTATTGCAAATATACCAGATCTGAATAGCCAGATGCTTCCCCAACTTCCCCTAACCTTCAGTCTCACAACATTACCCAATTGGGGATTCCATAGTCTCACTGGCTCCTGTTACCATGGAGCAGTTGGGAATCTTTTGTCACACGCACACGCCCACAATACACGTATAGCTAAAACAAACTTCGTAAACATGTGTTTGCCGGAATGTCTAAATCCGGCGGTCTGCCCGCCTTTTAATGGTTAAATTATGATAATTAATTTGTAATACGCTTACCTACAGCGGGGTTTGTTGCTCCTGTGCTTGCTCCTTCTCTTAGTCCAGATTTGATTTGAAATGAACGTTCTTCTCAATCACGAAACACAGAATCAACCGGTCAATAAAATATATATAAAACTGTCAAATCTCAAATAATGTTTTATCTCCGCAGTGGCTAGTCAGTAGTCAGTAGTCAGTAGTCAGTAGTCAGTAGTCCAGTCCGCGTGGCTTCTTATTTCCAATAATAAAGTTAATATTTTAATCAAATGACCTGTTGAGAAGTCAAAGCGTGCGTTTTCAACGAATGACGAGTAACGAATGAGTGCCTAGACCTATTGTGAGTTTAACTTAAGAACAACCTGCTACAGTTGTACATTTCCAAATTTGGTTCCTGCTGCGCATACCGCATGCGTCCCATCTCCCGCGCACGGCTGTAACTCCGCCCATACACGCGTTTCTGAGATATTAACCCATTCATACCGTGGGTGTTCAGTCAAATTATCATAATATTATCAATTTCTGATTAATTCCCTAGCTGTTTTAATGAACCTGATGCCACATAAAATGCAATATGTATATTTTAACATTATAACCATAATTATTTAAATGTATAAAATGAGTTAAATTTGTGTTTGTAGGTAGGTAATACAGAATTTAAAAAAATCCTGTTTTTGAATGTGTTAACGTGAATACCAAGTCGCGGAGAAAGTAGTGGGGGAAAGGGGCAGGACATGCGCGCTCACAGGTTCTAATGATGGACAGGGTTTAGTAGAGGAGAGTCATTCCTGCCGGACCGAGTCCAATGAGTGCGATTCCGAAAGCGGTGGACTCACTCCGAGTTCGGAAATCCGAAATTATTCGTTCCGGACTCACGCTCGAGGAACGACTAAGGTTTTGGATCGGAGTCAGAAACGAAAAGTGGCCTTATCCAATAGTGTAACATGAACGATTGTTGTTTACGGAATCAGTAACACCCAGAGTAGTTGGAGTCAGAAACTAAAAGTGGCCTTATCCAATAGTGTAACATGAACGATTGTTGTTTACGGAATCAGTAACACCCAGAGTAGTTGGAGTCAGAAACTAAAAGTTGCCTTATCCAATAGTATAACATGAACGATTGTTGTTTACGGAATCAGTAACACCCAGAGTAGTTGGAGTCAGAAACTAAAAGTGGCCTTATCCAATAGTGTAACATGAACGATTGTTGTTTACGGAATCAGTAACACCCAGAGTAGTTGGAGTCAGAAACTAAAAGTTGCCTTATCCAATAGTATAACATGAACGATTGTTGTTTACGGAATCAGTAACACCCAGAGTAGTTGGAGTCAGAAACTAAAAGTGGCCTTATCCAATAGTGTAACATGAACGATTGTTGTTTACGGAATCAGTAACACCCAGAGTAGTTGGAGTCAGTGCAATATGTACGATTTTCGCTTCCGTAATCAGAGACACCATAGAAACGACAGATCAATGACTATTGTCGTTCCAACGGATTCGGCGAAACGGCGGACCGGTGCGCATATTTACAAAACCTGTACCATTTCAACCCCGGCTAGGGCTGAAATAGAGTTTTTTTCACACACCTATACCATTTCAACCATTAGAGTTTTTTTCACAGAACTTACAAACCTATACCATTTCAACCCCAACTAGGGCTGAAATAGAGTTTTTTTCACACACCTATACCATTACCAGAACTTACAAACCTATACCATTTCAACCCCAACTAGGGCTGAAATAGAGTTTTTTTCACACACCTATACCATTACCAGAACTTACAAACCTATACCATTTCAACCCCAACTAGGGCTGAAATAGAGTTTTTTTCACACACCTATACCATTACCAGAACTTACAAACCTATACCATTTCAACCCCGGCTAGGGCTGAAATAGAGTTTTTTTCACACATCTATACCATTACCAGAACTTACAAACCTATACCATTTCAACCCCAACTAGGGCTGAAATAGAGTTTTTTTCACACACCTATACCATTACCAGAACTTACATACCTATACCATTTCAACCCCGACTAGGGCTGAAATAGAGAAGCTTTTATAATTTCTTCAACAGATTGGTATTCACTTTGTGGCGTAATTATTAATAAATTAATTATAATTTATTTTGTATTCACCACTCTATTAATGTAGACATATCTACATGTTTCGAAAGCAATTGTTTCTTCATCAGGAATATATAGAATACTAAAAAATAATAATGTCGAGTATAGACAAATGATAAAAATAGAACACAATAATAATAATAATAATAATAATTGGATGATTTGTATAGCGCCGTTTTTGTGAAAAATCACCTCAAGATAAACATAAACAGAAATTGTTTAAAGTATGTAAGTAATTAATAAAAAATATCATAAAACATTGAATAACAAATTAATATTAGAATTTAAAAAACAAAAGATTTTTATTATTAATAATCATATGAAAATAAATTGAAGAGATAGCTATTTAAAAAAAAATGTTTTATCGTTATTTAAATTTAATTCCCTATTAACGCTTTTTCTGGTTTCTAAATTCAAATTTGTTTCATTTTAATCCTGTTGTATTTGTACGATTTTTTTAAACCTTTATTTATATCAAAATAATGATTGGTTTCTAAAATACGATTTGCAAATTCGGAATAGCTGTTATTATTTAAACACCTCAGGTGTTCCTTAACTCTAATACTGAAATTTCTAGAATTATTTCCTATGTAAAAATAGTTGCAATCGTTACAAATTAATTTATATACCCCGATTTATTTAAAATATTATCTTTATCTTTGTTATTTAAAATACAATTTTTTAATTTACCATTACTATAAAAAGCTAGTTGGACGTTTTTAATTATTAAATTTGAGGTATTATTACTTGAAAGTAATATTTTTCTCCACTGTTAACTAACATCAGTTATTTGTGGATATACATAAGATTTAATCATTTTTTTCTTAAATTTTTTGTTTAATATATTATCTGTTAATTTAGTATTATAACCGTTATTTATTGCAATCTGCTTAATTATATTTAATTCTTCGTTAAAATTATTTTTTGATAAAGGTACATTAATTAATTAAGAGAAGCTTTTTATCGTGCAAAATCACATAAAAACCTATACCATTTCAACCCCGGCTAGGGTTGAAAGAGAGTACCCTTCGTTTGCGCGAAATCGCCTACAAAACCTATACCATTTCAGATATGGTGACAGACTAAGGGAATAGCTTTGTTTTCTGCAAAACCTTGAAAATCTCTTGTCCAATTTAGTACAGATTGATCAAAATCGCATGGAATTTATACATTATGAAAGACACATTATGGCACACACCCATTGCTTAATTCATATTCATACATCGTCTCGTACATACTCGTACAAGTCTATACTGTTTCAGCCATGGTGTTGGACTACGCATATGCTTTTTTGTTATGTTAATTCCAGATCTCGGTGAGGGTGGTGCAATCCAACGAGTTCTATGTGAAATATCCCGTATTTGTGTGATAGGCTTTAATATTAAAAAAAGTATTTTTTTATCCTTGTTGATTTTCTTGTTGGTGTATTGATGTTGATTTGTGGTAAAATGTTTGGTGTATCAATTGATGCATGTATAATTTTGTACAAAAGGAATACATCAGAAAGTTTACATCTGACTGACAGAGGTAGTAGTTAACAGTGCGAAATTCGATCATTATACGTTTCAAATTGACCAGATAAACCTTCACGATATGCAATCACACGAGTTAATTTTCTTTGTTTGGATTCGATTCTGTAATTACGAATCTCGTAATTAGGAGACCAAAAAGTGGATGCGTATTCCAAAATACTTGGCACAATCGATTTATATAATGTTGTTTTTAATTCTGCACTTTTAAAACAATTTGTGATTCGTAGAGCCAATCCCAATATTTGTGATGCACTTTTTGAAATAGTTAATAGTTTATTGAAATTAAGTGACGAGTCAAATGTCACGCCCAAGTTGAAGTTGTGTTCAGTAAAGCGACGTTATTTATGTGATACGTATTTGAAAATGTATTTCTGTTCTTTGTAAAGGAAATTGCAGATCATTTATTTTCATTAAAATATAAAGCATTAGATGCACACCATTCGAGAAGTGAAGACAAGTCTTTTTGCAAATAGATGCAATCTTCCATTGGTGTGATTTTTGTTGTACAGCTTGAGATTAGTTTCCTTTCGGTTATGTAACTCTCAAACCGTTTTAGAGTATGTCGATTTATGCCAAACCTTTCCAGCTTCTGGTCGAATGCTTTGGAAAAATCCGCGTAGATGGCATCCAGTTGTATTCGGTTTTCAATGCTATCGCGGATGTGATGGGAGTATTCAAGAAGGTTTGTTGTAGTGGAACGCCGAGGGAAGAAGCCGTGTTGCTCGATGATAGTATATTTACTTGCGTGAGCGAATAGACAGTCATGTATTATTGACTCGAATAACTTTCCCATGAAATCTAGTTTCATTTTTTCATTTTGTAAATCATTCTTACAACCTTTCTTAAAGATGGGAGTTATAAAAGCTGTTTTCCATTTGACTGGAAATACTCCTTCTTTAAGTGATTTGTTTAAAGTAGGCAGAGTGGTTTGTTTGGCAAGGACATCACAGCACGTTTTGACATAAATAGGAGGAATACCATCAGGGCCTGATCCCTTATTGGTTTTCAGTTTTTTACATTTAATTATGTGGTTGAAGGCGAAACATAGATCTGACCAAGGCTTTCGTTACAGAAATCTTCTGGAATTTGTGGTAAATACTTATTGATGTGTGGTTTGTAAACAGATTGAAAGTGCTTAGAAAAGAGCCTGCAGATGACTTGACCTTTAGTAGTCTTTTTATCTTTTAGATACGTCTGTTTTGGTATGTCGGTTGAGTTTTTGTATTTGCTTTTGCCAAATTTCTTAAAGTGTTTAGGGTTTGTTTTTAATTTTTCTTTAATTACGTCTTAATATTTGTGGTAACAGATTCTAATCAGATTTTTTGTTCTAGTTCTAAGCAAGTTGAACGATAGATGATCAAGTTCATTACCGTATTTATCTGAAATTTGTTTTTTTTCCTTTATCCAATGAATGAGGTCTTGTGAGTACAACTTAGGGAAGTGTTTTCTGTTCGTTTTCATGGGAACATTAGAAGAGATAATATGGTAGAATATGCTATAGAAATTGATCAACGGATTGATCTATCTTGCCCCGATTGATAAATTCCCTATGTTTGCAGTAATGCACAGCGATCTTCTCTGTCGTTCAACATCTGCATCATCTTTGAGCTCCGCTTTAATGATGTGTCCTAAGTACCTGACCTCGGATTTTCCCCTTATTTTTGTTTCAAATTTTAGCTTAGCTGTCGTTTCGGCAAAATCATGACAATATTTAGTCAATTAGAGTACAGACTTTAATCATGAGATTGGAAAATACATTAATTTAGAGCAACTTTAAGGTTCATTGTCGTACAACATTACCGTATCAGATGGAACCTTGTTATTCCGAGAGGTCGATATCAGTATGTGTACTGTGTTTCCTGAGGAGGGAACATCGCTCCCGGAACATATTGATGTTAAATATTATAAATAGTGGTATAATATAATAGCAGGTATTTTAATTAGAAAAAATAATATCTTTGTTCATAAATAAAATAATATTTTTAATAATTGTTGTGTTGTAATCTTGTTAATAATGGAGAAGTATGCATTTGGCGCATATAGCTCTAGGGGTTGGTTAGTTTAGACTGCTAAACCAACTGTAATCTAAAGCAATTATATTTCCTTGGATATTTTTAAAGTGTGCTACTTTATTTGAGCTCTCTCCGGTGTTGAAATGGTATAGGTTCTGTAACTGCGCGATCCGGGCGGAACGAAAGGAACGAATGACCGGGTCCAAGGAATCGAGTCCGTGTGGCTGAACTCGGAATTGGAATCGAGTTCGTAGTGGAACGAACCACTTCTCGGCCCGGCTGGCCGGTCCCCGTGTGAATTCCCGCATTCATTCGTTCATTTACACCGCCAACTTGTAAACATCCGTGTTGAAATTACGTAAGAACTTAAAATAATCTTTATTGGATGTGAATAACACACTCCAGATTGTTTAATTTTTAATTCTAAATGTTAAAATTAGCAAGTGGAGGTCCGTTTCCTGACCTAAGAGACCCAAGGCCCCTAGGCACGTTATCGAAGCCCCCTTTTTGGGTAATTTAGCAAAATTAAAACACACTTTACTTTCTTATCGTAGGTCAGTGGTTTCTAACCTTTTTCGGCCACGGAACCCGGAATCTTAAAAGGCCGCTTGAATGTTGATGGAATCCCACCACGAATTTAAACATGCATTCTTCTATGAAAGCGAAATAATGACAACCTAACAGATTTCGGATTTTTATTTAAAGTTTTTGGTAATTCCACATATAATTTCTGTGGAACTATGGCATCCCCAATTGAGGTATCTGGTGAGAGTGTGTTATCTATCTCGTGTGGAATGCGATTTACAACATTAACGAGGGCCCGAAAAAAGCTCCGCAGGCGAAAATTTTTTTAGGTCTGAGGACAAACCAATAAATGCCGTCGATTTTTATCATTTTGAAAGAAAGTTGTAGATTTGGACCCGAAATAATTTCGTGTTTTTTAAAACGGAAATCTTTCGGTTTTTTTTAAGATATATTTTTTAGTACTCTTTGTATAAAACGGAAACCTTTCAAATATACCAGTTTGACTGACTAGTAGCCGAGCTACAAATGCATCGGATTTCCACCCTGACGTCGTGAGTTCAATTCTCTGCTAGCTATGTCCTCCATCATTACACAAGCAACATTTGCGACTTATATAGACGGAAGTAGGAGAAATTTAAAAAAAAAAATCAGGTTATTCGTGACCCGTGAATGTTTGTCTTCTTTAAATCGCAGACTTTGAGGAAAAATGCCCCTAAGGAAAGTTTTACAAATTTATACTCAATACGGAATTCCCAAGGTATTTGTTTAAAACGTCAGATCATAGAACATAAAGAGATATTCTCTGTTCCATTTTTACTATCGGACCAAGTGTCTCCTGTTTTGTAACCAATACTACTGTACGCTCACGCTTACGCGAAAGTGCCCGCCCCCTTTCCATACCTACACACCGAGCGCGCCAATTTCATTGGCACTAAAACAGAAACAAAATCGTGTGCGTACAAATTCCGATGTGATATGAATGCAGCCATACATTCAAACGAAATGCGAAAGAGCTTGCGCGATGAAGAATCGACATTGATAAGTAATAATCGATTTTTTTTTTCAAGAATAACTTTTCTATAAAAATACACATTTTACTCAGAATAGAAAAAAACAGAACCAGTGTGATCGGGACGTGTTTACGGTGTCCTTGTTCGGAATAACCCGTATAGACTGTTTCATACTAAAATAATAATATTAACTGTTTATTGGGGTATGTGGGGAGGTTAGTGTTAGTGCAGTCCCACACATTCCATACAAGAATATACAAGCAAAAGTAATAAAAATATACAAAATATGTACAAAAGCTTAAAAAATAAGATCATAATAAAATATTTTAATCATTGAAGAAGATAATATTAAAACAACAGAAATTAAAAAGATTTCTGTCGCAACTTTTTAATTTCTGTGGTTTTTTCGGTTTCGTCGTTCATTTGGGATGTGTTAATATTATCTTCTTCAATCACAAATATTACAATGAGGTTTACAAACTTCAATAAGTTATAAAAAATAAATTGAATATTTCTTTCAAGACTTGTAAAATAAGTCAATAGATATCTCATATAAATAAAAATCGGGTAGGTATATCTGAGACTCTATTCCGATTGCAATTGAGTTCGGGATGAAACTTTGCAATCATCATAAGGATAGCACCCAATAATATGGGATTTATAAAAATGGAGGATAATATTAACAAATCTTGAACTTGAAGTATGATATCAGTGTAAATGGCGTAAATTGAACTGGTCTCATTAGCTAAGTTGGTTAAGCAGTTACCCCGGATAGGTAGAGGTCCTGGGTTCGAGTCCCAGATGCGACTGAAAACTTTTTAATTTCTCTTGTTTTTTCGGTTTCGTGGTTCATTTGGGATGTGTTAATATTATCTTCTTCAATGATTAAATATTACGATGAGGTTTACAAACTTCAATAAGTTATAAAAAATAAATTGAATAATAAAATAGTATGTGAATGATACATGACACATAAAAAAAAATTGAAAATAAGTACATGAAAATTAAGCCTTTAAATTGTGTGGGGCTAATATCTTTCTCCAGTATGCGTCGATGCTGGATACTGGACTGAGACGGACCTCCATGGTGAGGATATTCCCGGATCCGTTTATTGTTTCCCTCATTCCAGTCACCCTGGATCTTATGATTCTCCGTACATACCGGAAGCGCTGCAGTATCTGGGGAACATCTGCCAAACATTGTGCGGAATACGTTATTGTACTGTACACGAAGTCCTTCCATACTACTCTTTTTATAGTTTGCTCAGAGTTCGCACTTGGACAACGTTGCGCAGAAGGCAAGGAAGAGAGTCCATTTCACAGCGGTACTGCAAAGGCGAAATCTTCTGCTGAGCATGTTCGATTTTACGCTGAGAGCTCGTCTATGCCTATCAATACCATCGTCATCCTTCAGAGTACTGGTAATTATGTGTCCTAGGTATTTGGTTCCTTCGGTCACCTTCAGGATCACACTGTTCAGGGTAGCTGCAGGAATACTATTCGGGCCTTGACCATATCTTATGATTATAATTGTCTAACAAAATTTTATCCCTCTAATTTTTTAGTTTCGTCCAATAATTCAAAATATCGTTCGTGAAAAAGCAACGTTACTAAAGTGTCTTTAAAAAAATGTTAACATCACTAAATCTGGTGAAGGTAATTCTATAATTATTTTGCATAGAAGTGTTTATGTTAAAAAGTAATTTTTGAAAGGTGATAATTTTGAAATAGTTTATAAAAACCCAATTAATATTCCACCCAAAGAACCTTCTTCTTTTGAATATGCAATCTGTGGCTAACCAGAGAGTTATATATATGGGGTAACCTAAATAAAACATGGCGCGTTCAATGTTTTTCATACTAATTTTAAAACGCAATAGCAACAGTTTTACATATTGGATTTCATTCATAAATGCATTAAAAAATTGCGAAAGTGAAAATATTATTAATTTATTTAAAAACAAAGCTTTGACATTAAAAAATCCTCAAGTTCCTAAATCACATAGCTTACTAAAAACTCATAAAATTGATCTCTCTATTGGACCAGTAGTTTCTAACTATAATTCCTTTAGTTATAAATTAGCAACTACAATTAACAGAATAATTTTGGATAGCAATATTTTTAAACCTAAATCAATAAAATATTCTCTTGAATTGGGTTGATCATTTAAAATCTATAGATATCTCCAATGATGCGTTTTCAGTATCGTTTGATCTAGTAAATTTATTTCCTAGTGTTCCGCTAGATGAATGCAAAATTTTTATGAAGAAATTACTAAATTCATCGAATATTCCTAAGAACTTGTCACAGGATTCATATAAGTTATTTGATGTTGTCGTAAAACAAAACTTGATTCAATTTGATAATATTATTTTTAAACAAAAGGATGGCTTGGCAATGGGTTCTACTATTAGCCCTTCAGTAGCTGATATATTTTTAAACAAGGTTTTTAATGGTTCTGCTTTATTATTAAAATATGTTTATTTTTGGAAAAGATATATAAATGCCGCTTTTTTGTATATAACTGGTACTGAAAGACAACTTAATATTTTCGTTAATGTCCTAAATAAAATCCATAAAAAAAATCACCATAGAAATAGGAAAAAAAATTACAATTAATTTCTTAGACTTAAATATTTCTTAATTGATAAACTAAAGTTCTTAAAAACTTAAGACAAGATTTTTGTGCATATCGCAAATGGTAACAATTATTTTTATAAACAATAATTATTAGCCTGAAACACTCATCCAAATTGAAAAAAACCTTTCCGAGCAAAGATAAATGTCGCCGACAGGACTCGAACCCGCACCCTTCTGATTGCCGGTCAGATGCTCTACCATTGAGCTACGTCGGCTTATCGCAAACCCGCCAAGTTAATCAATATATACTAGTGTTTCATTCATTCGCAATCAGAAGGGTGCGGGTTCGAGTCCTGTCGGCGACATTTATCTTTGCTCGGAAAAGTTTTTTTTTCAATTTGGATGAGTGTTTCAGGCTAATAATTATTGTTTATAAAAATAATTGTTAAATATTTCTATTATTAATAATCAATTTGAATTTAATACATATCGTAAAGATACTTATACAGACATCATTATACATAAGAATTATATATAATTAAACAGATTGCATTAAACAACGGTTATAATACTAAATTAATAGATTAATATATTAAACAAAAAGTTTAAGAAAAAAAATATTAACCCTTACCACTCCTTTGTCGGGTGCCAGCCGACATCACTATTTATACGCTACAACTCAGTTGTCGGCTGGCGGCCGACAAGATAAGACGCGCGGTGTATTTTCACGCGCAAAACTTGACACGTGACGTTGTTTTTTGTGATTATTCGATAAAAAAAACATTTAAATTCACGTTTTAATAAGATTTGGACTGTTTTCCGAATTTGTTTTACTATAAAATAACCTTTTTGTAACTGCCTATCAATAAATTAATATTTGGACATTATTTAAATTAGAGTTGGCTGACAACAAAAATTTAAAAATAATGGAGTGGTGAGGGTTAAATCTTATGTATATCCACAAATAACTGATGTTAGTTAACAGTGGAGAAAAATATTATTTTTAAATAATAATACTTATTTAAAAACATCCCAAATATTGTCCAACCAGATTTTAATACTAATAATGAAGAAAAAGATAATATTTTAAATAAATTGGGGCTAAAACGTAAAATATATGTAACGATTGCAACTTTTTTTTACGTGAGAAAGACCTCAAGAAATTTATGTGTTATAGTTAAGGAACACCTGAGGTGTTCAATTAATTATTATTTTTCTGAATTTGCTAATCATATTTTGAAAACCAATCATTCTTTTGATATAAATAAAGGTTTAAAAATTTTACATGCAAATACAACCGGATTACAATTGGACAAATTTGAAATTTATATTAATATTAATAATAAAAATATATTTTTTTAAATTTCTAATATAAATTTGTTATTTAATGTTTTATGATAATTTTTTTATTTACATATTTCATTAATTACTTACCTACTCTAATCAATTTTTGTTTATCTTTATAATTTGTCTATTCTATCATTATTATTTTTTATTATCATTATTATTTTTTCTGTATATTCCTGATGAGGAAAGCATCGCTTTCGAAACATGTTGATATGTACATATTAATAATGTGGCGATTACAAAGTAGTTTTTAATTTATTTATTTATATATTATAAAAAAACTAAAAAAAAAAAATAAAAAAATAAAAAAAAACTTATTTTTTTCTATCACCATCAGCTTTTGTCTAAAAAAGTTATGACATGTCGATAATCGTTATCGAAGCGTATTGTCTTCATCTTATAGGCCTTCCACACGAGCGGGTGGCCCAATACTAAAAAAGTTATGGCGTCGAAAAGTTCAAACATCCGGTCGTCCTGTCCTAAAGTCAAGCCTACCAGCTTTAGAAAAGGACGACCGGATGGTCGAACCTTTCGTCGCCATGATTTTTTTTAGTATTGGGTTGTCTCGTGTGGAAGCCTCTTTAACCGGCTCCTCCGGCGTACGTCAGAAAGACTATAAAAATCATTAATAATAGGTTTCGTTATCTAATTTAGTACTAACTGGTGAAATGATGTTTCGTTTGATTTGAAATTCACTCTGCCGGTCGTATTTTTACAAAGTGTCACTGAACAAGACGGCATTTTGAATAAAACCAGGTTAAACAACACACTACGGAAAGGCAACTAGGAGCGAGTTTTATTCAAATTAAAAATGACGCCTGATGAAGCGTCGTCAGTCGCCATATCGTATATCTTTATATTGCATGATCTGAGGAAAAATGGAAATCTTTCACTTTTGTTTATAACCAAAAAAATGTAAATACTATTATTATTACTATTATTATTATTATTGTTATTATTATTATTATTATTATTATTATTATTATTATTATTATTATTGTTATTATTATTATTATTGTATTATTATTATTATTATTATTATTATTATTATTATATTATTATTATTATTATTATTATTATTATTATTATTATTATTATTATTATTATTATTATTATTATTATTATTATTATTATTATTATTATTATTATTATTATTATTATTATTATTATTATTATTATTATTATTATTATTATTATTATTATTATTTCTATTATTATTATTTATTATTATTATTATTATTATTATTATTATTATTATTATTATTATTATTATTATTGTTGTTGTTATTATTATTATTATTATTATTATTATTATTATTATTATTATTATTATTATTATTATTATTATTATTATTATTATTTTCATTATTATTTATTATTATTATTATAATTTTTATTATTATTATTGTTGTTGTTGTTGTTGTTGTTGTTGTTGTTGTTGTTGTTGTTGTTGTTGTTGTTGTTGTTGTTGTTGTTGTTGTTGTTGTTGTTGTTGTTGTTGTTGTTGTTGTTGTTGTTGTTGTTTTTTTTTGTTGTTGTTATTATTATTATTATTATTACGGTTCTCTTTTGCGCCATATTTTCTCATTACACTTCTTCCTTTGTTCATTCGCTCTGCATGTCCGAATCTATATGTCCCTTATTAATCTTATCCATTACCTACGCTTACATCAGCCGTGCATTCTTTATGTATCTTCACATTATAGTTTTACAATGCTTACGCCTCGGGGTTCTCATTTCTACAGCATTCAGTGTAATGTGCATAGTTACCTTGTACCTGTTTACCTATTTTACACTCCAATTATTAACTCATTTACCATATTATTATACTCCTTTGTACAACTAACTCTAAAATAAATGTATCCACATGCAAAAGCCTTCTAGGCTTCAATAAATAAATAAATAATTAAATAAAAAGTTTGTTTTTCTCCCTTTCTCTGATAGTTCCATGCCTCACTGCCATACGTCTGGGTTGGTATCAGAACTCCATAGTGGACTGCTAGCCTCGCCTCTATGGACAAGTGTTAGTTACATGGAATAATTGCAATATTTCTCTATAAGAGTATTTTACATCCTCCCTCTAGCGAAGCTCTCGACTACGAATCCAAAGGTCGCGGGTTTATATCCCGGCGTGTGCGAGTAATTTTTATTTAATTAATTTGTGTTGTTTTACAATTAATTCATTTAAAAATAATATATAGTATATTTGCGCACGTTCCAGAGTGGAAGATACTCTCAGTATCGCCCTGGTGAAAAACCACCATTCAGAATTGAAACGTTGCTTGAAATGACTTTTGGCCGTATTTGGTGACCAGATCTGAATAGCTAGGAATTTCCCCTTTTCCCCACCTTCCTCTCCCCTTCTCTTTCCCCTCCACAATACCTTCAGCCTCACAACATTCCCCAATTGGGAATGCCATAGTCTCACTGGCTCCAGACGGTTGGGAGCAGTTCTTGCGCGGTAATCATATAAAAACAAAAAAATCCATACATAAAACCATGAACAACGTGACATCAGAACGGGGTACCCAGTACAGTCACATTTTTTTGCAACTTTTGTAAAACATTGTGAAATAAATAAAAAATCAAGCAACAGATGAAATGTCCCTTGTACCTTTGCGGTAGCGGGTCCAACAGCCCGGAACAAACTCCCTTCACATTTGCGTAAAATCGACAGCTCTACTGAATTCAGATCAAAACTAAAGACTCGTCTTTTTAAATTATCGTATCCAGAATAACAACCGCATTGGTCTGATGGTGTTTTCGAGTACTCAGTCCAAGGGAATTACTTATATGTGTATTTATCTTCCACCGCCCAGATTACCTTCTTTAATTTCAATAACAGTTATTACACTTCTACTTTTGTATGGTTTACCACTGACAGCACGACCAATAATCATAACATGTATTTATACTGTAATACTATAAATATGTTTTTTTTTCTTTAATTTAATTTTACAAGAGAAAAAATACAATTCAAAAAGTCCCGATAAACTATTTTTTTGTAGTTTGTCTAACGGGAGCTTGTTATTTAAAACACAAAATTTACAGACAAGGTTACAAAATATGTAAAATAAAAAACAGGTACCAGACGTATTCTGGCACACAAGCAAACTGTAGAGGCCGACTGATCCCAATCTACGGAGCGAGGCTGGGGCGGGGGGAGATAGCACTCCTACCGTTCCTTTTGCAAGGAGGAACGGTACTGACGACAACGACTTTTGTTAATCTTGTCCGAGGCAGTTGCTTATTGGGTCCAGTCCGATGGGGGTAAGCAGTGGTCAGAGTAAAACAAGGCGGGTGGTTCAGAAGTCAGAACGGGCGGTGGAGATAGAGAAGTACTTGTCAGGCTGTCGGTCGAATGCTAACTGCCGCAAACTGGCGTTTGCAAGCTATTTATGGCGGTCTACCAAGCGCAGACCGCCGGTGTCGTGTGGATGCCTGACATGTCTATCCCCCTCCCATTAGCCGTACCGCTCTAACGTTTTTATTCAGTCATTTAAGTATGAGCGGTCGGTGGAGAGCAAGCTCGCCACAGACCGCCCGTTACATATATTAACAAACAATATTTTAATCACAAGTGTACCGCGTCAAAACATTCCGGGAGAGGCGGGACGTCCGATTCAAAACATATGTAACTATTTATCAAGAATATTACTCCAAAAATATATTTAAAAAAATGAATGAAATAAAAATATAATAAATCATAAATAAAATAATATTTCCTTATTTCTAATACAAATAGCTTCTTTCAGCTAACCAAGTTTTCAATGTGTTTATTAATGGTTTAGTTTTAATGCATTTTTTTTATTTATTTCAGCGGGGAACATATTTATACAACTAGGAATCATGCAATCTAAAGTTCTTTGTCCATATTTGTTTGTATGCTTAGGAACCATTAATCCTTCATTAAAATTGAGAGGAGTATTGTAAGTGTGCTCTAGTCTATTTGTATTAAATATAGGGTAATTAATGTGATGAAATATAATTTTGTACCACAGAATTGATCTAACTGAAAGAATTTTGAGACTCTGATAAAAGTACAAGACTCCAGTTTTAAGCCAAGTAAGTCATTTTGCAGTATTGTCTATAAAATATACACTTGGTCATAAATACATATTAGTTTTATATATGTGTTAGGTTTATTTATGTGTTAGGTTTATATTCTAGTTATACCTACTTAATTTTGTAAATTTTTATTTTTATTATTATTTTTTATATAATTTTTTTTTTATTTATTTTTTTATTTTTTATATAATTTTTTTTTATTTATTTATTTATTTGTTTATTATCATTATTTTTTTTATTTTTTTACCTACTTAAGTCTGAATTGTAAATCACTAGCTTATAAGCCATAGATGTAAGTCACTAATTATAATCAATTATTAATTATTTTTATTGAGAATTCAAAACCTCATTGTAATATTAAATCATTGAAGGAAATAATATTAACATATTCTAAATGAAAGATGAAATAAAAAGATTTCAGTCGCATCTGGGACTCGAACCCAGGTCCTCTGCCTATGCCTGCCTATGTTTTTTCCGGTTTCATGTTTCATTTAGGTTATGTTAATATTATCTTCTTCAATCACTAATTATAAGTTTCAGTAGTTAATCCCTAGTTACAAGTCTTAGTTGTAAGTCAATAGTTATAAATCTTAGTTGTAAGTCAATAGTTATAAATCTTAGCTGTAAGTCAATAGTTATAAATCTTAGCTGTAAGTCAATAGTTACAAGTCTTAGTTGTAAGTCAATAGTTATAAATTTTAGCTGTAAGGTTTTAGTCATACGTCAAGTGGTATGTTATATAAATTATTTGTAAAACACCCTTGAGGTGAATTTCTCACGAAAACAGCGCTATAGAAGTGATCCAATTATTATTTTTACTGTCCTTGCCTTGTAACTGAGGACATAATATGTCGCCGGCCAGAGAATCCTACTGAAAGGTAAATATGAAATTTGAATTAAATACTTAGGAACTTATTTTTCTAAACCAAATATTATTTGATACAAACCTTTTGCTAAGTGCATTCTAGACTTGAGAGTTCTCGCAAATCCATGCAAGTCTCGATGACCTCCGTTAGCTCCATGGCTCTGGACACAGATGTTTTTGGCTCGAACCTCAGTAATAACTTCACAATAAATTAATAGTGGTCATTCACCGGGGCGATACTGAGAGTATGTATAGCTGTACCACTCTGTCAACGGTACGGCACCAATACTGTGCCACGTTGTGCATATTTAATGGGGATCATTTAGGTACATATTAATACAAGTAATATATATTGACAAGTTATGTATTTTCTCCACAATTAAACAATGTTCCTATTTACAATCCGGGGAATAACTAACTGTGTTAGTTGGAGAATTACTGTTTCAACTTGCATTTAAAACAATTAGCTATAGTTTATCACTTTATTTAATACAGAAAACAATATTATTTGGCCATTTATAAATACGAAACATATTTGATTTGAGAATAGTCTAATATCCACGATCTTGCATTGATATAATGATACCAGCTGTGAATATGGGAGTCGCTGATTCTGTCATTTTATTAAAAAAGGTAAAGTTTCACCATAATAAAGAATTTAATATAATAATAATCAAAACATGAATATTTGAAAATCAATCTCCATATGTTTGGAAGTGATACATCTTTTTAAATTAAAATATGAATATTTGAAAAACAATCTCCATATGTTTGGAAGTGATACATCTTTTTAAATTAAAATAAGTATTAAAACATTTTATTTTTTTTAATTCAATAAATGATGCAATTTAAGAAACAATCAAATTACACTTAAAAAAAACATAATTAAAAACAATCAAAATACAATTAAAGAAAACATAATTAAAAACAATCAAAATACACTTAAAGAAAACATAATTAAAAACAATCAAAATACAATTAAAGAAAACATAATTAAAAACAATCAAAATACAATTAAAGAAAACATAATTAAAAACAATCAAAATACAATTAAAGAAAACATAATTAAAAACAATCAAAATACAATTAAAGAAAACATAATTAAAAACAACCAAATTAATCTATTATATAAAGAATAATGTCCCGAGAGGCGATGTTTGTTTATTTTGCATACAAATCTACAGTTTTATTCCCGATGAAATTTAAGGAAGGTCACTATCTACGTGAGATTCCAAAACCCTCCCCCACCTCTCCCCTTTCCCACCCCCTTTAAGCATAATTTTGTGGGTGGAAAACTACAGGAGTAGGGGTAGGAGGAGAGATAACACATCACAACTTTAAAAATTTTCCTACAAACCATTCATAACCCCCGTCAACGCCGGATACGTCAACTAGCATAATATAAAAACCGATCAACCATATTTAAAATAATCAAAACGTAAATAATTATTTTTCTTTATGTTTAGTTTAATTTAAAAAAAATACAAGCTAATACGAGAATAATTTAACCAAAAAAGGTATACATTTTTATAAATCAATAATTCAATATTATTTAAAAAAAAAAAAATCAAATAATTATTAATACATACAACAAAAGTAAATTTTTTGACATTCAAATCATTATTTGAAAAACATACAAATATACCTTTATACTTAATAACATTAGTTTAAATATATATAAATACATCCCTACCAATATAAAGATATTATGTAACATGTAAAAACATCGATTGTAAAGCGCCCCGAAGACAATAAAAATTAATTTTGTTAATGCGTTTACGTTGTTGACAATGTGTATTGACATGCTATTAGCGGACATTACACGTACACTTCAGACTCGAGACCTCACCACACTTCGTTCCAATACGTCCGCCGAAACGTACGTGTAAAGGTAGCGAACTCCAGTCCGAACGCCCAGATCTCCCGTCAGGTCGACGAGTAGGTTTTTCTCAGCGATTGGCATGCTATGTAAAGACATGTAAGCGTTTGAGCGCGCGGAACGCATTTTTTTTTTAGTTTTATTTACGGTTTTTCACCAACTGCTGATGGAAAATCAAAAGCAAAGAAAAGAAACTTAAAAATCAGTGTTGGTTACTTTTTTTAACGAAGCACCTAGAGTAAACTATCTTATTTTGGACTGTTCATACGTAAGTAACTTATAAACTTTTGGGTAATTTTGACATGGCGTTATTATTTTAATTGGAAAATGGCCATAGCGATGTATATCTTATGATATCTACGCTCAAAACTATAGCAAAACTTTTAAATCGTGTGACGTATCATGCATCAGGCCACACTTCGCTCCGATCTCTGAGAAATCCCTTTACACGTACACTTCCGTGCGGAGATCAGCCGTTCGACAGATCGACCCGCCTGGCGAAGTGTGGTGACTTTTTTTAACCGAATTTAACACAGCGTATCTGCAGGCTGCTCGGCGGGCGCTTTGGAGCGAAGATTGAGAAACGCAGGCTGAAACGTACGTGTGGGAGACGCTTTTGACTTTTTCTTTCAATGGATTCTTCCTTCCATAACTTTGGACAATTGCCCCTATTGCAATTATAAGTGAAATAAAATCTCATTGCATGATTAATCTGAATTCCGAAGGGTTCGATTGGTCCAAACGGTTATCAACCGCACACTAAATGATCAATCGATTCCATCAATGGCGCTTGTCAATGTGGCCAATCAAAACACCCATGTTAATTGGAAGTCCAATTGTCAATCGCTCTATTGGCTCCGTAAACGATCAAATAACGATTATTGTCAATCGCATCAATGACGTAACCATTGACAATTGATATTGATAGTCTCGGGGGCGCTCAAGCCCGCTAACATTGGGCAGACGGGAAGGGCTTTTCAACTAGATGCCAGGAGCATTATGTGCGTTGCTGTAATAAAATAAATTTATTCAAAGTTTCCAGGCCATCTCTTAGAGACAAACCATCTCCCACTTGGCAATAATGGGCCAACGCCTTTACACGCAGAAAGAAACAGTTTTAGAATAAATTTACTGGAAGTAATAGTAAAGAACAAATGATCCATATAATATACAACACTTATCAAAGACAATCTCTCCATTCCTTAGTATTTTCAAGGAAACAAATGTAAAAATTCCAAATAATTATAAAGAAACGAAAGAATATTTCTTAAAATAATTCACTAAATTATCAACAGAGGGATTTAACAAACACTTTTAATTCATTTCCATAATGACGAATGGCTAATTCCTTAAATAGTATTCACATTATAAAAAAATGAAGACATAAAAAATATTTTAACAGTAAGTGCTTCACAAAATAAGAATTTCAATAATCGTGATTGATTTCTTGCCTAAATCGGATTTTACCGAAAGCATTAATTTGACATTATTTAACACGAAACAGCTATCACAATAATATAAAAAATGCCGAAAAATCTAATAATATCGATCTTAACAATTTAAAAAAATTAACTAATTATCAATTACAAGTTACTCTGTTAATAATGGTAATGACATTTGGATAATTTTTACAGCGCCGTGTTTAAAAAAAATATAAAACAAACATTAATTGCTGGGCTCTGTCTGATCAACTGTGGATCTATCGCAACAACTTGTAACTTATGGCTAACGGATTGCTTCCACCAACTCATCAATCAATCATATTAAACTATATGTACAATGCGCGTGCGCGTGATGCTGCGCAAAGTTGTACATGTTACTATATTACGCACTGGCAGATTGAACACAGGACCGTAGTCAACTTTATAACAATACGGGTGTAAATAATTCATATTAATAATTTAATTGTTAAAATATATTACTTAAGACTGGATAAGACCCCAGGCTGGTGTAGTGGAAGCTCGCAGAGATGTTCAGTACAGATTTTAAAAGCTAGGTAACGCGGATTGCCACCTTGGACACGGGATAACTATACAATGATAGACAAACATCAGTATACAACCTCTAAAGTAAGCAAGTTAATATCCTGTATTAAATACGACTAATGCTACCTCTATTTGGTAGTTTTATTTGCTATTCAAGAGGTAATATGCATTTTTGAAAATTGAACAAGTCTGGAATTGAAAATCAATATATTACTGGTATTTAAACAATAAACAAAGTTGGAACATATTCGAAATAAGTGGGTTACGAAAGAGTTGTTACAAGATTGTTTAACATGTTTTTAAAGTAATTACTGTAAAAAATAAGTTGGAATGCTCTCACAGACTTAGCAACAGGGAACTGCTTCATATACCTAGGCTCGTCTATAAGTGGCGAGGAAGGGAGGAAGGCTGCGAAACAGATGTTAAAACAAGTCCCAAAATGTAACAGTGATGGAGTGATAGAGGCATAAGACACGTCGCTCGCCAAACTGAGAACTCCAACCTGGAGAAGCTCTGGTCACTGGCAAAGTGGAAGGCAGGAGAAGCGGAGGAAGGTCACTGATGGAGTGACCAATTCTCGCAGGTGTCCGGAACGTCGGTGTCCACGGCTCTCCATGCAGTGCAGGACCGCGAGGAGTGGAAGAGCTGGTTCAGGGCTGTCGGAGTGATGATCCTGAAGCATTGCGGAAATGACTGAAAAATAGATGTTAAAAAATAAACCTAATTATATTAAAAATGAAATGTGAGAGTTCAAAAAGGTGATGAAGCGTTTTACACAATTAGAACCTTTTTTAAATAAAGGTATTGAATAGTTAAACCGATAGATGTTTGTTGTGAGCGTGTCGGTGTGCCTGAAATTAGCAAAACGAAAATCCTTACTACTTTCATTGAAATTTTTCTATCTATTTAAAATATTGAAATTCTTTCTTGAACGGATTATTAATTTCATTGGCCTGTCTGGAGCCTAGGAGTCCAAAGGGATTATGTAGATTGCACTTCCAGACATTGTCTTGTGTTCAGGGAAAAAAGGAAAATGTTTTGGAATTAATAATTACTATTGAAACCTGCGTAATGGATGAAATTATGGAACGGATGCTTGAATTGTTTAGACATGTAGAGCGGATGAATGAAGAAAGGATTGTAAGGTGAATATAGTCTTAGAAGTAGTCGGGGATGCCAGAGGAAGACATGGCACAATCAAGTTAATCAAATACTCGAGCCAGGTCATATCAAGAGTCAAATTAACAGGAGAGATTTTAAAATGTATACACATGAATAAAGCAAGGATAGTATGCTATGACAGAGTTGTGTGGCCATGTATTCGCTCTCCCTACCCCTACGGAGTAACGGCGTGATTGTTAGGTAGTTAGCGCACATGGATTGTTCACAGGTTTATATAATATTCTTATTCGACTATGTAAACATAAAAACTAAGTTAACACACTGTTGTTTAAACTGTTTATTGGGGGCGGGGGGTGGACTCACCAGGGGGGTGTGGTTCAGTCAGAGCCAGTCTCCCGACCTGATTCTCCCACAGTTTCTGCATGAACACAGCGCGGTACTCACACACAGGCAGGGCTGCAAGCAAACAGACTCATTAATACCTGCTCTTATTTTAACTACCACATTTGTTTGGTCACACTTGTTTTGGAAAGATGGTTATTCGAGAAGTTGGCCATTTGGGAATTCTGTTATTCAGGAAATTGTCCATACTAGGAGCAGACAGCCGCAGGTAGTTCTCGAAGATGGTAATTCAGGGAGTTTGTTTATTATGATGTTCATTGAGAAAGATGGTCGATTCTCATTACTTAGAAACTTTGAAGGAATTCAAACGATTTCTTACGTTTTATAAATGAGAATTTAAAAATGCCCCCGGAATACATAAATAACCCATTTTCAAAGAATACTATAAAAATACAGATCTATAATTTTTTAAATTAAAAACATTTACATCTCCTGTAATTTAAAAACCTGCCTACTATACGCAAGAGTCACCCGACATATCCAACTATTCTATTGCACAAGATTCCCCTCACGTGCTCCGAACTGTCGTGGACCAAGACATCCCAAATTGGGTTATGTTTTGAGGCTGAGGGTAGTGGGGAGGGGAAGGAGGTGGAGCAGGGGATGGTGACGAAGTACATGGCTATTCAGATCTGGTCACCAAACACGGATAAAGCCATTTCAACCAGCGTTTCGATTTTGAACGGTGATCTTCCACCGGACGACACTTATTTAACATTATTTATTCCCACCGGGTGATCAGTTCCTGGGCGGTTAATATCCTCCACTATGAATCCAGAGGTTGCGGGTTCGATGATATTTTAATTCATATAAGGTTATGTTTATCCTTACATTCGAATCCCATCCAGCCTTTGGAATTCTCCTGATCCTCGCGGGGTGACGTTTTGGTCGAGAAGTTCTCCGCTTGGTCGACAGAGACGACATTAGTGCCTCTGGCGGGCGGATTGCGAACCAAATGTGTGTAGCGGGAATATTAAAATATGCAGCTAATACTATAGTATGCTTGCGGCAGGTTCCAGAGTGGCAGATAGTGTCAGTATCGCCCTGGTAAAAGACCACAATCCGAAATGAAAAGTTTCTTAAAATGGCTTTTCCCTTATTTATTGACCAGACTTAAATAGCTAGGTACCTAATTTCCCTACTCATTTCAGCCATATTTCAACATATCCCAAATGGGGGTGCCTTAGTCCCACTCATTCCGGACATTTGGGAGCACCTGGAGCTCTTGTGCTGCATACAGATACATACTATAAATTGTAAACTTTGTATTCTTTGTAAACTTTGTTAACTTTGTAAACTTAATAAAAGTACTATAACCCGTTTATTACATAAGATTGTAGATATGAAAAATAAATAAAATAAAAAATTGAGTTTACCTGTTGAGCAGGAGGTTCCTGGAGCATGTATTCAGTCACCAGGTGCTGGTGCTGCATCTGCCTTGTCTCTTGCTTGGATTGCGTATTGCATAGATTGGCCAGGGTAGCCAGCTACTATTCACCTCCTCTCTAACTCGCCACTGCAGTTTAGTCCGTGTTTCATGGGGCCATTCATGTTCTGCATGTTTGAACCAATATCCACAATAAGTGTGTAGTATTTACAAGTTTGAAGAGAGCACGTGAATTTATTGCCATTAATCGTCATTGAGAATTATTTTTTTAAGTTTTTTTATGTTGAAGAGAGCGCACTAGGGGTTTAATGTCGATGAATTGTACTGTACACATTCTTTTATTTATTTAATTAGTGGGTATTCACTCATTTTATTAATGGCGAGATATGAAAATAAATTTTACGCTTTTCGGTTACTTAGTTGGACATAATATTAATTAAGTACTTGAAAGGGTTATTTATTAATTGTTTTAAATGTCATCTCTCACAATATAATAGGGGGCTGGTGGCAAAGACATTGAAGATTGTTGTCCAGATATGGTGGTACAGCCTTGTAGGAGAGGAGACTCACTCCATCGGGTTGGCTTCCTGGTGGTTGCGAAGAAAATCTACCACCTCTCGGTTTCCGTTTTCTATCGCCCATAAGAGAGTCGTCTTCCCATACTTATCCTGATGAGAGATATCGGCATTGTGCTGCAGAAGGAGCTCCACAACACTATCATGTCCTTCCTCTGCTGCCAAAGAGAGAGCAGTCCTCCCATGCATGTCCTAACAGGAGACATCGGCATTGTGCTGCAGAAGGAGCTCCACAACACTATCATGTCCTTCCTCTGCTGCCAAAGAGAGAGCAGTCCTCCCATGCATGTCCTAACAGGAGACATCGGCATTGTGCTGCAGAAGGAGCTTCACAACACTCTTATGTCCTTTAATTGCTGCCAAAGAGAGAGCAGTCGTCCCAATGAAGTCCTGACAGCGGACATCGGCATTGTGATGCAGAAGGAGCTCCACAACACTCTCATGTCCTTCCTGTGCTGCCAAAGAGAGAGCAGTCTTCCCATGCTTGTCCTGACAGGAGACATCGGCATTGTGCTGCAGAAGGAGATTCACAACACTCTCATGTCCTTCCTGTGCTGCCAAAGAGAGAGCAGTCTTCCCATACATGTCCTGACAGGAGACATCGGCATTGTGCTGCAGAAGGAGATTCACAACACTCTCATGTCCTTCCTGTGCTGCCAAAGAGAGAGCAGTCTTCCCATACTTGTCCTGACAGGAGACATCGGCATTGTGCTGCAGAAGGACTCTCAAGATATTTAAATGTCCATTGATCGCTGCCCATAAAAGAGCCGTCTTCCCATCCTTATCTTGACAAGAGACATCGGCCTTGTGCTGCAGAAGGACCTCCAAAACATTTTCACGATTAGCACGTGCAGCCCATGACAAGACTGTGCAACCATTATCATCCTGAGAGTTGACATCAACATCCCGCTCCAGCAGGAGTACCACCTTCTCAGTTTGCCCGCAACAAGCCGCCTGGAGAAGAGCAGTGTTATCTTCAACCAGATAGTTCAAATCAGTTCCTTTCAAGTAAAGCAGATCGACCACCTCTTGATGTCCATTACTTGCTGCTAGCATTAATGAACTCTGTCCTTCATTATCCCTTGCGAGGATGTCTGCTCCTTTTCTCAGTAAGAGATCGACAATCTCTAGATGACCTACACTTGCTGCAAATACCAATGCAGTCCTACCTTCCCTATCCCTTGTATGGATGTCTGCTCCTTTTATCAGTAAGAGATCGACAATCTTTAGATGACCTCCACTTGCTGCATTTATCAATGCAGTATTACCTCGCATATTCCTTGTATGGATGTCTACTCCATGGCTCAACAGTACTTCCACTATGTCACAATGCCCTCCTCCCGCAGCTAATTGCAGGGCTGTAGAACCATGCCATGATTTTATAGAAGAAAACAGTTTATACATTCCAGAGCAATCAAATGCGGTTGCCTCATCCACAGAATGATTGTCATTGTTGGTTGTGGTTATGCTGTCATAGGTTTCTTTGGATTGATTAAGTAAATATTTCACAATACTCACATGTCCTTTTCGGGCTGCACAATGCAAGGGATTCCATCCAAACTCATCGAACGACATACAAACTCCTCCTTTAGCAAATAATTTAAATAACGTTGTATCATTTTGGCTTGCTGCGAGATTGATGGCAGTATCGCCTAGACTATCAATGACAATCAGTAAGTAAGCTCGCTCAGTGTCACTTGCCATGCAACCTAAGATCTTTTGTACAATCCCGTGGTCATTTTTTCTCACTGCTATCGTGAATGAATTGATTAGTTGTTTAATGCGCGTAGTTGTTTTTAGTTGTTTTATGTTTCTAACCTTGGTTGCATTACTTGACCTCTCTAATACTGATGAATAATAATTTTTATAATCTAACGCATTTTTGTTGACACCCATATTTAAGAAAGCAGCAAGCAGAAGTTTAAGATGAAACTCGTCCGACCAACTTTCCACATTTTCCGCAATTTGCTTTATAAAATTGAGATTCATATTCTCCAATGCCATGTTCAGTGCAGTCATCCCGGCCTTGTCTCTTGCTGCTATGAAGGAGATGAACGATTCTTCAGATGTCCTGCTGCTCGGGCCACTGAGGAGGACTGCAAAGGTGTGCATATTCTGCTCTTCAACTGCTATATGCAATGGTGTTCTGACGTGATCATGGAAGAATAGCTGACGATGTTCAGACCAGTGTTGGTACAGTAACGGGTTATTTTCTAGTGCATCGCTCGCTATTGGTGATATATCCAGCTGAGTCTCTATAAACTTCCTGATTAAATAATATTCTGGCCTCAGCAAGAATATGCACAGTTCATTTTTAACCAGTTTGATTTTGTTTTGTGTTCCCTGACCTTCCTCTCTGAGCCATTGGACAAAGAAATCTGCGATAAAGTATTCTGCAAATGTGCGGTGAATGAAAGAAAAGGTTCCTTTCTCATTAAACCGAACCAGCCCTAGTCGTTTTACGTTTTTCAATCTTCGGTCGAAATAATTTTTTTGTGTTTGTTTTTTGTAATAATCTTCGGCAAACTTTAGGTCAAAGGACTGAAAAGCCAAGATACAATGCGTTTCCATTATATCCGCGAAAAAACCCCCATAATCGTGAAGGTCTTCATCTTTTTTGAAAATATTCTTCTGATTAAAGTATATTCTTTTTTTTTCTTCAATAAATTGTTTGTACAAGCTAAACACATTAGTGATTTTGTGTAAGTTCTGCGCTTGTTCAGGACACACCACAGATCGTATGGCCTGCTGGAGGAACACTTCGGCCAGCATACGGATCTGCAGCGGGATACCCATGAAGCTCGCCACGTCTCCACCCAGCACTCCCTCCATCTCCTCCCGCAACTTGCTGGCAAACTGGTGCAATCTGTCCTTTTCCAGCTCTCCGTGCTCTGGAAGTTCCAAGGTCAGGTGTGGAAGCCAGGAATTCGACAAATAATTATCCTCTTCTATTTTTGTAATTTTCTCGAATTCTGTGGAAAATTCTGATAATTCATTTTCGAGCCTCTCTCGCTGGTGCACTCGTGTGGTGACTACTGTTTTACACTTTGTGGAATGTTTTAAGTATTTCAGAAGCTCTAACATTTTGTCTTTTGTTTTTTCTTTAGTTATCTCATCAAACGCATCCACCAAAATACACACCTGCCTCGAACTATCTGATTCCAGGCAATGCTGTAAAAGACGACGTAGCAAATCATCATCAGTGGGTAATCCCGAAATATTAATCAAACATTCAGTAACTGATTGCAAGTTAAGTCTCAAAGGTAGTTTATCGATAGCGGGCAAATGATTGTGGTCGATTCTCAGTACCCAAGAGCCTTCTATGAACTCTGACATCTGCGTCAGGATGGTGGTCTTCCCCATACCAGGATCATCGGCAATAATGGTTACCTTCTTCTTAATGTTGCTGAAGGAAACTTCTTCGATGGGGTCGCTGTAGTCCCTGATGATGAAGGGGCGCAGGCCATCCAGAGAGCCTTGGGAGTATTTCCAGATTAGATATGGGGTGCCCTCTATCTCCAATTTTACAAAATAATGTTTGTTTGATATTTCATCTGTATTTCTATTTCCGATATTCATTTCATGCGAATGACTTCGAATTTTAAATTGATCATTTGAAACAAATAATTCCTCAGCTTCCTTGGATAATTTGAAGGAGCTAATTAGTGATAATTTATCTTCCGCATTATCGAATATAAATATATCCTTATGTTCACTGTGGCGAAGAAATGCATCCACCGATTTAATGATGAAACGCGTGTAGAACTTCCTGTGCATGTAGAGGCCGCTATTATAGATTTCGTTCACGTTGAGGCCTTCCGCATCTAAATGGAGCCAATAGATTACTCTATTTGACTTCTCCCGACACTTTTTCTGAAACAAGTCCTGTCCATCTTCCTCGGAGGTGAAGATCCTTCCCTGCGCAGCCTCCGCCACCTCCCCCCAGTAGTCCTGGCTGCGCTGCTCTGGATCGCTGATTACCAGCAGTGGTCCACCGGCTCCAGTCCTCTCCAGTAGTGCGGTAAGACTATCTTTGCTCACTCGCTTGCTCTCTTTGGAATAGAGAGCGTCTAATTCACAAAGCCTCGGAAGCTTATTTGGGATTTTAACTATATACTGGTCGTCGGTCACTAAGTTCTTTAAAATAGGCTTAATCAGTTGATCGATTTTATTTTGAACCTGTTCATCGTTGGATTTCCAGTCATCTCCCAGTAATGTATTGAGGCTCAGTGTTTCTTCCCCTAAGGTTATTGTATTTCTTGTGAATATTTGTTCCCTAGAAGTAGGAGCTAGGTCCCTTAGTTCAAAAGCTTTTAAAGGTTTAACATCCATAATAAGCTTACCATCCTTAAATATTTCCGAATCAATCCGCTTGAATAAAATCATGACGAGCTTCTTATGGGTGCATTTAACTAAATTTTTTAAAAGTTTTCTGAGTAGATCGTTCACGAGTGAGCTATCTGTTGGAGAATCGAACTCGAGAATGAGCAGGTTGTCAATAGTAATCTTATTGTTTAAAGCTTCCAGGTCTATTAGCTTGGCTATGTCAGTCATATTATTCCAACTAAGGGACGTGTGACAGTTGTTTTTCAGATATTTTTCATTCAAATCTGTGATTTTAGTCGTAAGCAAGATATTGTTCAATCTGGCTGCGTCAAATTTAGTATCACTGCTCTCGATTTGTAAGACGCGATGATCGGTGTTTGCTAAAAATTCATTAAATCCTAATGTGTCTTCGCAGTCCAGGATACCTTGTAAGGTTCGAAGGTACGCCTGGTCTAAGATGTATAAGGGCGCCGATTTAATCTGATTCTTCTGTTTATTCGTAGCATCTGTTATCCCTGCACGATGCCAGCGAAACAAGTATTTAGTTTGTCTAATCACCTTCACTAAATCTATCTTAGAATGGCAAGTGATAGTTTTTCTTCCAGCATCGATATGAAATATTGGGAAAATTTGAAGATTCTGGGAAGACAAAAATTTTTCTATTTCCGTCAGACTAAATATCGTATTGCTCAGAAAAAAACTCATATCTTTTAGAAAATTTAACTCCTCTATGGAAAACACTCCCAGATGACAGGTGTCTTCCAGCGAGGGTTTAGTTCTGTACCTCCATGTGATCGGCGTTTCTTCTAGATGTATACTGACATCATTTATTTCAACTGACTGCGTGTTCTGGTGGCTGCCACTAGAAGTCGCAGGGGGAACACGTACATCATCCAGCTGCAAGAAGAACGTCTCTATCTCATCATGATGTTTGCGCTCGACTAATCCCTGCGGCCAGTTCTGTATGGCAAGTTTCTTCATCCCTTTACATAAAGCATTGATAAAGTCAACGGTTCTGTACCTCCATGTGATCGGCGTTTCTTCTAGATGTATACTGACATCATTTATTTCAACTGACTGCGTGTTCTGGTGGCTGCCACTAGAAGTCGCAGGGGGAACACGTACATCATCCAGCTGCAAGAAGAACGTCTCTATCTCATCATGATGTTTGCGCTCGACTAATCCCTGCGGCCAGTTCTGTACAGCAAGTTTCTTCGTCCCTTTATCAAAAGCATTGATAAAGTCAACGATACTGTGACTGTTCACATTGTCCAACTGATATATATCTCCAACATGAAAGCCAGTACAGTTGACCGCATTAGGATTGGCAAACATGGTGGTTATATCCAATTGGTCGATGAAGATGGTACGGTTGTACCTCTCGTCATAATCTCCGCATAACTTTATTAGCATATCCTTGACCCCCGGGCTGTCCAAGGCCAGAGTGTGCGCGTGGAGGCCTTCACCGGGGCTGGCGATCCTGCAGAAGCCAGTACCTTGCCTCTTGAGGTGTTTGGCGGTCAAAGTGGTGACCCCGGCCAACCACGCTCCCAGGGAATGCCCGGTGAAGGACATGACAAACTGACTGCCCTTTCGTTGATTCGTTTCAATTATTGCCGCCTTGATGTCATCAGCAAAGGATACACCTGAGCTCATGTGATTTGTGTATTCGTTACGATAAACACCTTTCCAATCAACCCAGACTGACCCCAACTTCTTAGGATCTGTTCCTCTGTGGGCTATGACGACCTGCTGCTGCGAAGTATTCAAGAAGGCAACACCGAAGTATCCGTTAGTCCGGGGGTTACTTCGTACTTTGGTGAGCAGTCGCCACCCTTTGGGTAGATTCAGCAGGTCCTTCTCAGTACAATCGGTGTACGCCAGATTTGCTAAGCCCGCCAACACTCTTTCATCAGGGTATGTTTCCAACAACAGTTTACTTTTGTTATCTTCAATGGGTTCAAATAATTCGAGGGTTTCCTGCCAGGCGGATGGGGTGTATACTAGGTCCGTGTCTGCTAGCATGTTGAGAGGAAAATATAGACTAGTGCAGATCCCGGAGACTGAATCTGCAACATGAAAACAACAGCCAGAGTTGGTATTGTATTCACACAAGTCACAGACAGACAGACAGACAGACAGTGACTAAATATCTAATACCTCGAACTAACGACTTATCCAAGCAAGCCTCCTGAGACATGCACTGATTACACACAGCTATTTAGAAACAAAATCTGAATTTCCAAGTTCATCCCAACCTTCCTCATCCTCGTCTCCCTTTCCCTCTCCTACCTAACTCCTTCAGTCTGGCAACATTCCCCAAAATGGAATATCACAACAAAATAATAATAATTCGGTTTTCTCTAAAGCTTTACAGCTACAGCATTGACAATCAGTCCAATGTTAGGAGAATGATCACTTATTGCGGGAATGAGCAAAATCTCACTAATCCCTCACTTCAGAGGTCCGGCTCCACCAGTCGTCGCACTAAAAACCATAATGTTTTGTACCTTAGCAAGGAAAAGTGTCTACAAGTTGCCTGTTGCTGGTTTAACGACTACGGAAACAATTCGAAAGAGACAAATAACACTATTATAAATATAACACTAAAAGACTTCCTCCACAATAATAATTCGTGGAAACCAAACTCCAAGAAAAGAATTATTTTTTTAAGAATTTCTCGCAACAATGAAATTTTTAGAGTGGTTTGCAAAGTCCTATCAGATGTACATTCACCGTGCGGAATTAATTACCAGTTTATTTATACCGGGTTTCTCACTAATGATGCTAAAAGAGCTGAAATCACCAAAACCAACGTCATTGCAGTTTCCGTATTGAATGTTTTCACCATTACCAATATTAAATTATTAAATAAAACCAACAGTTTTGTTTTAAACCACTGATACATATTTAAATCATCGCCAACCGGTTTCGCTTATCCCAAGCTTCGTGAAACCCACCCTTCGCTTATCCCAAGCTTCGTGGAACCCACCCTTCGTTTAACACAAGCTTCACCCGCGAAACCGGTTGATGATGATTAAAATATAAGTTAGTGGTTTAAAACAGAGTGTTTGTTTTATTTCATAAATATATCCAACCACAAAGCGCTTTCTACAAAAATTATAAATAAACTAATCAATGTGCCCTTTTCACCGCAGGGGTAGGCAGAGAGCATATACCGCCACAAAACTCTGTCCTGGCACACACTCCTTGCTTCATTCACATTTATACATCTTCTCGTACATACCTTTCTATTATTCTGACTCTTGGCATAAAAAAAAGAAATAAACAAAAAAAAAACATTTTTAAAAATGTGAACACCTCCAATGTAGAACGTAAATTTCTGATAATACTTTTAATATAATTACTATCTATTCAGTTCCAACTGTCTCTATAGATCGGGGGGTATGAACCTCCGGCCCGCGAGTACAGTTCGTCCAGCCCGGAAGTGACCGCAGATCAGTAAGAGCAAAAGTAAACAATAATGAGAAATTGCCAAATAAACGAGACTTCAACAAACACAAACACATATCGATGCAACCCCTCTACCAGCTGGTAGCTAGCCCAGCCGCACAGAGGAGAACTACAGAGAGCACTCCCTGGCGTAGATAACCCCATTCAAGAACACCTCAACCGACTGACAAAACCATTAACAACGGCAATAATAAAACCCTCGACGAAAATTGCTAAACGTTCATCGAATCACGTGGCCAAGCTCAGCCGGGAAACTATCGACCAGATGGACTTTAGTAGAACTCTGTTTAGAGGAGATAAACAAATAATCGATGAATACTGAGAGGCTCGGAAGTTCGCAGGACGAATGTTTAAAAAAGATCTACTGAATTCCTACTAGGAAGAAGTAAAAAAAATAATGAAAAATTGCAAAAACTTTAAATGCTTTTAAAAGATTCGGGAAAACTACAAATCATCTGCCTTAACGGTCGCACCCAAAAATACACATTTAAGAAATACTACGAATGGTTTATCTATAAATTCTATACGGGTAATTAGGAAAATGTATGAGGGTTCAAAAGACAATAATCCTCAAACTGTAATCTTCTCAATTCTATATGGAATACGTAATGGAATATTAGAAAAAATATTCAAAATTGCTTTCACAGATTTTCAAACTGCACCATTTTTCAGACACTTTGGGTAGTATTTCGTAGAACTTAAAGACAACAGAATTTTTGTGGTTTCAAACCTTATACATTTTCCTAAACTACCCGTATAGAGCTTACAAATAAATCATTTGTGGTATTGTTTGACTTAGTAACCAGCAAAAGTGATGTTTAGGGCCATTTTAAAGTGTTTGACTGCCTCAAACATCGGGTTATCGAAAAAATCCTCGTATAGATTTTAGGTATGCGCATATATTATGTCAGAATAATAAAAACCTTTTGCCGACAATTGCTCTACACGAAACACACAAAATCATGCCCAATAGGAACAGGTGTTAGGACGAGGAAATGCAATTCTCCCCAAATTATTTGCTTTAAACTAAGCCATATTCAAGAATCTACAGCGGCGAGATAAAGGTGTTGGTGTTAATGAAATAAACCTGAACAACCTCCGATATGCCGATGATAATGTTATCAACGAAGATCTGAAGTCATAGCAACAAACTTGGAGAACAATCCAGAAATGTTAGACTAAATACAAACATTAAGACAATGACAGTCACATGCTCCCGAGATCCCCACACTAGCATTAGAGAGAAAATGTACAACAGTACACTAGCATTAGAGAGAAAATGTACAACAGTACACTAGCATTAGAGAGAAAATGTACAACAGTACACTAGCATTAGAGAGAAAATGTACAACAGTACACTAGCATTAGAGAGAAAATGTACAACAGTACACTAGCATTAGAGAGAAAATGTACAACAGTACATTTACTTGGGTCAAGTTCTGTAATTAGGTAAAGAAAAACAAACTAGCGAAATTGAGAGAAGAAGAAGATTTGAATGGGCTGCCTTCAGCAAGCTTTGCCATATTCTGAAAAACAGAAAGATACCCGAACACCTCCGGACGCGTGTCATTAACGAGTGTATACTTCCGGTAATAACGTTTGGAGCCCTATCACAAAGTCTAACTAAAGAGGTTGTGACGAAACTGGCTGGCACAACTCACAGATGGCTGTTGGAACCACTATATCCTTGGTTGGGAAAGAGGAGCAGAGGTCGCCTTCAGATGACAGGCGTCGAATCACTGAGATCCGCCGAGAATCGGCAAACCCGGAAAACTTTGAGGGAAGCCAATCGTCGAAGCTGGACACTGAAAAGCTCTTGCAGAAGGAGAAGACGGTGTTTAAACTCTACATTATCAATACTATTAATCGATTAATTAACAATTATGCAACGAATGGCTGGATATTTATCAATGCAACAACGCAGATAATTACTGCAAATTACTTGAAAAAATTCAGTTCCCCTAAAAAGATAATTAAAACATTTAAAGGCATACAAAAATATATCTGCATCGTAAAATATTGCATCAAAAAAAATATTCTGCAAACAAAAATCCATTAAACTGTGGATAACCCATTACACATCTCAATATACAACAAATCTTTACAAAACAACCTGAAAATAAAACATTTCAATACTTTTCCTAAGTATTACAATATATCATGACCAAAAATTACATCTCGAAAAATATCCTCACAACCTAAACCATTATTAATTCGTGGGAAACCAAGTTATTAAATTTAAACATAAATCAACATTTTATAAAACAACCTGAAAATAAATCATTTCAAAAACATTTCAAGACATAAAAAAATAATCTGGCATCGTAAGGAACGTTGAAATACCCAACAAATATCTACAAAACTTTCACTGAAATTAGACACAGAGAAACACTCCATAAACATTGTACCTACATACAAAACAACCTGAAAAGAAAACATTTCTGTATGTAAAAAGAAACTCGCAAATTTAATAAGAAACACAAAACGTAAACAATTCAAAAACTTCCAATTTAGGTACGTATTATAAGGAAAGGGCTTCTGGAACCGCCAACATATTTAATTAATTGATTCTTTTGAGCTTGTAGGAAAAACACGTCAATGAAATACAACATGCCCCGAGGCCCGGTGAACCCGACTCGGAACAAACTGCCTTCGAGGAAAAATCAAACTATTATTAAATAAATGAATTAAAATTATTTTTGTATTCACCGCACTATTAATATATACATATGTGTTTGGAAAGCGATGCTTTCCTCATCAGGAATATACAGAATACTAAAAAATAATAATGTCAAGTATAGACAAATGATAAACATAGAACACAATAATGTAAAAATAAACAAAGTATAAACATAAAATAATAAATATAATTAATAATTAAATATGTTTTTTTCAGTAACATAAATAATAAAAAAAAAATATTTTTTAATTTCTAATATAAGTTGCTATTCAATGTTTTATAACAATTTTTTTTTGCATTTTTTATTAATTACTTACCTAATTTAATCAACTTTTGTTTATGTTTATAATTTGTCTGTACTTGACATTGTTATTTTTTAGTATTCTGTATATTCCTGATGAGGAAAGCTTCGCTTTCGAAACATGTTGATATGTATATATATTAATAAAGCGGTGATTACAAAGTTATTTGTAATTTATTTATTAAAAATGAGGCCACAAAGTGAATACCAATCTTTTGAAGAAATTATTAATAAATACATTGAAAATGAGATATTTCTTACTTTCAAACTGAATATTGCATTTTTATGAGACGTATAAAAAATTATAGTAGAAAATAAATTGAATAAAAATAGCACAAACCGTTACACTATTACAGGTGAAAATTTACTCCCGGCACTTCTTTCTCCAATTCATACACTCCACAATATGCCCAAACCATCCAAGCGTCCTGTTCTTATTCTTGTTCTCTTTCCGGATCTCCACATTTGGTTTTAACACACATACTCCTTAGGGATCTCATTTCTACAGCATTCAGTCTACTTTCATCCTTCCTTTGTCAGTTCCATGCATCGCTGCCATACATCAGGGTCGGTATCAACACTCCATTTTGGTCTTCTAGCCTCGCTTCTTTGGACATCGTTTCTTTGATTGCCCGGTTCAGTCCTCCATTAACGTAGTTCCATGCTTTCACCCTTCTTTCAATATCCCTATCAGCCTCTCCATCTGTCATAAACATACTTCCCAAATACAAAAACTCATCCACCTGCTCCATTACATTACTTGAGGTGATTTTTCACAAAAACGGCGCTATAAAAATCATCCAATTATTAATATTATTATATCGCACACTGTTTTTGTGCTATCTTTTTCAAACACCGTGACTTTGGACTTACATTTATCATTAAATCATTCTGCGTACACAAATACTTGTTTTATTTTGAGAGATCTATATAAAGAATACAGAAACTAAAAAGACTCGAACTCGGGACCTTTCTCTATACGGGAGGATACATCTACCAGTTGTGCTACCAAAACACATTTCCTTACTGCCGTTTTTTTTTTATATTTTTCAAAACCACATTGCTTAAGGCTAAACGATGGCGCTAAATGAAATATTTTAGAAAGAATTGTTTTATAGCATGTTACGCTTTGAAATATTGAAAACAATTGTTTCTTGGCGGGTGTACACACGGAATATGAAATATTGAAATCAATTGTTTCTTGGCAGGTGTACACACGGAATATGAAATATTGAAATCAATTGTTTCTTGGCGGGTGTACACACGGAATATGAAATATTGAAATCAATTGTTTCATGGCGGGTGTACACACGGAATATGAAATATTGAAATCAATTGTTTCTTGGCGGGTGTACACACGGAATATGAAATATTGAAATCAATTGTTTCTTGGCGGGTGTACACACGGAATATGAAATATTGAAATCAATTGTTTCTTGGCGGGTGTACACACGGAATATGAAATATTGAAATCAATTGTTTCTTGGCGGGCGTACACACGGAATATGAAATGTAATAAATTGTTACTCTCCACTAAAAGCTCAGTCCTTCAAGTAACTTGTAAAAATACAGTATATTATTGTAAAACTAACATGTGCAGTATTTTTATAAGTTTCTTGAAGGACTTGAGAATTAATCTTACAATAACAAATTATTCCATTTCATATCCCGTATGTACATCTGCCAATAAACAATTCATCTCAATATTTAACACTTTCGGTCTACTATTAAAATATAATGTAAGGTGATATCTGCAGTTCTCTCTTTCTAAAACACATGTCTGACCTTACGAGAAAAGGAGATAGAACGGGTATTAAGAGGAGCGTCGTTTGGTTCCCGATACGGAACAACTAGAATCAAAAAAGATTTGTGCTAAAAGTGTTTATTCTGAAATATTTTAATTAGCCAATTAACCTCAAATATCATTATCATTGTTTCAATTATGCCCAGATTTGCGGACACGTATGCAATTGCAGTAGGATGTTTTTTTAGGCAAACTGACGCATTTCAAAATATTTTGCTTTATAAAATTAAAAAAAAACCTTTTTCATAAATTTAAAAAATTATTAATATATAAATAGAATTAAAGGCACTTTACTATCCCTTTTTTTAATATGATATAAACAGTTCATTATTCGAGAACCAACAAAATATTTCAAATAATTCGTTCAAATTTGTTCAATGATTTTTTTTTTTAACTAATTATTTTAAAACATTTTTTTTTAAGATTGGTAATCTCTGAAATCTGTTTTATCATTATTATACTGTCATATTTACGAAATACATATTTTTACAGAAGTACATTTAATAGCAGAAGAAAATTGACGGCGCTGTAAACGTTCCAAAGGCTTTATTAAATAGCAACACCAATATGGCTCATAGGAAAATGATTGTGGGTTTAAAAAGCACACTGGTCCGAATGCATTGTTTTTTTACTTTAACAGAACGGTGTTCAGAAATTAGTGGTACACTCTGAAAGGAGGTGATTCTATACAATATTCTAACACAATTTGACGTATAATTTTATTTGACTATTTAAGGTTTTGCAAGGAAGAATGGAAGGGCGAGTTTTGTGTATTTTTGAAATATGTCTATTAAAATAGCTATTTATTAGATGTGAAACCAAAATAAATCAAAATCTATTTCACAGATCAAATTATAAATTGAAAAACACATAAAGAAATCGAGTTAAATTGTTACGCATCGCTTCTTTAAAACGAACTGTCAAACTCGAATATGAATGTATTTGAATCTGAAGAATAAATTTTAAAGGCAAAGCGAGTTGCTTGGTGTTGCCATAGTAATGCTTTTATTTTTATTATTTCCACTCTTTTATAATTCTACGTTTTAATTCTTATCTATAACTCTTCTTTCATTGTTTTTTTTTTAATATTGCGTACATCCGAACTGCACACATGTATTATGTATGAATACTGCGTACATCCGAACTGCACACATGTATTATGTAGTAATATTGCGAACATCCTAACTGCACCCATGTATTATGTATGAATATTGCGAACATCCTAACTGCAAACATGTATTATGTATAAATATTGCGAACATCCTAACTGCAAACATGTATTATGTATTAATATTGCGAACATCCTAACTGCACACATATATTATGTAGTAATATTGCGAACATCCTAACTGCACCCATGTATTATGAATGAATATTGCGAACATCCTAACTGCAAACATGTATTATGTATGAATATTGCGAACATCCTAACTGCAAACATGTATTTTGTATGAATATTTCGAACATCCTAACTGCAAACATGTATTATGTATTAATATTGCGAACATCCTAACTGCACCCATGTATTATGTATGAATATTGCGAACATCCTAACTGCAAACATGTATTATGTATTAATATTGCGAACATCCTAACTGCAAACATGTATTATGTATGAATATTGCGAACATCCTAACTGCACCCATGTATTATGTATGAATATTTCGAACATCCTAACTGCAAACATGTATTATGTATAAATATTGCGAACACCCTAACTGCAAACATGTATTATGTATTAATATTGCGAACATCCTAACTGCACACATGTATTATGTAGTAATATTGCGAACATCCTAACTGCACCCATGTATTATGAATGAATATTGCGAACATCCTAACTGCAAACATGTATTATGTATGAATATTTCGAACATCCTAACTGCAAACATGTATTATGTATTAATATTGCGAACATCCTAACTGCAAACATGTATTATGTATGAATATTGCGAACATCCTAACTGCAAACATGTATTATGTATTAATATTGCGAACATCCTAACTGCAAACATGTATTATGTATGAATATTGCGAACATCCTAACTGCAAACATGTATTTTGTATGAATATTTCGAACATCCTAACTGCAAACATGTATTATGTATTAATATTGCGAACATCCTAACTGCACCCATGTATTATGTATTAATATTGCGAACATCCTAACTGCTAACATGTATTATGTATGAATATTGCGAACATCCTAACTGCAAACATGTATTATGTATGAATATTGTGAACATCCTAACTGCAAACGTGTATTATGTATTAATATTGCGAACATCCTAACTGCACACATGTATTATGTATGAATATTGCGAACATCCTAACTGCAAACATGTATTATGTATGAATATTGTGAACATCCTAACTGCAAACGTGTATTATGTATTAATATTGCGAACATCCTAACTGCACACATGTATTATGTATTAATATTGCGAACATCTTAACTGCAAACATGTATTATGAATTAATATTGCGAACATCCTAACTGCACATATTTATGGTTTTGTTTTTATGCATCATTTCTGTTTGTCTGTCCCGGGCCTATCACAGGGATGTTATTGTGTTCGCGAAGGATCACATGCACAAGAAATGCCAAATTATAAAAAAAGAAAAAAATAAATAATTAGATGCTTACGTAAAGTCTAACATTTTGTAGTAGACAAAAAATTAGGGCGTTGCGATTATTTCAAACGTTTTATATGACAACAGCGTGATGGCTCATAGGAAGATTATTGTAAGTTTAAACGGGCAAAATGGTCCAAATGAATTTTTATTATTTATTTTCACCAAAGGGTATCCGGAAATTAGTGCTACTTTCCAATAGGAGATGATTCTACATTATTGTTCATCCATTAGCTACGTAGGGGGAAATTTATCTAATAAGGAACTCCAGTCATTTTTTTACCAATAAAGACATTCAAACTTAAATACCAGCGTATTTCTTTTTTTTTGTTAAGTTAGTTATCATAGCTAAAATAAATTTCAAAGTTTCAATTTTTCAAAGGCTGCCAAAACGCTCCAAATCCATGGCTGATCAGTTTTGAGGTTAAAATGTCAAATCTCAGGATGAGCTTTACCGTACATAATTTTATATTCTATTCATAATAAACCATAACTAAACATAAGTAATAAAATTATGTACCTTTTTAGAAACTTTAACTCAAAGAATAATAATAGTATTGAGCATTAATATTATCATAAAATCGGTATTGATAATTGTTTTTTTCATGAATACTCTAATTTCTTTCATTAATAATAGTTTTTAATATTGAACCACCATTATGGAGCTTAAAATCACCCAAATTAAGTCAAAATTTCCCCAAAACTAAAAAAAATACAAAACGAAAACGAAAAAAAAACGTTCATACTAATCCAAAAACAGAATACGCACGTGACGTCAGATGTTCCAAATGCAATTGTACCAACATAACACGGGGTTTTGATGAGATGACTTTTTATTCATTTTTAAATAACGATTTATAAATTCTTAATAATGAATAAAAGTTATATATTCAGAAACGGCGTTTGCTGATCTTTATTTTTAAATCCATTATATTTTTCACTGGAGTTCCTTATTGCCTTGCTAACGAATTTAAAAAAAAATCAAATGAATAAAATGATTTAAATATTAAGATTGCAATGTATTTAAGTAATCATTCCAGTAAAGGAAGCGAAATATGTAAATTTCTTTTTTTCTGGGATGAACAGAAAAAAATCATGTTTTTCATTAAATCTTTTTTTATTATTCAACTCTTTGCAAGCAACACAATTACACAAAAAAGGTTTTGTTTTTCAAATTTTATTTCTTCAATTTACGAGTATGTATCGAAATAACCATTAATTGGATGTTAGATAAATAAAAATCAAATTAATAAATCTATAACATAAATTTAAAAAGTGTAAAAACGATTTATGACGTTTTGCATTGTTTCTTTAAAACGAACTCTCAAATACGAATGAAAATAAATTTGAACGTGAGGAACAAAATTTCAAAGACAGGCTTGGTATATATTGTCATAGTATAAAAATGTAGTTTCACTTTATTGATTGTCTATTTTATTGGCAAGTGTACCTCATTATCTGATACGATAAACCTACCTCCTGCTGTCTGCTCGCACTTATCACAGTATCAGGTGTTTATCACTAAATACAAATATTATAAAATGTAGTTTCACTTTATTGACTGTCTATTTTATTGGCAAGTGTACCTCATTATCTGATACGATAAACCTACCTCCTGCTGTCTGCTCGCACTTATCACAGTATCAGGTGTTTATCACTAAATACAAATATTATAAAATGTAGTTTCACTTTATTGACTGTCTATTTTATTGGCAAGTGTACCTCATTATCTGATACGATAAACCTACCTCCTGCTGTCTGCTCGCACTTATCACAGTATCAGGTGTTTATCACTAAATACAAGTATTATAAAATGTAGTTTCACTTTATTGATTGTCTATTTTATTGGCAATTGTACCTCATTATCTGATACGATAAACCTACCACCTGCTGTCTGCTCGCACTTATCACAGTATCAGGTGTTTATCACTAAATACAAATATTATAAAATGAAGTTTCACTTTATTGATTGTCTATTTTATTGGCAAGTGTACCTCATTATCTGATACGATAAACCTACCTCCTGCTGTCTGCTCGCACTTATCACAGTATCAGGTGTTTATCACTAAATACAAATATTATAAAATGTAGTTTCACTTTATTGATTGTCTATTTTATTGGCAAGTGTACCTCATTATCTGATACGATAAACCTACCCCCTGCTGTCTGCTCGCACTTATCACAGTATCAGGTGTTTATCACTAAATACAAATATTATAAAATGAAGTTTCACTTTATTGATTGTCTATTTTATTGGCAAGTGTACCTCATTATCTGATACGATAAACCTATCTCCTGCTGTCTGCTCGCACTTATCACAGTATCAGGTGTTTATCACTAAATACAAATATTATAAAATGATTCAATATTTTCAAGGATATTAAACCACCGACCAACGGCGCTATCTTCTGTCGCTAGAAGATAAGACCTGGTTGTGATAAGACCCACCTGCGAGCTGATTTACCTTTGGTTCAGAAAGGAAATTAGAGGCATTATTGTTTTGTTTTCTCATTTTAAATCACATTTTTAATTGCACGGCTATTTTTAGAATAAATTAAATTATCAATAATTTAAATAACATTGACAACAAGTCACCTGTCACAAGGTTCAAGATCGTAGAAAAAAATGTTACTAATGAATAGATAGCTATTTCGTTAAAACAGAATGCCGAAGCTAAAATCCTCATCCTCAATATTTCAGATTTCAAATATAAAAGCCGCTCCAGTGTTGCCGTATTTATAAAAGATAAGAAAAAAACATTATTATGCGGTGACGTCACAAGCAAATAACACAGATTTGTGTAAATTCTTTAAAAAAGTAGACCTAATAAAAATAAAGTAATATTTATAACTTTTTTTTGTAGTACTTATTCCCATATTCCTAGTACAAACATTAATTTATTCACTGAATTTCAATAAGCCATTAAAAATGCACGCAAGTGGCTAAATTATCTTTACACCTATTTATTTACAGAATGTGTTTCTCAATGCAATTAGGAAGTTGGGTTGACGACAAATGGGATCCATGTGAAGAGGTGCGGTTTCGCACCTGTGTAACGCCATCAAGCTTCAATTTATTAAACTTGTACGTGTTCATGTTACTCCATGGCACACCCGCCATTACCTGGCCGTCACACCGCCAAGTCCGCTGAAAGCAGTTTCATAGCAAAAAGGAAAGACTTACATGAAGCGAGTTGTCTGTCCGCGAGGATTGGCACTATCACTGACTAGACAAGTATTACACAAGTGACTGGTGAAGCACTCAACAATAGAAGTTAGTATAAAAGCAACGGATTCGACTGAACATTCAATGGTCTGGTGAACTATCCACTTCTGTGAGACTAATGATGGCGCGATGTGGCTATCTATCGGTTTTTATAAGGGATTGAGTTATCTGATCGAACACACCTAGTTATTGATAGCACAGCGAGTGAGAAATCGACTTGAAACTTTAAAGATAAGAAATCAAGTACCTAAATATAAATCTACATATTGACTGTTTCCAGGAATGGAAGGGCCGGGGATTTAGGTGCCTTACCATCATCACTGTGTAGGGGGAGTACAGACCACTGAGTGCGGACCCCTTGACGTTAATTATGAATAAAAAACATACCTACTCAAAAAAATGTTTAAGTTTATTTTTAATAAGACATGTTTTACACATAAAGTAACCAACAAAAATACCATAAATATTGTACACAAACCAAAACAATATAATTCCTTTAAATAATTCAGAGAATTACCAAAAACATTAAATAAATTATAAAATAATTAAGAGAATCATTTATGTGGAGAAAACAGTTTTCAACTGTAAATACCCCACAGAATAGAGAATTTTTAATTATCACAATTATTTTCAGTGTAAATCGGATTTACGGGTAATAAGTCATTTTTAACACCGTCCAAATTAAAATTGGGTGGGAGTAAATGAAATCATATAATTAAGAAAATGGCTTTGAACACCGAAACAGCTGTAACAATAATTAAAAACTAAAAAATAACATTATCAAATTTTATATATCGTAAAGATACTTACACAGACATAGTTATACATAATACTTCTAATCATCCTTTTTCTCAACAAATTATCAGCTTTTCATTCCATGCTTAGTAGATTAGTTAATGTACCTCTATCAAATAATAATGTTAACAAAGAATTAAATATAATTAAACAGATTGCAATAAATAACTGTTATAGTACAATACTAAATTTTTTTAAAAATGTATTAAATAAAAAGTTAATGAAAGAAATTATTAAATCTTATGTATATCCACAAATAACCGATGTTAGTTAACAGTGAGAAAAACATTGTTTTTAATTATCAATACCTCCAATTTAAAAATTAAAAACATTCAAAATACTCTCCAACCAGTTTTTTCATATTGTTAATAAAAAAAGATGTATTTTAAATAACAAAGATAAAGATAATATTTTAAATAAATCGGGGTATATAAATTAATTTGTAACGATTGCAACTATTTTTACATAAGAAAGACTTGTAGAAATTTCAGTATTAGAGTTAAGGAACACCTGAGGTGTTTAAATAATAACAAATATTCTGAATTTGCCAATCATATTTTAGAAACCAACCAACCAAATGATATAAATAAAGATTTTTAAAAAAATTAGGTAAAATACAACCAGTTTACAATTAGATAAATTTGAAATTTTGGAATTAAGAAAAAGCGTTAATAGCGAATAAATTTTAATTAATAATCATTTTTTTTAAATAGCTATCTCTTGAATTTACTTTCATATTAATGTTAATAATAATTTATTTTTTTTAATTTTAAATATAAATTTGTTATTCCAATGTTCTATAATTATATTTTCTTAGCACTTTTGATTAATTACTCACCCGCTTTAATCAATTGTTGCTTACTATAATAACAATGAGAGTTAATTTCTATAGCGCAGTTTTGTGAAGGTTCACCTCAAGTGCGCCCCACACTAACTAACCTAACCTAATATAATTGTAAAATAAAATGCACATTAAAACTATGACATAAAATATTAATGAGCGGGTATTATAAAATAACAGTTTATAAACTAAGGGTGTAAATAATCAAATATAAAGTAGGTACAAATAACAATTACGTTTACAATTTGTCTATTCTTACATTATTGTGTTCTATTTTTAATCATTTGTCCATACTTTTATTTAATTAATTTGTGGTGTTTCACAATTGATTCATTTAAAAATAATATATAATATATTTGCGCACGCAGAGTGGAAGATACTCTCAGTATCGCCCTGGTGAAAGACCACCATTCAGAATTGAAACGTTGCTTGAAATGGCTTTTAGCCGTCTTTGGTGACCAGATCTGAATAGACAGGTATTTCCTCACCTTCCCCTTCTGCTTCCCCTCCATGATACCTTCAGCCTCGTAACATTCCTCAATTAGGGATGCCATAGTCTTACTGGCTCCAGACGGTTGAGAGCAGTTGGGACTCTGGTGCGGTATCCAAATAAAAAAAAATTTAAAAATATTTTTTAGTATTCATATATTCCTGATGATGACAGCGTTGCTGTCGTAACATGTAGATATTTATGTATATTTATAAAGTGGTGTAAACGAAGTATATTTTTAATTAATTAATTATTAAATCTCGTTTACTACAATTTTATTAAAAAAAAAAGAATCATTATTAATAATAATTAACATATATTATAAATAAATAAAATAGTGAAAAACAACTTGTTTCCAAGATACGGCTTATACCGCAGACCAGGGCTGTTTCTACGTAAAACCTAACCTAACCTAACCTAATTAAAGATTATTTTAATTATTTTTTTCAATGACATTATCAATTTTTCCATGGGTTCCATTAATATTAATTGATTAATTTTAGTTTTTACGTTGCCTATTAATATTAATTCATTAATACTAGTTTTTTTTTTGTTGCTTATGAATATTAATTCATTAATAGAACTATTTTTTGTTGCCCATAAATATTAAACTCATTAATACTAATATTTTTTGCTGCCCATTAAAATGAATTCATTAATAATAGTATTTTTTGTTGTGGATTAAAATGAATTCATTGATACTAGCATTTTTTGTTGCCCGTTAATATTAATTCATTAATACTAGTATTTGTTGTTGCCCATTAATATTAATTCATTAATACTAGTTTTTTTTTTTGTTGCTTATGAATATTAATTCATTAATACAACTATTTTTTGTTGCCCATACATATTAAATTCATTAATACTAATATTTTTTGCTGCCCATTAAAATGAATTCATTAATAATAGTATTTTTTGTTGTGGATTAAAATTAATTCATTGATACTAGCATTTTTTGTTGCCCGTTAATATTAATTCATTAATACTAGTATTTTTTGTTGCCCATTAGTATTAATTCATTAATACTATTTTTTTGTTGTTGCTTATTAATATTAATTCATTAATACAACTATTTTTGTTGCTCATTAATATTAATTCATTAATACTGGTTTTTTTTTGTTGTTTATGAATATTAATTCATTAATACAACTATTTTTTGGTGTCCATAAATATTAATTCATTAATACTAGTATTTTTTGTTGCCCATTAATATTAATTCATTAATACTAATATTTTTTGTTGCCCATTTATATTAAGTCATTAATACTAATATTTTTTGTTGCCCATTTATATTAATTCATTAATACTAATATTTTTTGCTGCCCATTAATATTAATTCATTAATACTAGTTTTTTTTGTTGCTTATGAATATTAATTCACTAATACAACTATTTTTTGTTTCCCATTAATATTAATTCATTAATACTATTTTTTTGTTGTTGCTTATGAATATTAATTCATTAATACAACTATTTTTGTTGCCCATTAATATTAATTCATTAATACTAGTTTTTTTGTTGTTGCTTATGAATATTAATTCATTAATACAACTATTTTTTGGTGCCCATAAATATTAATTCGTTAATACTAGTATTTTTTGTTGCCCATTAATATTAATTCATTAATACTAATATTTTTTGCTGCCCATTAAAATGAATTCATTAATAATAGTATTTTTTGTTACCCATTAATATTAATTCATTAATACTAGTATTTTTCGTTGCTTCTTAATATGAATTAATGAATACAACTAGTTTTTGTTGCCCATTAATATTAATTCATTAATACTAGTTTTTTGTTATTGCTTATATTGAAATATTATTATTATTTATTTATTTATTTGAGACATAAACAGGACATTCATAAAACATTATTGGATTACAAAATGGTTTAAAATCAATATAATTTCCCTAGACTAACGCGTCTGCGGCATTCTTATTAAATTACACACAGAATAAACACCACTTTAAAATGAATTAAAGTCAGTATAAACTAAACAAACATATTACCTACACCGCCTTCTAATCTATAGAGCTACTAGTATTATAGAGCTTGATGTCACCCATATTAACTTTATATTTCACCAAATGTAAAATGATACAAATTGAATATCAAAACAAAATTGATGTATAAATATTTCCAAACAAATTCAAAACTTGAACACGCGTGAACCTCTGCGTGACGTCAGACGCCGGCAATCCAATGATGTCAAACAAACAGATTTTTTTGGTGGTGTTTATTGAATGATTTATTGATTCAGTATAATTGTAAATAATAAAACTTATATCTTCGTAATCGGCATTTGTTGATCTATTCTATACAAATATATAAATAATAATACTTTATACACTCGTAATCGGCATTTGTTGATCTATTCTATACAAATATATAAATAATAATACTTTATACCCCCGTAATCGGCATTTGTTGATCTATTCTATACAAATATATAAATAATAATACTTTATACACTCGTAATCGGCTTTTGTTAATTTTTTCTATACAAATATATAAATAATAAAACTTATACACTCGTAATCGGCTTTTGTTAATTTTTTCTATACAAATATATAAATAATAAAACTTATACACTCGTAATCGGCTTTTGTTGATCTATTCTATGCAAATATATAAATAATAAAACTTATATACTCGTAATCGGCTTTTGTTAATTTTTCTATACAAATATATAAATAATAAAACTTATGCACTCGTAATCGGCATTTGTTGATCTATCTATACAAATACATAAATAATAATAATTTATGCACTCGTAATCGGCATTTGTTGATCTATTCTATACAAATACATAAATAATAATAATTTATACACTCGTAATCGGCATTTGTTGATCTATTCTATGCAAATATATAAATAATAAAACTTATATACTCGTAATCGGCTTTTGTTAATTTTTCTATACAAATATATAAATAATAAAACTTATACACTCGTAATCGGCTTTTGTTGATCTATTCTATGCAAATATATAAATAATAAAACTTATATACTCGTAATCGGCTTTTGTTAATTTTTCTATACAAATATATAAATAATAAAACTTATGCACTCGTAATCGGCATTTGTTGATCTATCTATACAAATACATAAATAATAATAATTTATGCACTCGTAATCGGCATTTGTTGATCTATTCTATACAAATACATAAATAATAATAATTTATACACTCGTAATCGGCTTTTGTTGATCTATTCTATGCAAATATATAAATAATAAAACTTATATACTCGTAATCGGCTTTTGTTAATTTTTCTATACAAATATATAAATAATAAAACTTATGCACTCGTAATCGGCATTTGTTGATCTATCTATACAAATATATAAATAATAAAACTTATATACTCGTAATCGGCTTTTGTTAATTTTTCTATACAAATATATAAATAATAAAACTTATGCACTCGTAATCGGCATTTGTTGATCTATCAATACAAATATATAAATAATAAAACTTATACACTCATAATCGGCATTTGTTGATCTATCTATACAAATATATAAATAATAAAACTTATACACTTGTAATCGGCTTTTGTTGATCTATTCTATGCAAATATATAAATAATAAAACTTATATACTCGTAATCGGCTTTTGTTAATTTTTCTATACAAATATATAAATAATAAAACTTATACACTCGTAATCGGCTTTTGTTGATCTATTCTATGCAAATATATAAATAATAAAACTTATATACTCGTAATCGGCTTTTGTTAATTTTTCTATACAAATATATAAATAATAAAACTTATGCACTCGTAATCGGCATTTGTTGATCTATCTATACAAATATATAAATAATAAAACTTATACACTCGTAATCGGCATTTGTTGATCTATCTATACAAATACATAAATAATAATAATTTATACACTCGTAATCGGCATTTGTTGATCTATTCTATGCAAATATATAAATAATAAAACTTATATACTCGTAATCGGCTTTTGTTAATTTTTCTATACAAATATATAAATAATAAAACTTATACACTCGTAATCGGCTTTTGTTGATCTATTCTATGCAAATATATAAATAATAAAACTTATATACTCGTAATCGGCTTTTGTTAATTTTTCTATACAAATATATAAATAATAAAACTTATGCACTCGTAATCGGCATTTGTTGATCTATCAATACAAATATATAAATAATAAAACTTATACACTCATAATCGGCATTTGTTGATCTATCTATACAAATATATAAATAATAAAACTTATACACTCGTAATCGGCATTTGTTGATCTATTCTATACGAATATATTCCCGGTGTTCTTTTTGGGCTTATGGAGATACGTATGAATTTTATTCATTTATTGTAGGTAACCAATTTCCATAAAATGTTGACGCCGAGAAATCTTTCGGTATTTTTTAAAACTGAAACCATTAAAATATTTCAAAAGACGGTAGCAAGGAAAGCGCCTTAGGCGAAACATTTTGTACATTTAATTTTTCGAAATATATTTTTCCGAAATGAAAATGGTTGTTTGTAATTTAACTTTTCACCGATAGTTAAAGAAAAAAAAATGGTAGTATTGTATGTAATCACTTTGTGGTTTTCACCTTCCACCCCTCCCCCAATCTCTATCTCTCTTTACTAATCCCTAGTCACGCCCCCACCCCTACTGTGACACTTATTGTGTATGTTCTGCCATAATTTTGTAATATTGTTTAATCGCGCTCTAAGCTTTAATTACGTAAATTGCGACGCAGCGCTATAGCGCTGCAATTTTCAGTGTGTTTTTTGTCGTCCTCGGCAGAGCACGTGTTCAATTTGAGCGTGGTATATTGCGGTTGGCGCGTGTCTTGATAACTGTATTTATTGTTTATCCTGTTAAAATAAATACACCCTAAAGTGAATCGATATTTTTCACCATGTCTGAAATTAGTTCTATTGTGGATGATCGTAATGCATCAAATGACAGCGGCACTACGGACGACGAGACCTTTGTTCCCATAAATGAAGACAGTGACGACGGAAGTGACATTATTGTACATCGCAATGAAAATTCCCTTGAGCGAGTCCAACATAAATTTTTACGTTACATTAATTTTAAATTGGGAATACCCATCGAAAACATTAATTACCTCTCTCTGTTACAATTAATGGGACTCGATACATTAAAAGAAAGAAGAATTTGTTCAGACCTATTTTATTTATTTAAAATTGTTAACAACTTGTTGAACTCCCCTGAACTTCTCTCATTAATATGTTTCCATGTACCGGGTCGAACAGTACGCCACAAATTACCTTATCATTGTAACAATATAGGATCAAACGCTGAACTCAATTCCATAATGAATCGTCTGCATGTACTTGGTAATAAATATGTTTTAGACGATGCTATAAATATTGAAAGGACATCAACGTACAAATATAACTGTATTAAAGCTGTTTGTCAGCGCTTCGATCATAATTAAACTTACTATTGATTGTATTCACTCCTCAACACACAGTTTGCGCCATTGCACATTGTTATTATTTCTATGTTCATAATTGTATTGCACTGTTTTAACTTGTTTTATGTAAAAGCCTTAAGGGCGTAAATAAATAAATAAATAAATATAAATAATTAAAAGATTGCGAACAGAAAGTGAATCTTTTTCAAAAACACAATTGGGAAGTGAAATAATATTTTTTTTAATGTTTGTTGTTCTTGTATTAGAACTATAATATACGTAAAATTTCATTCTTTACTTGTATTATTTCAAATAAAATCATTAGAATTGATTGATATGTCCAAGTTATTGCATTTTTATTGAATACCATTTTTTTTATTTGACAACACAGAATATCTGTAGCAATTTATATACATACTTGAAAAATAAGCATAGCACTAAAACGGTTAATATGTACTTTGCCCTGGCTATTGAATGGTTGTTCCGAAACCGGTAGGCGTGAAAAATAAATGTGGTTAAAACGAAGTTTGAGTGTTTCATTTGATTAAGAAAAATTGAGTTTACTTTAGGCTTCGGGCACACGCACACGCCCACGCCCACGCCACGCTTCCATCGACTTATCTCTTCGGTGATTATTTTATTTAGCGTAGTAACCATTATAATCATTTTAAAATCAAATTAAATTTAAGATAACAATTTTGTTATCTCTAGTCTAGATATAAATAAATTTCAAGGAAATATGGAACTCTTATCTGTCAACAAAGTCTAGAAATTTAATAAAATGTTTTTAAAAAATGTATTTTCTACCAAATCTGATTTTAGAATAAAAATTATTTTTAATTCAAATGTGCGGTGAATGAAGTCTGACTTGTGAATCTGACATGTTGTGACTGGACGAGAAAAACGAAACACCCAATTCAATTTTTCTTAAGTATTTTATTTTTGTTTTTATTCTAAAGGTGAACGCTTTTCCGACATAGCTTTTATTTTGATTTAACATCTAAAAACTGGCTTATTTCAGAAGTAAATAAAAAACTTTAGATTGTAATTTTTTTCGATAAGTTGTGTTAAAAAATACCAATGAATCAGTGGTATACTCGTATCTGTGGTTCGAATATTTCACCTTAAGTTAATGTAGTCAACAAATAGTAGACAAAAATCGAGGGCGCTGCGATAATTTGACGTAGAATCATTTCGTTTCAGTAAGTACCACTAATTTCTGAACACTTATTGACTTTAAAATATTCACTTAAACGGTAGTGTTTTTTTTACAGTTGTATTATTTTTCCTTTCAACCATTATGGTGTCATTTAAAACAATTTAAACGATCGCAGTGCCTTCGATTTTTGTCTACTATTTGTTGACAGACTATACTAACTTAACGTGAAGGACAGCGAAAACACAAACACATTATTTATTTTTTAAATGCGTCATATCGCAATCAGTTAAAATAAAAACATAATATTTTGTATTTGCGGCATGTTCCAAAGCGTTTTAATTTTTTCTAGTGTAGCCCTGGTGAAAAAGCAACCATTCAGAATCGATATTTTACTTCAAATGGCTTTAGCCGTGTTTTGGTTACCAGATCTGAATAGCCAGGTACTTCCCCACATTCCTCCACAACTCTTTTCCCTTTTTTGTTATATAAATTCGTAATTAGGTTTACTTTTGACTCCCAGAAATTTGTTACTCACCTTGAATAAAATATATGAAGATAAGATTAGATTAGGTTAGGTAATATTACTGATAAAGAAGCCACGAAGTCTCGGGAATGATGTTTCTATCGTTTTGTATTATTTTTTTTATTTATAAAATTAATAATATGAAATATTTTGCAATGCACTAGGTCCCCTGGATACATTCTGGAATAAATAAATATATATGTATTTTTGAGTGGATATTTTGGCGGAATGGACACATGCTATGGATTCCCACTGCGGCGTCGCGGGTTCAATCATCCGCTGGCTAAGTCCTTCATCACAGCACAAGCAACATTTTCCAACTCTTATTAATTATTTGCTCCTCAACTTTAAACTAAGTGTGGAACGAAAAGAAAATTAAATTTACTATACTTATAGCCTCTTTTTTTACTTATACCCACCTCATTGTAATATTTAATCATTGAAGAAGATAATATTAACAAATCTCAAATGGAATATAAAAATCAATCGGGGAATTTCAGGATGGAAAGGGAGTTTTCAGTCCAAATTTAATGAGAATTCACTGACATTGTTCATCTCATTATATTAGTCCAGACTCCGATATGTAAGCGACGCACGAGCTACATAAGGTAGAAGAAGTATCAAGCAAGACTTGAACACAAATAAAAATGTCAATTTTTTAACAAGTATTTTACAAAATATACCATTAAAGGGTATTCTTGGTCGTGTATACCTTATCAGAAAAGGGGAGATCTTGTATCTGATAAGGGAGACATGGTTCTTAATTTAGTAGGTACGTAATATTTAAATTGCTTCTATTTACAAAATGTTTCGTAAGAAATATTTATGTTTGTAAATTTTTTTTAAAGAAGAGTCTAATTCTATTCATTTGTTCTGATTGGTCATTAATACAGCGCTTTTCAATGGGGAGGTTATTGTCATTTTTTACGGCTTGATAAATACAACGGTTTTGCATTTGAGTTGTTTTAAAATGAGGTGTTATAAATTGGTTTCCATTACTCATGAGTCATGAGTTAGTAATATTCCTGATTATCTTTAAGATTTGTGTGAATACACATTTTATTATACTTACTATGTATAAATATTATTTTAATTATCACAAATGATTTCAGACACATTATTTTGACCTTGGACGGCTCAATGATTTATTTGCTCTTTGCAAATGTACGTTGTGCTCTGTGTGGACTGTCTGGATGAGGCAAATTAGCTGATAGTGGATGTGGGGGAAAACAAGGAACGGGGGATAAAGGGAAAACCAATTACATACCACGAGGACATCGGCTGGGGGGATTAAGCAGAGGTGTAGCTAGGAGGTATCAGGGCGGGTCATATTCCCCGGGCGCCAGTGTAGGGGGGGCGCCGAAACAGGAAGTGATTTTTTATTTTTTTATTTAAAATTTTGGACAATAAAAATTAATTGCCTATAACAGATTTTTATTTGTAAAAGTAGATTTGATTGCCTTAAATGTACAAAAATTTCCCCTTTCCATGATGCATTCATTGAAATATTTTAAGGGCTTACGTTTTAAAAAATATTAAAAGATTTCGCGGCCAAATGTTTTTGAGTGAGAAAAATAGACAGCAATTATTAGTTTTACCGTAGATAAAAAGTGCAAAAGTTGCAAAATTTTTGTCTACTGTGCATTCTTCCATTTGTTAGTGCAGTGAACTCCCATGAAAAAATATAAGAAAATAGGACAAAACAGTATCGTAATTTTACTACACTTTAAACAGGGCACCATTCAAATTCGGTGCAAAAAAATCCACCCGTCCGTACATGTAATACTGCCCGAGAACGAGTTAGAAATGAATTTCATACGTTCCATATGAATTTAGCTTCAATGGGGCTGTCAGTCGTAAGAAATACTTCATACATTATCATGCTCGAGGCGTTTCAGCGGGAAACCGTGCCGAGCGTGGAATCCTTCGGAATCTACAAAGCGACCGTGTACTATATAAAGATTTGTCAACAACAAATTTATGCGGAACAGTATTTTGCAAAAATTAGCAAATTTTTTCTGCGATTATCGTGTTTAAGTCCCTCATTAAAATAATCAAATGAAACACTCAAACTTTGTTTAAACCACATTTATTTTATACGCCTACCGGTTTCGGAACAACCGTTCCATCGTCAGGGAAGTGTATACTGAGCAATATTACAAAATTATGAAAGAACATACATAGTAAATGGAACAGTGGAGGTGGGGGGTATGGCTTAGTAAGAGGGATTACTAAAGAGTGGGGAAGAGATGTAGATTGAGGGAGGGGTGAAAAGAAACATTTAAAATGGGGCTGTAAGATAGGGATTTCTGAATTTCCAAGGCATTAATCTAAGCATTTATCTTTACTATGAATGTGAAGAATATTGAAACCTGTATTTTTATCAAAACTATGATTGTTTGAGATAATTAGATTAGCGAATTCAGACAAATTATTATTTTTAGAACATCTTACGTGTTCTTTGATTCTAATGTCGAAATTTCGGTTTGTTTTTCCAATATAAATGAGGAACAGTAGTTACAATTTAGTTTACACGAGTATATACCGGAATAAATCAATTTATGGTCTTTATCTTTTTGTTTCTGAAAAACTTTCCAAGATTATTTCTTGTATAAAAAGCCGGTTTAATATTAGAAGGGAGATTTTTAGAGCATTGAACTGAAAAATTATTAATCTATAAAATTTTACGCCATTGTTTAATATCATTATTATTATTATTTGTATTGCGTAAATACTTATCTTTTGAAATTTTCTTAAGTTTTTTATTTAGGATTTTGTCTATTAAATTTGGCTCATATCCGTTATTTACAGCTATTTGTTTTGTTATTGAAAGTTGGGATGCAAAATTATCATTAGATATTGGGACATTAACTAGGCGATGTATCATGGATGGGATGGAAGGCGGAATGTTTTTGTGAGAACGGGTCATTGGAGGTCATGTGAATTATTGTGTTGGTATACGAGTAGGTGGGTTAGGGTTTGCGGTATATATTAAAATCAATTTTATTACTTATGACAGATAAAGTTAAACCCAAAAATAGGTAGCTTCATACAATAGTACGTTATTGAAATAAACTGAAAATTATACTTTAAAAAAAGAACGAACTGTACAGTTATAATCGTAATTTATTTAATGTGTTCAAATTTAATTTGTAAACTCCATTAACGGAGGACTGAACGCGGTTGGCGCTAACAAAAAGGTGTCCAAAGAAGCGAAACCAGCAGTCCACAATAGAGGGCTGATACCAACCCTGATGTATGGCAGTGAGGCATGGAATTGGCAGAGGGAGGATGAAATTAGACTGAATGCTGTAGAAATGAGATATCTGAGACGAATGTGTGGTAAAACCATGTACGATCGTGTGAAAAATGTTGAGATTCGTAAAGAATGCAAGGCTGATGTAAGCGTAGTGAGCAAGATCAAGAAAGGGACGGTTAGATAGTTTGGGCATGTAGAGCGAATAAACGAAGAGAGGAGTGTAAGGAGAATATATGACGCGAATGTGAATGGAAGAAGAAGCCGGGGACGACCGAGGAAAACATGGCACGATCAAGTGAATCAAATACTTGAGTCGGCCATGTCAGAAGTCGTAACAGAAGAGAATGTATGAGACATTGTATTTAATGTTTTTTTTTACATCTGTGGACAACTTATGAATACTTGGAGCATGTACGATTACGAGAGATGTAAAAGCTAATAAAAAGGCGAAAGGATATTGAATGAACGATGTGGTGAAGTGGGAATGAAAATATTTTCATGGGCCTTATGACTTTTGAAGTTGTTTTTTTGTCTTTGGTGAAATCTGATATTTTTCTACGGCGTAGTGGCACGACTGGCACCAGTGTTTCCGAAACAGTGATGGTATGTCTAAGGAAATTACCCTTGATCCAGGGGAGAAAAAAAATGTTTTGGGGAAAAGAGAAATGACCACAAATTCTAGGGAAATTTTGAACAGTAGCTCTTGTCAAAACTTTTTTTTGTGTGTGCGATAATGTTACTAATATTCCTAGTAAACTGAAGTATTGGTACTTAAAATCAATAGTATTATGTCTTTTAAGAGGAACGGCTGCGCTGCCTGTTTCATACATAACTTCATTTTGGATTTGAGGCCAAAATACCCATCCAAACTGAATGATATATTTTTTAAATTAAAGGTTTAGTAAATATCTAGTACGGATAAGAAGTATTTTATTTATTTTTGTTTTAAATTATGAAGTACGGGCCATGAAAAAAAAAATCACAATTTTAGAGGCAACATAGAAAATTATTTGCGGATTTACAGTTTTTTTTTTTTTTAATTTATATCATATTTTCTATGTAAATATTGATACGAGATGGCAATGAGCTAAAACGCCGTTGAAAGAACTCGCCCGCCCGGAAGGCTCCGCCACAGCGCTCAAAGGGATAAACCCCGTGCGCCATGCTGAGCCAATCACAAGCCGCCGGACGCCAGAGACGGGAGACCGGAGAAACCGCCGAGTTGGACAGGCGTTCAAAAGGGGGGATTTTGGCTACAGAAAGGTAGTTCTCCCGTTGTTACCAGCAAATAACTGCCAACCCCCACCACGGACTGTCCGCCCGTGGAGTGCCTAACTGTACGATAAGGACCTCGACTTACCTCCGGAAAGGGAAGTCACCGCAAAGTGAATTGGACGCTCCGTAGTATCATAGACAAAGTGATCTCAATGAATTAGACACTCCGTAGTATTAAGATAAATTGAACTCAGTGAATTAGACACTCCGTAATATTGAGATAAATTGAACTAAGTGAATTGGACACTACTTAATATTAAGGCTTCGTGCCTAGTAGACATTATATGGATTATTGCAAAATAAAAAGATTATACTACAATGAATTGTTTCTCTGAGCCTTATTGATATCTCCCACCTATCAATATGATAACGGAAATAAAAATACGAAAACAATGCATTTAAAAAAAAAACTTTTTTCGAGTCGATATTTTAAATTATGTACGGCAAATTTGTGTTCCAATTTGTGTTCAAAAATGGACGTTTTTAATTTAATTTAAATGATATGTGTAACAAAAAAATATATGAAAACGTTTTCGTTGTCACGTATTTCTATTGTATCTGTATGTTTTTAGCCTCTACATTTATTTATGTTGTTTTCCTATTATTTACGTGAGTACACATGTTTTTGTTTTTATATTCTCATCTACATATTTGCCTTGAAAACTTTTTTTAACTTACGGCCGTTCTTCCCAACCCCACTGAGCCGAACATTTGCCTCAACGCTGTTCAAATACACAAATACGCTCTTCCCAACGAAATTCTCGATCAAATTTACGATCAATTTAGGATATCGATTTTTTTGGAATAAGTTCCCCTCAGCAAATGACTAGTTATAATAAGTGTTAACAGGGTGAATAAATATCAGTGAAATATCAAACGGTCATTGTTCGTTCGCGATTCAATGACCGTTGAATGACAAAGATTTATTTCCTTTTTTGGATGTCAAAACGTGTTTCTTGTATGTTTTAAATAAAACTGAACAGAACCTTACTTATTTTTACTCATTATTAACTACATTTTGTCTTGTTTTTCACGAAAGAGAAACGTCGAATGTCAAATGTACGTCTATAAAAGTAGGCAGTCACTATTTTATTTTCTATGAACGTTGGAAGGCACTATTTTATACCATTCGAAAGTGGACGGGCACCTCCATCGACAATTTAGGATAAAAAATGCTTGAAAACAGGCAAACCATTTGACTGATTGGTGCCTCAGATATATCATTTGAAAAGTTGGGGAAGAACATCCGTTAATATCATGTATAAAAAACGAACAGTCCCAAAATCATTCGAATTGATAACTTATGAGAATGCAGCATTGTTGTTGATATATCCTTTTGTAATACCTATAATAAATGACAAAATTCACAGACATACTTAGTTTCTAAAATGTGCATTTCAGGTAATAAAATTCCCAGACTAGACCGGCCATAAAATAAATTAGCACAAAGGCTAGCCGAGCCTATTATTGGTCAAGCCGGAAACGATTGCAAAGTACTACATCGTAAAATAGACCAACCTTAATTACAATTTTAGAAAGTCGGCATTTCCTTGGAGATTTTATTGAACCGCAATAAAAGTAAATGAGCCGCCCTGCAAAGCGGCCCTACAGGTAGACAGGCAACAGGGGTTCTCTGACGAGAGGACAGTGAGTGTTACTCTTCCGTCCAGGAAGGACAGTTGGCTTGAAACATCCGCCCAGGAAGGTTCCTATTCTCGCTCCTCGGAGAGGCCGCCCAGGTCCTCTGACGACGAGTGAGTTTTACGCTTCCATCCGAGAAGGAAGTCCGATCTCCGCCCTTCGGAGATCTACGGCAGAGTCGCCCAGGCTCTGTACCGCGAGTGAGTGTTACGCTTCCGTCCGAGAATGAAGTCCGATCTCCGCCCTTCGGAGATCACACCCCGGAGACCACCCAGGTCTCTGATTATCGCCGCGTTTGTACTTACTCCCGATCCGGAGGTACTTGCATACCTAGTGCGAAAGCAAGGACTCTGCATACAAAGCAGCCACTGGACCCTGGACAGCCATCAGTAAAAGGAAGTGCCTCTGACTATCATGATAATTCTTCCACCCTGTCAACCAAGTGAATCTCTAACTTTAAGGAACAACTTTTTCGTACAAATAAGCCAGTGAACCTCTAATTTTAAGAATACAACCTTTTATGTAGATTTAACGAAGTAATTAGTTAATTTTAAGTACAAAGACTTTACAAGTAGATTTAAGTACTTGCCTATCTAGTTTTGTTGAATTTTTGTGTCTAATTAAGATTAACTCTAGTTTAAGACTTACCTCACGACTATCAAAATAAATGACTTGTTGTAACTTCCTAAGATTGCTTTTCAGTTCCTAACCTTTTTGCGTTATTCCTAGAATTATACCCACTGCACTAACCACCGTCTTATCATTGTATGTCTTTAAATAAAAAAATAAAAAGCCTACCATCTTTAGGAAAGGACGACCGAATGGTCGAACCTTTCAACGCAGTGTCGGGCAAACCAGTCGCGTGGGAAGCTCTCTGGCGAATTTATCGCATTTTTGGTATTACTGGGGATTTTTTATGCCATCACCAGGTTTCTCTTTTTTGCCTAGCGGCTGGCAACACTTCAGTCAATATGGCAACACTGATGCTGTCAGATTGTATACGTCAGTTCGTCGGTCGCGTCAGCTGAAAAATAATGTTTTTTCATACAATTGGTTTGCTGAATTTCTATTCATGATAAACAGCATTAATTCTCTGATTTTTGTGTCATTATTAAATGCACGAAGTGCAATAATTTTTGTATTTATAGTTTTGATGATATTTGTGTTGAACTAAAAATGTTATTTCTTTAATAAAAAGTGCCGGCTTTAGTTTAGGGGAGATACAGAAGCCGAATTAAGGTAAATTACACGATTCATATTCATTTTAGATTTTTTTTTAATGTTTACAAAAGAAACAATGCCACTTTTAGATGATGATTTTTGAGGTTAGGAATAACTCAACTAACAAACGAATAAAAGGCGTGTGAGTGTATATTATATGTCGCGAAAGTGAATAGCAGAATAATTCGGGGATGCTCGAGAAAGACGTGGGACGATCAAGTGAATCAAATACTTGAGCCGGGTAATGTCTGAATAACATAAGAGTAAGTATGTATGAGACGATAGTATATGAATGTGAATGAAACAAAGAGTGGGCGCTGAGACGGAGTTGTGTGGCGGTCTATCCTCTCTGCCTATGGCACCGAAAACGGCGTGATGGATTTGAAGTAATGAATTTTTTTGCTATATTATACTTAAATTCGTTGAATAACTCGCGGGTTGAAAAGATGGCTTTTTTAGAATAATTTTAATCAGTCTTCTTTGGACTATTTCCAATGCGGCTAAGTTAGTTTTAAACGCTCCTCCCCAACCAATTATTCCATATTGTAGAATTGATTGCGCTAAAGCATAGTAAACCTTCAGTAGCATAGATTTTTGTAAAATATTTCTTAGTTTGAGGAATATGTAGTATAGTTTTCCTATTCGTTTAATATTTTGCTCAATATGTTCTGTCCATTTAATATGTTGATCTGTTGTTATGTTTTTTTTTTGTTTACATTTTACAAAAGAAAAAATACAATTCAAAAAGTCCCGATAAACTACTTTTTTGTGTAGTTTATACAACGGGAGCTTGTTATTCAAAACTAAAAATTTACAGTTAACGTTACAAAATATATATAACATACGTAACAAACTTATAACATAAATTTTTCTCAAAAATATTTCTACAAAAAATAAAAACATAAATGACAATAATTAAATAATATTTCCTTATTTCTAATACAAATAGCTTCTTTCAGCTAGCCAAGTTTTCAAAGTGTTCATTAATGGTTCAGTTTTTATTTTTTATTTCAGCGGGTAACATATTTAAACAGCTGGGAATCATGTGATCTATGTTAAGAGTTCCCATATTTACAGCCATAATAAGAACCAGGGTGACAGGAATGAACAATGCCGTGCAGTCCATAAAGGCTGAAAAGTTGTGCCTACCATAAAAAAATCGAACCCTCAAAAAAAATAAAAGGATTTTTGATCAAAATGGCACTAAAATATTTTTCATGTTTTCTCAAAATTACGCTTTTTAGTAAGACAATAAAATGGCTGTTTTCAAATATTCAACGCACGTTTCTTACTTGGACTTGGAAAACTACGCACAGCCATTTGGTTATAGATCAATGCACGCCACTGAGGATGAGGAATAGGATTATCAACTCCAAAAATGTCCTCACCGTGGAATCCCGTCAGTCCTCAGGTTCGAGTATCGAAGCAAATTGATGTTGGCTCCGATAATCTTCAATGCAGTGGATCAATAATGAAATAAAAACGCTAAATCGAAGACATTTTCTTGTTTATATTTATTGTTAATTTATTATTTCTCTTATTCTTCCTTATTATTTTGTTTTGTTTTCTTATTGATGATATTACTTGTATATATAACGTATTTCCACTTTGTATGGGACGTGTGGGATTGCACTGACCTCCCCACATCCCATATATATTTGTATGGGACGTGTGGGATTGCACTGACCTCCCCACATCCCATATATATTTGTATCGGACGTGTGGGATTGCACTGACCTCCCCACATCCCATATATATTTGTATGGGACGTGTGGGATTGCACTGACCTCCCCACATCCCATATATATTTGTATGGGACGTGTGGGATTGCACTGACCTCCCCACATCCCATATATATTTGTATGGGACGTGTGGGATTGCACTGACCTCCCCACATCCCATATATATTTGTATGGGACGTGTGGGATTGCACTGACCTCCCCACATCCCATATTTATTTGTATGGGACGTGTGGGATTGCACTGACCTCCCCACATCCCGGAATAATGAAATTCATCATTATTATTCTTATGGTTTTGTAAATATTGTTGGTTATTGCGCATACAGGCATGGCGCGCCCCCGCAAGCCGCTGCAGGCCGACGGCAGCTGGAGCAAGAACGGCTCGAGCAGCTCCGCGGGCAGCCACGATGCGCCGCCTGCGCAGTCCGCGTTGGGCGGCGTGGCGGCGCACTGGAAGACCGCGCTGGGCACCCTCTGCCTGCTGGTGGCCGCCTACTTCGGGTACGTCGGCTACCTGGAGACACGCGTCAACACGCCCTTTGACGAGCACAAGGTCATTATCATTCGTTGATTTATAATACAAATTCTGTTTTTTGACGATTTTGATACGACACAGATAACAGAGCGTAACCGTAAAGTGAAAAGACTCCCAAGAGTGCTTCTGTCTGTATGGAGCACATACAGGGGAACTATATTGCCACCCGTTTGGGAACCTTTATGAGGCCAGTTAAGGAGGGGGCTATAGGAAGGGATTTCTTGATACGGGTCTTGAAGAGGTCCGGATTAAATGTAGGAGGAAAGACAGATGACCGTAGCTCGTTCCACATACGAGCCGATTTACACAAAAACGAGTCAGCGAAATGACAGTTCTCATGAAGCCTACATCAACTGTGAACGGATGTTCCGCTCGTCTCCGTTGACTTCCGCCCACATGCACCGGCATGGAAGGGATCAACGCTGCTAGCTCCTTGGAGCAGGCTCCATTGAAATATCTGTAAAACAGACTCTCAGCATACCTATATTCTGTGCTTTAGAGACGGCAGTCTGTCTGTTAATAGCGGATTGTTAATCAGACAGATTGCCCTCCTTTGCAACAAGAATCAAGCAGGTTTATCAAGTATTTGGGAGCTCAACTGTTGGACGTACTTGACATTTGTATAGGATTAATATTTTTATTAGAATCCTCGATTTTTCCCACTCCCGAGTGTACACTACGCAATAATAGTGTACAAATCAGCAATAATTTGTTTTATTTTTTGATGTCCTGGAGTGATTTTCATACAATAGAACCTATCTCTCATTTTCCTACAAATTACGTCCTGCAGTGGCAGCTCAACCACTTCTTCCATAGAGAGGACTGACATACTTAAACTTACTACCCCAAGAGTATATGAAATTTCTCCACAGAACAAATAATACAATAAGAGTTCGTTGCCTGTTGTATGCTGATGATGCGGTGCTGATTGCTAACAGTATGGAAGATCTACAGTCCCTCGTATCTAGGATGAATGAAGTATGTATGAAGAATGAGCTAATGATGAATGTAAGTAAGTCTAAAGTCATGGTGTTTGAAAGAGAGAGTACGAAAACAGTGTGCAATATAGTTTTGTGAATGACGAATACTTGGAGCAGGTCGATGAGTTTGTATATTTGGGAAGTATGTTTACGAGAGATGGAAAGACTGATAGGGATATTGAAAGAAGGGTGAATGCAGGAAACTCCATTAACGGAGGACTGTTGGCGCTAACATAAAGTTGTCCAAAGAAGCGAAGCTAGCAGTCCAAAATGGAGTGCTGATACCAACCCTGACGTATGGTAGTGAGGCATGAAATTGACAGACGAAGGATGAAAGTAAACTGAATGTCGTAGAAATGAGATCTCTGACGAATGTGTGCTAAAACGTTGAGAAAATGTTGAGATTCGTAAAGAATGCAAGGCTGATGTAAGCGTAATGTGTAAGATTAAGAAAGGGACGCTTAGATGGTTTTGCCATGTAGAGCGAATGAACGAAGAAAGGAGTGTAAGAAGAATATGTGACGCGAATGCGAATGGAAGAAGAAGTCGGGGACGGCCGAGGAAGACATGGCACGATCAAGTGAATCAAATACTTGAGTCGGGCCATGTTAGAAGTCGTAATAATAGAAGAGAATGTATGAGACGATGGATGAATGTGAATGAAGCAAGGAGTGTATGCCAAGTTGGAGTTGTTTGGCGGTCCGTCCTCTCTGCCTACCCCTGCGGAGAAACGTCGTGATGGCTAGTTAGTATAGTATATAGAGGGACACTAATGTGCAAGGGCGGGGGGTGAACTAGACGGGCCGCCAATTTAATTAAAACTTAGTAAAATGGTTCGACTTGTCTACAAAGACTGAATAATTTGTCAGAATATTTAGTTTGATCCTGAGTGTTTTGAAATTTGCTTACCTGAGTCAAAATCACGCAAAACAAATGTGAACGGTAATAGACCAAAGCTGGTGCCAAATGTGTTGGGTGTAACGTGTAGAAATCGTATTAGGGCAAGTCTATCAATTCTGACATCAGTGAATTTCTCAAACAAATTTTTTTATGGACAAATCATGCGCCTGATCACGTACCAAAAACCAAATTAATTAATCTCTATATATATACACGGTGTCCGGAAACTGGTGGTACAAGCGGGAAGCTGCATCACATAGAGAACCCAAAAACATTTTTTTTTCGATTTGAGCATTTTTTTTTCTACTTTTTTCCTGTTTAATCGGAAAATTTAGGATTAATGACCTAGTGGAGCCGGGTCTACGCTTTCACGCAATTTAAAATACAATGAACTGCTGAAAAAACCCTGTAGCCCACGATTTTTTTACCTTTACTAAAAAATTTCAACTTTGGGCTACGTTTACTTTAAACGAAAGCTCAGATTAAAAAAAAAATTCCACAAAATCGACTCCAAATGTGTTGTAGATTCACCTTGTACCACAAGTTTCCGGACGCCATGTATAATAAAATATAATAAAAATGCGTAGCAATTATTGTATTGCATGCACAGAAAACATAGTTTTCTTTTTTTTTCATTTTGCGATATCGACACAAGAATCCCGACTGTCTGGAGCCAGGGGGACTGCAACCATAACCACAATATTCTTCAATATTGGGCAAAGTGTACGCTATACGAAATGGGGGAGGGGAAAAAGAAGATTGGGAGGTACCTGACTATTCATATATGGTCACTGAATATAGCTAAAGCCATTTCAAGCAAGGTGGAATGGTACTTTGCCATCCCCACTCCCTGGTATGACAAGTACCTCGCTATGCCTATCTGGTCGCTAAACACGGCTAAAGTCATTTCAAGCAACCGGGGCGATACTGAGAGTATCTACTACTCCAGAACTAGGTGCAAGTAATGTACCTGCTATGTGTTATTTTAATTAAATCATGTGTGACATAATTCACATAAATTATTTAAAAATAAGAGGTCACAGATAATCTTGCAAGGTTATCATTGAATACACGCGATTCGTACTCGAAACCAACGTGACTTTTGTTGAACTAAAACAAACGGTCTGTTCACGCGGGTTTATTAATATCTACCGTCAATAATATGCGATTGCGAAGTCCCCCCCATTCATTCCCTTCCTCCCCACTCCAGTCCTTGCTTCCCGGGTTGATCAATTGTCCAGGGCCCATTCCAAATTGAATCATCGTCGTGACAACTTCTGAAGTGCCGCACCGCAACATTCTTAATCAAGCCGCCGCCGGGACCACTGAGAAGACGTAAACGCGCTGTCGGGTTCAAATCCGACAAGCCCCAGCTGAGACGCATCCATCCAGTTGACGAGCAAGACGCAAGCCGTCATGGGAAAGTGATCAGTGACAATTCTTTGAGTCCTTTTTTCCATCCAAATCACACTGCTTTATTTCGCAATCGCATCCTCATTTCCTGATAATTAATATCGGGAAATTGAATAATCGCCGCAACACGGTCCAATGATTCATCACAAGGGAATTTAAAAGTTTGTCACTGAGCTCTATGAAATCCACATGCAAATGCGCAAGTGCGGTTTTGCGAAATGCATCTAGAAAGGAATCCACTGAATGTACCCAAATGCTTTAAGGCAGGTGTCCCCAACCCATGGGCCACGGCCCCGTTCCGGGCCGCGGACCAAATGGTACTGGGCCGCGCCGCCTGCTTAAAAATAAAAATAATTTTTTGAAAAAATCTTCAATTATGTACCTTAAAATAATTATAAAATGGTACCAGGCCGCGCAGGGGCCTGCTTAAAAAATTGTCAACAAACCAGGCGAATCTAGCATGCCTGCGAAAGAAGAAGATCAAATGCTGGATATTGCAAATGATGGCAGCCTTAAAACCATGTTCGAGACAACAACTCTGCCGGTGTTCCGGATTAAAGTCATGGCGGAATACCCTGAGAATGCCACCACAGCACGCGGTCAAATTTTCAAATGTTGACTGGTCCGCTGTGACAATAAGGTTGGGAACCACTGCTTTAAGGGATACATCCACTGACTTCCGAATGAATAGACGTGTCATAATAGAGCCATTTCGACAGCTGGAGGCAACCACACAACAACCTAAATTTGACACCAGGCTGGTTCACGCATTTCTCCAATACATAACGTCATCATTTGTGTATTGCCTGGCAGCGAGCGATCATTGGAAGATTTTAAGGAATAAAACGATACTTACGGTTACCTGCACATTCAAAGTGATAATAGCATTACATTCCACAGTATTTTACTTATTCAATTTTATGATATATTAACAGTTTTAGTGATACAAAATCACAGCCATCCGCGTTTCTTTCACGTGAGTGCAGTTATTAAATTTAAAACATTTGTGAAAAGGGTCAAACTAAATACTCCAACAAAATTTTCGTTTTTTTGTAAACAAGCCGAACCTTTTTCTTATTTACTGTTTTACTTATTTGCTGTTTGGGTTAGTTTGGAATCTGTTCCACAGCTATGGGGAAAAAAGGAGATTTTCCATAAATTCCGCACAGTTGTAAAAAGGACGAGTTGATCATTAGCAGATTTTCTTTTCGAAAAGTAAATACTATTTTTTTGCATTGCAATACGAGTTGCCTGCATACTGTCGGGATGTGTTTATTCGCAAATCAAATGACAGTGACCCACCTAAGCTCGAGCCTCGCCCATCTTATTTTGGTTTCTTCCCCTTACATATTAGGGCATCTCTAGTAATTACCTGCTCTGTGGATACATTGGAATATCCCACGATTGCACGTTAGGTTCTGCTCATTGAGAATGTGTCAACGTACTGATGTCTGATTGTCAGTTCACGTCACCCGAAACGGTCGCCTGTCGCCGGTCGGTATATCACTGAAAATGTAGCAAATTAAAAAATATGCAAGATCGTGTTAAACATTTCTGCGAATGCTACCTAATTATTTTTGCGTCAAAAGAATTAATTTATTTTGATGAAGACAAAGATCCATTGACCGCAGTCACTGATGTGCTGCATTTTTAATACGGTATTCAATGGACGTATCCCCCCATGTAAAAACAGAAATATAGGGAGATAACAACATAATCTGTGGAATGTGTGAGGATTAGTATTAACACATTAGTTATTAGATTAGATTAGGCAGGCGGTATTAGATCGCACTCCCGCTACCCCGGATGTATGTCAGCAAACTTCAAACTGTGGAGCTTGTATCAATAAAACAAAAACTATTATAAAATTATTTATAAAAAAAATATTTATATCAAGTCCGCAAATCACAATAGTAAAAAAAAATGTCAAATGCACTTGATATAATATTATGTAATAACAACACAGTTTAACAAGCGCTGAAATCGCAACAGCTGCGAATAAAAAATGATATTAGGGCTTCCCCACTTGAGTCTATTGCGTCATAAGTATCAGCTAATTACTAAAGTATTTCATTTTTTGACAAAGAAAAAAAACCATCTATCGTGTATGTTTAAGGGCGAAGATTCAAAGATAGCGCTAAACGTCACTTTGCGGGTTGCTAACGTTAGAAATATAACAAATAATGTATCTGTAAATTCTATATGAGTGGTTAGGAAAATGTCTAAGGTTCCGAATGGCGACAATTCTTGAAGTGCAATGCTTTCCATTATATATGAAATATGTACTGCAATATTAAGAAAAACGCTAAAAGTGCCTTCACTGTTTTGTTAACTACGCATATTACAAACAGTTTTAATAAAAATCCTTCCATAATCTCACTTTAATAAAGGTTAACAACCGATTGAGTTAATTGGAAATACTACAAAATACCTACATTTCTACTGTTATTCACTTAAACTTTATGAAATATTTTATTCTATGGCGCCATATAAAATTCCATACGAAAAAAATACGCCGCGCGCTGGTCACGAGATTCCGCGAGAGCGGGTCATTCACGAGCTGACTCCAGAGGCGAGAGCACGTATGTATTTTCTGTCATTATAGTCTACGCGGCTACGAAATATTTAATTTGATTAGTACTAGGAACGCTGAGGAAACCGGTGTTATTCGATCGGGGTAAGCAGAAATTAAATCATTATTATTCTCCAACAAAATTTATTTGAAATCGTCTTTTAATAAATTGTTTTCTTTTTAGTTATTCAAAATGGGAAAAAATAAAGGCAGACATGTGTATAATATACAAAATAAGAGACCTGTTTCCTGGAAGAAAAAAAAAACGACTAAGGTAATAATAATAACATTATTGAAATACATGTTTTCAGGGGACACTTCGAACTTCTAGAATTTTTAAACGATTTCTATCAAATCGGGTACAATGGAGTTCAGGGGTACACTGAACTCGAATTTAACGACAAAATGCATAATTTTGGTGGCATTTTTGAATTTCTTGAGTTCTTTACCGATTTCGTTCAAAATCGGGATTAGGGTGTTTGGACATGTACTGAACTCGAATTGAACGTCAAATTGCATAATTTCAGAGGACATTTTGAATTTCTTGAGTTCTCTGCCGATTTCGTTAAAAAATTGAATAAGGATGTTATGAGATGCACTGAACTCGGCTTGAACGTCAAATTGCACAATTTCAGTGGTCGCTTCGTTAGATTGTTTAATTGTGAAGAAATAAACACTTAATAGTAACAAAAAATAAAAATAAAAGGCACTATGTATAGGTACTGTCAATTATTAATATGTTATGTAGGTACTAAAAAACAAACAATGTGTTACTTTCCTAATATCCGCATATTCTCATAAGTTACCTTATCCTATACCAACAGATTGACATACTTTACTTACATATAGTCGGCGGTGTAAATTTTGTGAATTAAAAATAAACTTTATACTTTCGATTTTCCTCTTTTGTCCGACTGGAAATTTAAGTTTGTCAACCTTCTATTAATTTATTTTTATGCATTGAATAAATAATAAATGTATTCAGCAAATGTCTTTTATTTTGTATTTCATCAATTGTCAATACGGCGCGGGCGTGTTTTACATTATCCACATTTCCCCCAAAAAAGTCGGCGGCTTGCGGTGCTTCGTTCTGTCGAGTTTGGCGGCTAAAATACCTAACGGCGATGAGTACGTGGTCTTATACTGGACCCTTAAAATTCATTTCCAATTCTTCCTTGAAAATAATGATGACTTTCAGCAATGTTTTGAACCAGCGAAGTCCATAGTGATGTATGTATTATAGAGACACCTGTCCGCTACACCGCAAAGCCAATATTACAGAAGAAATTGCAAGTTTAAAACGTGTTTTTTGTATATGAAGTTGAAGGTCACGGAAATGCACAAAAATGTGCACCCCGCCGCAACGCAAGGTTTCTGAAACGCACAAATATGTGCACACCGTAACCAATGTGTTAACAGTTTAACCTTATTGACAAAAGTGCTTCTTTACAGAACACTCGACGCTTTACCCTTATGTTGCTTCAATAAAGGAAATATTTAGCTCAAAGATTCACATCTCATATTAAGGCCGATTTTGTCATTTACAGAAATTGTAAAAAAAAGTGATTCTTTTTGTACAATATTTACTTAATTCGTTAACGACATAACAAAAATAAATAATTTACGCAACTATTGAAAATGGCGGAGTTATTAGCCGGTAAGTAAATGGTTGTTCATGAAGCACGCGTCAATGGTGATGAAATTCGGCGTCGATCTGAGCGTTAATTGATAAGAATAAGTTTGTTTTCACCACTGTTTTTAATTCTTGTTATTTTCTTGATTTTATTTATATTAATAATAAAAATAATTTCTTTTTTATTTTTCCAATAATTTTTTACATTTTCAATTAATTACTTACCAACTTTCATTACTTATTGTTAATTTTTGTTTATGTTTGTAATTTGTCCATTATATTATTATTTTCTATGTTTATCATTTGTCTATACTTGTCATTATTATTTTGTTAGTATACTGTTTATCCTGATTTGGAAAGCTTTACTTTCGAAACATGTTGATATTTATGTATTAAAAACAGTGGTGTAAACAAAGTTATTCTTATTAATTTATTTTTATAATTACTTAAAAGATGTCCCTTCCATGTGAACCAATAAAATTTTTTGTCGTAATTTTCTCTCTCTTAACTCTTTTTTTTTCATTAATTGATAAACTAAAGTTTTTAAGACAAGATTTTTGTGCATAGCGCAAAGGGTAACAATTATTTTTATAAACAATAATTATTAGCCTGAAACACTCATCCAAATTGAAAAAACCTTCCGAGCAAAGATGAATGTCGCCGGCAGGACTCGAACTTGCACCCTTCTAATATCCGGTCAGATGCTCTTTTCGATTGTCTAGATAATATTTTTTTTTAAAGTTTTTTTGTTTTTTTTTTTTGTTTTATTTATTTTATTTTAGTTATTTGTACATTTAAGTTTACAAAATAACTAATTAGAACTCTTATAATATTACATACATATAATGATAATTTAAAAACTAATGATTTTTTTCTTGTTTAACTTAATGTGTTTTTTACAATCTATTTTAAATTTATTAATTGTTTCACTTTTGATTGGGTCCGGCGGAGCATTATAGCATTCCATCCCTTTATAAAATGTACTATTTTGCTTATTGGCTTTGTTCTTTTTCAGTAGCCCAATATCCTTACACGTTCTTGTATAATGTCTGTGAATGTCCATGTTGTAAATAATTTTTTTGTAGAAATATATTGGTAGCAAGTTGTTTCTGATTTTATGTATAAAAATCAATACGTTCAATGTCAGCATTTGTTTTACTGTTAGCCAATTTAATTCCTTTAACATTTTAGCTACTGAATATCTATTTCGCTTTAATATTATTCTCATTGCTCTATTTTGGAGAATTTCTAATTGGTTTAGTTCTCTGTCGTTACACAAGTAAAGTGTCGTTGGGCAGTAGTTAAAGCGTGGAGCAATAATAGAGTTGTAAATTGTAAGTGTCGTCTTTCTGGACATTTTTGGACGTATTCTTCGCAAAAAAGAAATCTTCTTCCAATTTTCTTTTGGATATATTCAGCTTGTTTATTAAAATTAAGTTTTGTATGTAATATAACTCCTAAGTATTTCATATCATTTACATTTTCAATAATTTCACCATCAATTTTTATTTTACTTTTCTTCTTATGTCCAATTATCATATATTTTGTCTTTTTTGTATTCAATTTTAGTTTGTTTATTTTTAGCCATCTTTTTTTTTTTTTTTTACATGAATACCGCACAAGAGTCCCAAACTGCTCCCAACCGTCTGGAGCCAGTGAGACTATGGCATTCCCAATTGGGGAATGTTGTGAGGCTGAAGGTATTGGGGAGGAGAAAGAGAAGGGAGAGAGGAAGGTGGGGAAAAGGGGATATACCTGGCTATTCAGATCTGGTCACCAAACACGGCTAAAAGCCATTTCAAGCACCGTTTCAATTCTGAATGGTGGTCTTTCACCAGGGCGATACTGAGAGTATCTTCCACTCTGGAACGTGCGCAAATATACTATATATTATTTTTAAATGAATTAATTGTGAAACAACACAAATTAATTAAATAAAAATTACTTGCGCACGCTGGGATTTGAACCCGCGACCTTCGGATTCGTAGTCGAGAGCCTTACCCCTCGACCATGGAGGCCGTCAATCGTATCTTGATACATTTTCTAGTTCATCATTCAAAATATTGATTAAGATCTCCCGAAAGGTATTGAATACGTGGAATATGCTGTAACAATTTGAAAACGATCGAAACCTCCGTTCATGAATTATAACCTGCACAAGTTTCATGTTCCAAACTAGTTATGCTACCATTAATGCTATGCACAAATTCATTCAAACGTGTGCTCTTTAAAGTCATTTGCCTGTAATGTTGTTTGTCATTCAGCTCTGTACGTAGTCGGAAAGTGGTTACTTGTAATGGAGTGTATTACATCCAACAATTAAGATCACAAAATAAATTTAATCATTTTAGAAAATAATATTGACATAACCTAAATGAAACACGAAAACGGAAAAAAAACGACATAAAATAAAAAGATTTCAGTCGCATCTGGGACTCGAACCCAGGACCTCTGCCTATCCGGGGCAACCGCTTAAACAACTTAGCTAAAAAATGGAGAATAATATTGACAAATCTTGAATTTGAGATATGATATCGATGAAGATGACATAAATTGAGCTGGTCTCATTAGCTAAGTTGGTTAAGCGGTTGCCCCGGATAGGCAGAGGTTCGTGTCCCAGATGCGACTGAAATCTTTTTATTTTCTGTCGTTTTTTTCCGTTTTCATGTTTCATTTAGGTTATGTTAATATTATTTTCAACAATGATTAAATATTAAAATGAGGTTTTTAAATGTCAATAAAAATAATTAATAATTAAAAATTGAATAAAATAAATTATGTATAATTTAGATATCGGATTCACGATACATCAGTAAACAAACGGCGTGAAGAGATGCAGCTCGTCCAAGTCGAGTTGTTTTTTTAATTAATAACTGTGTAAAGGATGGTTTGCTCTATTATTATTCCGTTGTGGGATAATATGTTTGTCTGTGGTCAAGAGTGATTATAATCGGAACAAACATCCTCATATCAAAAGACACCCATGCCCTTTGGCAAGCACAAGGTCATTATCATCATCTCCTTCGTCTTATGTCAGAGCACAATAGGCGGAGGTCAAAGTGTAGTCGGCAGTTTAACAGTTGGGTTCACAATTAGGTGATTTGTTTTTCACGTTCGAGGTCTGCCACTGAGTTTGCCATAACTCTTCAAGAGAGTGCGGTGATTAAAGCCGACTTTCCTGGATTTAAAATAGTTGACCTGGAGGTTTATCATCATAAAATTCATCTCATTTCTACTGCATTCAGTCTAGTTTCATCCTTCCTCTGCCAGTTCCATGATTTCCTGCAATACGCTTCTTTGCACATCATGTCAATCTTAAATTAATTATTTTACTACAACAATGTCTACAGGCAAGTACTGCAAGGGCCTCTACGATGTTCACCAAAGGGAGGGTTCACTCATTCCCCACCTTACTTCGCCATCGACAGCTTCTTTATCCATATCCAACTTCATCGTCGTGGCTCAGCTCTCCTCTCACATGATGCGGCAACCACCCGGAAGGATGATCCATTTTATTTATTTTCATGTAAATGTTATTCATGAAAATATCTCACATAATATGGCAGATTGGGTATTGCGCCACCCACCCAGTTCTGCTGGAATAAAATCATTAATTATTTTGTCTTCAGGTGGTCCAGAAATCGGGGCCCGATGTGCCGGAGAGGTTCTGGGGCTCCTACCGCCCGGGGAACTACTTTGGGATGCGCACCCGTGAACAGTACTCTCTGCTTATGGGGCTCATGTGGTACTCCCCGCAGCGGCTGCGGCCCGGGGGCGATGGCATCAGGTAAGACGCGTCAGTCTTCAGTCAGTTTCCACCCAACCGAAGCTCAACGATTAATCATTTACTGGTATTCATTGTGTACAACAGTCAGGTCTTATTTCTACAGACACTGGTGTTCGCAGTCTGACGATTTATCCCGTTATGGCTGGATTCGCCATGATGGGGTCAAGTTCGGCGAACAAGAAATGCTGGACGGGCCGTGGCTGCTCCGGACCTCCTTCATCAAGGGGGCCACCGGCGGCAGCCGGGGAGGAGATTGGACGGCAAGAATTGAAGTGGTGAGCCAAAGTATTACAATCTGGTGTACCACAGGGCTCTCACCTTGGTCCACTTTTATTTTTTACTTTCATAAATATTGATATTACATATTAACATTCCAAAATTATTACATTTTGAACAAAACATTCTAATGTAACGGTGTCCTGAAATGACCAATAATTTTTATTGATCCCAATTCAAATTATTAACATTATCTACAATAAATTCCATATAAATAAAATCGAATAGGTATATTCGAGACACCATCTAGATTGCAAAATCTTCAGATAGAACTTTACAATTAAAACAAAAAATTGGCAGCCAAAAATTAATTATTGAAGACAATGTTAATATTTAATTCATATTGGTAATGTGAGAGATCGATAAAAACGGAATTTAATTAGGTCTTAATAGCTCAATTCTCAGAGGAGTTGTTCCCGGTAAGACTAGAGGATCTGGGTTCAAGTCCCAGATGCAACCGTTTCCTTTATATTTTCTGTGTCTGATTGCTAATATAATGTTTTTCAATGATTAAATATTACAATGAGGTTTATAAACTTCAATAAGTTATAAAAACTAAATTGAATTATTTTAGTTTACCGAATAAAACAGATCATGATAAAAGAAAAAGTTAGGTTAGGTTTTTTAAAGTTAAATTAGGTTTGCTGTTTGTTTGTTCTTTTTTCACACTTCTTGAATGTTCTAATTTCTCACTGTTCCGTTTTGTATATCCCCGTTTGATTGCAGACGGCGCGAGACTCGCGCAACAACGGCAGCACGGACCTCGTTTCTCTCCTGTGGTACACCAGCGGGGAGGGGGTCCCCGGGGCCGACCTGCGTCCCTCGCAGGCCTCCCGCGGGGCCACCGGCGTGCGCGGCTACACCCCCTCACTGGGGGACTTCAAGCTCAACGTACTCCCCATCAAAGGTAGGCTACACCCCTCGCTGGGAGACTTCAAGCCCAGCATACTGCCCATCATTTTTTTCCGACTTGCCCATCGGATATGCAAAATTTGTTTCCATTGAACTCCGGCGTATCCGATGGGCACTTTCTTTTCGTATGCAAGTAGAATATAAGTAACTATTCTGAGAGAATTACTTATTATAGATACAGTACAAAAAGACGGTACAATTTACAAAAATATTATTTTGTAAAAAATAAGTTATTACGAAAAAAGGCTCACCTGGTGCATGGTGGGCCACGCGCAAATCTACCCTCGGCACACTACGGATATATTAGACCATGCGTTCAAAAGGCTAATCTAAATGTAAACTGAATGTACGGCGCAGGAGTGCATGGAATTTTCTGGCACCGTAATCTCTAAACAGGGTGTTGTTCGTTTGTTTGTTGCAGGCAAGGTGCACCATGAGTCGTATTTGAGCACCGTGTCGCTGGGATCGCACCTGCTGAAGGAGACGGTGGTGTCCTCGCTCCGGCTGGCGCAGGACCACAAGACCAACCAGCAGTGGATAGCTCTGGCCGGCGAGCTCACCGATAAGGTACACCCTCACTTTGTTTATCTTTGAAGCACTGTGGTATCAAAAATTGGTCACCGAGAAAATAAGTCATTCTGTGGAAACCACCATCTATTGACAATTTTAGTAACTAATTGTGAAACGCGAATTCTTGACTGATTTGTGTACACTAGCGATCATTTGTGGCGTTGCACAGTTTGACTATGAGTTCAACATTTTGTAGATTTGTTGTTTTTTGAAAGATGTTTGTGCTTCAAAGAGTTGAATGGCAACTCCACGATGGTTCAAAGCACTATAGTCATAGTCCATTTGCAAGTCTTTCGTATTATGTATCCACGTCGTTCAGAAATTAGTGGTACTTTCTGAAAAAGGATAATAATACATCATAGATAATAGAAACGAGGGAGATTTGTCATCATCCATAATCAGTATGAAACCGCAAGTGTCGCCAACATCGTTAACCCATACTACTGCTGTCTAGTCCCAACTGCTCCCACCCGTCTGGAGCCAATTGGACTATGGCATCGCCAATTAGGGTATGTTGTGAGGCTGAAGGTTGAGGAGAGGGGAAGGAGATGGGAAAGAGGAAGGTGGGGAAGTATCTGGCTATTCAGATCTGGTCACCAAACACGGCTAAGGCCATTTCAAGCAATAGCCGAGGATCGTGACCTCCACTCCAATCTCCCTCTTGTACAAGGCTCCTCCGCTCACCGCGATCCTGCGCTGCGTGGAGAGCTGCAGACACCGACGTTCCGGACACTTGAGAAATTTGTCACTTCAACGCATCGGCGACCTTCCTCTGCTTCTCCTGCCTTCCACTTTGCGAGTGACGGTGAGTTTCTCCAGGTTGGAGTTCTCGTTTTGGCGAGCGACATGTCCAAAGAATCCGAGGATACGCTGTAGGCAGACAGTTGATAGCCTGTTGCGGTTGCCAAGCAATACTGATAATTCAATAAAATGATGTTACTATTGCCACTGAATAGCTTTTAATGTCTGTGTTCTACATCGTATTCTAGGGTAATTTAATATTCTACCATTAAAGAAAATAATATTAACATAACCTAAATGAAACCGGAAAAGACAACAGAAAATAAAAAGATTTCAGTCGCATCTGGGACTCCAACCCAGGACCTCTGCCTTTCCGGGACAACCGCTTTACCAACTTAGCTGTTGGCCCGGAAAGGCGGAGGTCCTGGGTTCGAGTCCCAGATGTGACTGAAATCTTTTTATTTTCTGTTGTTTTTTCCGGTTTCATGTTTCATTTATGTTATTTTAATATTGTTTTCTTCAATTATTAAATATTAAAATGAGGTTTTTAAATCTCAACAAAAATAATTAATAATTAAAAATTTAATATTTGACCTTTATTGTACCCTTTGTAAGAGAGATAAATGTGAAAGTGTTTTTTTAACATATAATAATAATTTAATTTAATGTGTCCGAGAATGTTGAATGACAGCGCGTGATTATTGCCCCGTTTCCAGAGTACCGAACCCAATCTGATAGCCACGCAGCTCACGATGAGCGTGCCGTGTACGCTGGACGTGGTCTTCGAGTCGGCCAGCACGGCTACCTGGAGGGACGGGGAGCTGTCGGGCGAGGCGTACAGCCGCCAGCTAGCCGAGCACCGCAAGGCCTTCGACCAGCGTTTCGAGGACACCTTCAAACTTAGCGACAAGGGGTATAATCATTGATGTATCGCTACTAGATTTGGTGTGTCATACAAATAAGCAGGATATTTTGGTCCACCTATAAGTAATTTCTTAACACAACTCCCTGTTGAATTCCGTCACCTCTATTTGAAAAACTGGCCCCCTTCACTCCAAAATAACACAAAATCGCCACAAACGTACACATCACTACGTGTCACAAGTTTGAAATTCAAATTTAACCGTTTTAGTGCTACGCTTATTTTGCAAGTATGTATATAAATTGCTACAGATATTCTGTGTTTTTAAATTAAAAAAGTATGGTATTCAATAAAAATGCAATAACTTGAGAATGAAATTTCACGAATATTGTAGTTCTAATTAAAAAAAACTACACATTTACAACTACAAGGAATATAAAAAATCAAACATATAATATTATTTCACTTCACAATTGTGTTTTTGAAAATGATTCCGAAGATTCACTTTCTATTCGCAATCTTTTATTGCGATGTACAATAATGTCACTTCCGTCGCCACTGTCTTCATTTATGGGAACAAAGGTCTCGTCGTCAGTAGTGCCGCTGTCATTTGATACATTACGATCATCCGCAATAGAACTAACTTCTGTCATGGTGAAAAATATCGATTCACTTTAGGGTGTATTTATTTTAACAGGATGTACAATTAATACAGTTATCAAGACACGCGCCAACCTCAATATACCACTCTCAAAAAGAACACGTGCTCTCCCGAGGACGACAAGATGCGATGGCGCTAGCCGCACTCTAACGGTTAAGATCCCAACCTTATGTAAAAATTCGTCACCGTGCCGTATCAAAGCCATTGTTGAGCGTGAACTTTGTGATAAAACTACTTTTGTAATATGAATGCATTCACAAGTCGCAAACCCACATACCTCCTCCATACAATAACAGATTGAAGAAATTGAACATTTTATCATGATTGTTTTTTTTTAAATGCTCACTGTAATATACATATTTTTTTTAATATTCATATAGCTGATGATATTGTCAATAATAAAGTTTGGGACAGTCCCACAATTTTGTGTTTGAAAAATGATCTTTTTTTTTTTTTTTTATATGAATACCGCACAAGAGTCACAACTGCTCCCAACCGTCTGGAGCCAGTGAGACTATGGCATTCCCAATTGGGGAATGTTGTGAGGCTGAAGGTATTGGGGAGGGGAAGGAGAAGGGGAAGAGGAAGGTGGGGAATACCTGGCTATTCAGATCTGGTCACCAAACACGGCGAAAAGCCATTTCAAGCAACGTTTCAATTCTGAATGGTGGTCTTTCTCACCAGGGCGATACTGAGAGTATCTTCCACTCTGGAACGTGCGCAAATATACTATATATTATTTTTAATTAATTAATTGTGAAACAGCATAATTTAATTAAATAAAATTTACTTACTTATCTTGATAAAGTTAGCCACTCTATTGGTGCAAACTTACTGGGAGACAAATTTGCTCGATGTAGACCAACATAAGGTAACAAGCAATGCTTCTTGCGATCTTTCAACTAAGAGATGATGCACTTTCTTTTTGATAAATGTTTTTTATTTTGGTTCGTGGGTCATTTTTAAGATCGGCATGCCCGAGGCATCTTTACCGATTTTAAAGAAAACCTATTTTCAGAAAACCTGTAAAAAAAAGATCTTTTTGAAATTTCAAAATTTCATTGTTGGATCAATTTCACTAGTAAGCAATGAGATAACTTCGGGCACACGAACACGCCCAAAACTCGTATCTTGCATTTCATGCGAGGCCGGCGACGCAGGCTTCTCATACTTTCTGATAGGTGAAACCAACTTACCAATATTGATACCCATAGAAAGAATTACTAGCTCACCCTTTAGTAGAATGCATCGGGTTCCCACTGCAGCTTCTCGGGTTCAATCCTCCGCTAGTTTTCCATCATTACATAAGCAAATTTTTCACACTGCATATAGTGATGGTACTTTTTTCTTTTTTTTTTTTAATATGAATACGCACTAGAGTCCAAACTATTTGGAGCCAGTGAGACTATGTCATCTTATATGTTGGGAGGCTGAAGGAAGGAGAAGGGAAAGAGGTGGGGAAGTACCTGACTATTCAGATCGGGTCACCAAATACGGCTAAAGCCATTTCAAGCAACGTATCGATTCTGAATGGCAGTCTTTCACTAGGGCGATACTGAAAGTATCTGCCAACCTGGAACCTGTCACAAATATAGTATATATTATTTTAATTGTGATTAACACAAATTTATTAAATACCAGCTGAAGTACCCGGCGTTGCCTGGGGAATGCTTTGAAAAAAGTTTTGAGGTTGTGATGTGTTGCCCCTACCCCTACCCCCCTACCCAGTGATTTTCCTCTTATTTTTTTGTTTATTTATTGTATTTGGCGCCGGTATAATGTATGTTGGCGCCGGTATAATATATGTTGGCGCCAGTATAATGTACATTGGGGCCGGTATAATGTATGTTGGCGCCGGTATAATGTCGGTAAGTGCGTTGGTATTGTTTGCAGGTACAACGACACGGCGGTGAAGTTTGCGCGCGCCGCCCTCAGCAACCTGGTGGGAGGCATCGGCTACTTCCACGGCTCCAGCCGCGTGCTGTCTCCCTACACGCGTGAGCCCGTTCCCTACTGGAGAGCCCCGCTGTACACGGCCGTTCCGTCCAGGTGAGCCGTTCCACTCGTACATCGGCTACTTTCACGGCTCCAGCCTAACCTCTTGTTCTCATTCTAATACTTGTTCAATAATAATAATGATCAGGTCGCACTTCCCTCGGGGTTTCCTCTGGGATGAAGGATTCCACTGCCTGCTCATTGCCCGCTGGAACCGCGAGATCGCCCTGGACATCATGGCGCACTGGTTTGACCTCATGAATGTCGAGGGTTGGATACCACGAGAACAGATACTCGGTAAGTAACAAAACAGCTGCAAATTCACCAATTAGCCATGATCTTCATTCATTCAATAATATTAACATAAAAAATTTAAACATTAATATTTTTTCGGATTCGCTGGCCACATTTAAAAGGAGCATTTTAACAATAATATAAACTGCTCGATGCGCGCGCATACATATGGCATCACTTCTATAATCTGTAGATCACCACTTCTTAAACCTACAAACACATTCACACATACGCACACACTTATACACTACACATGTCACCCGGTATATACAAGTATTAATCAGAACTTACAAGGAAACAAATTATTACTTTGTAAATTTAATTTCAGGAAATTGTTTTTCATTGTAATTCTATAATAAAATAAAATAATGTAATCAATTTTTAATTATTAATTATTTTTATTGAGATTTAAAAAACTTCATTTTAATATTTAATCATTGTAGAAAATAATATTAACATAACCCAAATGAAACATGAAAACGGAAAAAACGACAGAAAATAAAAAGATTTCAGTCGCATCTGGGACTCGAAACCAGATCCTCTGCCAACCGCTTAACCAACTTAGGTAATGAGACCAGTTCAATTAATGTCATCTTCATCGATATCATATCTCAAATTCAAGATTTGTAAATATTATTCTCCATTTTTAAGTTGGTTAAGCGGTTGCCCCGGATGGGCAGAAGCAGGACATTTTTTTCCGTTTTCATGTTTCATTTGGGTTATGTTAATATTATTTTCTACAATGATTAAAATAATATAATGTTAAATGTCTGAAACTGCGTATGGAATTATATACAGCTTCAGGTGAACTTTAAAAGTGGACCGTGAACAATAATTTAACTACAATTATGTTTGATGGAATTGAGTGAAAGTAAATGCTGGGTACAAACAAGGAATGACTGGAAAAAGTAGACCAAATCATTTACCAATCCTCTCCGAGCAATGGTAGAGCTAGCACAGTGATCCGCGCAACCTGATTTTGTCGTTGCGTCGGAAATCAAGATGCAACATTTGCTGGAGCAGCGGGCAGCCATCAAATTCTGCGTTCGGCTGAAAAAAACCGGTGTCAAGACCCTGGCCATGATTCGGGAAGCCTTCGGAGATGAAGCCATGTCACAGGCAAGAGTTTACGAGTGGCACAAACAATTCCAAAATGGCCGGGAATCAATTGAAGACGATGTGCGCGTTGGACGATCGTCAACTTCCAAAACTGATGACAATATCACAAAAATGAGGGAAGTTTTACAGTCTGATCGTCGTCTCAGTGTCCGCTTAATAGCGGAGAAGTGCAACATGACAAAGAAACGGTTGCGCGAAAGGATTCGCAGCATTCGAAAGGAGATCGCCAACAACTGGATTTTGCATCACGACAATGCCCCCTCACACTCAGCTCTCGTCGTCCAGGAGTTCCTCGCTAAGCAAAGCGCGGCGACACTGCCGCAACCGCCGTACAGTCCCGATTTAGCACCACCGGTCTTCTTTTTGTTCCCCCACATCAAGCGAAGCCTAAAGGGACGCCATTTGGAGACGTTGGATGGGGGGAAAACTGCTTCGACGCAGTGCCTTAAGGGGGTTCCATCTTCTGCCTTCCAAGGTGTCTTTCAAGACTGGAAGAAACTCTACAAAAAGTGTATTGACGCCCAAGGGTCGTATTTTGAAGAATATTAAGTGTAAATTTCTCGATAGTTTTGCGTCAGACCCTGTATTTGTACATTTTTATTTATTTTATACTCCCTTTAGAGGCTTTTATATGTTTTATTTTAAAATTTTAATAATAATAGTGACGCAGTAGATTAGTAGTTATTTTCAACGGTTATTCTTAACGGTTGAAAATCGACAACGATAACGGCGTCGGCGTTCGATGGAATTTTCATCAATGCCCAGTACTAGTCCAAAGAATTCGTTTAACCACTTCACGGTTTTGAACGAGCACTGTTCGCGTGCGACGCATGTGTCGTATCACGCCAACACGAGAACTGTTCGCGTCTTTCGACATGTTTGCGTTACATAAGATAAACAAAGAAACTGTTTTATTTTAACTTATCATAGCTAGATTTGTTTTATTATTTTTTTTGTGATTTTTATAGTTAAGACTTGTTTTTTTTTATATTAGGTTAAGTTTTTTTACATCTTTTATTGCTCAACTTTTAAATTATGTAAACTCTTTAAATAAAAAAATAATTTTTGGTTCTATTTTGTGAAAAAAACTCGAGCATTCATATAACACTTAATTTTTGATTTGAGGCCAAAATACTCACCTAAACCTATTGATCTTTTGTTTTCATCAAAAAGTATAGTAAATATCTAGTACGGATTAGAAGTAATTTATTTATTTTTGTTTTACATTATGAAATATAGGCCATTAAAGGAATTGATTTTTCGCGATTTTAGAGGCACCTTTAACAATTATTTGGGGGCTAACGGTGATTTAAAAAAAAAGTTTTACACCGTCTGCTTTGAAAATATAATGAAATATAAAATAATTTATTTTTTTAAATATTAAAATAAGCATTCTGGTGGACTTTAAATTAAATTAAAAACAACCAATTTACGTTGGAACACAAATTTGCCGTACATAATTTAAAATATCGTAGAAAAAAAAAAATTATTTTTTAAATGTTTTGTTTTTATATTTTTATTAGCGTAATCATATTTACTTAGCAAAATACGATAACTTAAAAAAAAAATACAATAAACCCGCAAATAATTATCGAAGTTGCCTCTAAAATTATGAAAATTGATTTTCTTTCATGGCATATACTTCATAATTTAAATCAAAAAAAAATAAAATTCTTCTCATCCGTACTAGATATTTACTAAACCTTTAATTAAAAAAAATATATAATTCAGTTTGGATGGGTATTTTGGCCTCAAATCCAAAATTAAGTAATGTATGAAAAAGGCAGGGCAGCCGTTCCTCTTTAAATAGAACAGTAGCAATAAAGAACACCATAAAAAATTCGAGTTAGGTTAGGTTGGGGACCGGATAAATCAACACACATGAATCGATAATTTATTTTTCGAATGAGTATCACTTTTAAAAGTGTACCGATTCAAACATGTGTTGATTTTACATCGAAAAGAGTAGGTTAGGTATGTTTTTTGTTTAATCGCTCTTCTGTTTTGTCATGGGACCATGTTGCTGTGTCGGCAGGTGCGGAGGCACAGGCTCGAGTACCCGAGGAGTTTGTGACGCAGCGGAACAGCAATGCCAACCCGCCCACTTTCTTTCTGCTGCTTCTCCAGCTCCTGGGGGAGCATCCCCAGGAGATGGACCCCGACACCGATGAGTTCCGACTGCTCAACCGCATGTTTCCCCGCCTTCAGGTATCATCTCTCTGTTCTATGTCAATATTGGGGTGTTTCATTTTGTGAAGCAAAAAATAAAATGTTAAATTTTAGCGGACTTTGCTTGCGCCCCGAGTCTCGGTGATGTAAAAGATATGCATCCCAAATTTCAAGAAGATTGGATAATATTCAGAGGTTGAGTACAATTTTTCAATGTTAATTACTTTGTTGGAAAAACTAGAAATCACTAACTTAAAATCATATTAAAACTAGACACTAAGATTAATAGGTACTATGATAGGCAAAACATCTGACGGCCTCCATGGTCGAGGGGTGAGGCTCTCGACTCTCGACTACGAATCCGAAGGTCGCTGGTTCAAATCCCGGCGTGCGCAAGTAAATTTTAAAAATAAAGTCATTAAAAATCAATAAAACCAATCTACTTAATAAACAAGTAGATTTGTCTAACACCCCCATTTTTTAAATATTTCCATTACCTCCGCCCACTTTCACCCCTCCCTCTGAAGCGCTTCCTTCCTTGCCCCCCACCTAAGTTGATGTTCTGTCTCTCTCTTCTAATTTTCTATTAAATACCATGTATTTCTGTATTATGTTTAATATATTTTTATTCACCCCTGAGGAAGGTTCAGGTTGAATCGAAACCGGTTGGATGAAAAAATAATAAAGTGGAATTAAAACAAAGTTATTAATTGATAAACTAAAGTTTTTTGAAGACAAGATTTTTGTGCATAGCGCAAAGGGTAACAATTATTTTTATAAACAATAATTGAAAATTGAAAAAAATTTTTGTTTATAAAAATAATTGAAAAAAACCTTTCCGAGCAAACATAAATGTCGCCGACAGGACTCGAACCTGCACCCTTCTGATGTCCGGTCAGATGCTCTACCGTTGAGCTACGTCGGCTTATCGCAAACCCGCCAAGTTAATCAATATATACTAGTGTTCCATTCAATAATTACTGTTTTTATTTATTTATTTTTATTTTTTTTATTATTGAATGGAACACTAGTATATATTGATTAACTTGGCGGGTTTGCGATAAGCCGACGTAGCTCAACGGTAGAGCATCTGACCGGACATCAGAAGGGTGCAGGTTCGAGTCCTGTCGGCGACATTTATCTTTGCTCGGAAAGGTTTTTTTTCAATTTGGAAGAGTGTTTCAGGCTAATAATTATTGTTTATAAAAATAATTAAAACAAAGTTATTTTATTTTTTATAAATTTTATTTAATTAATTTGTGCCGTTTCACAATTAATTCATTTTTTCTGACGATAAAAGAGTATTGGTCTACCGATCCCTTGATATCGAATAACATATTTGGGAAAACCATGCCAAGGGATCGATACGAGATTTTACACAGAATGTTACACTTCTCTAATTCTGAAACACAAATCCCTGGTGACAAATTACATAAAATTAGAATATTAGTTGATCACACCAGAAAAATCTTCAGAGAGACATTGGTACCCGAAGAAAACTTGTGCATCGATGAAAGCATGATTCTTTTTAAGGGCAGGTTAGCATTTAAACAATATTTACCTTCTAAACGACACCGGTTCGGAATAAAAATGTTTGTTATGTGTGATTGTAAGACTGGTTTTGTTTTAGACTTTGTTATTTACGTTGGTGAAGGTACGGACATAACAGACAATCGGTGCCTCGGCGTTTCGGGGGCTGTCGTAACGACATTGCTCCATAATTATTTAGAAAAGGGGCATAATCTTTGGGTCGACAACTGGTATAGCAGCCCAAAACTATTTGATTTTCTTCATAGTAAGAAAACTAATGCTTGTGGAACTGTTCGCAAAAACAGAAAGACCATGCCAAGTTTCGAAAAATTAAAAAAGGGGGAAATAGAAGCAAAACACCGTGGACCACTGTTAGCTTTAAAATGGCAAGATAAGTGTGAAATTCATATCATCACAACTATACACGATAGCTCTTCATCTCCAACAGGAAAAGTTAACAGGGAAACAAATGAACCAATATTTAAACCAAAATGTATCTTGGATTACAATTTAAATATGGGCGCTGTCAACAAAACCGACATGATGTTGAGCAGTTTGAATTGCATGAGGAAGTCAATAAAATGGTACAAAAAATTATTTTTCCACTAACTTAAAATCTATACTTATTAAATTCGCACACGCTCTTCAACAAGGTTACCGGAAAAAATACTGCATTAGCAGATTTTCACTTGAAAGTTATAAGACAATTAATAGAAAAATATAGTGAACCATCTCAATCTACTTGACGTTTTTCTGATAGTCCGCTCCGTTTGTCAGCCAAAGGGTTAGCGAAACACATGCCAGACATAATACCCTCAACGGCAAAACGTGCAAACCCATGTCGACTGTGTCGTGTATGTACCAACTCCAAACTGAAAACCAAACATAAAAAATATTCAAGATATATGTGCTCCGAGTGTAATGTGACATTATGCGTTTACCATGTTTCCGTATATACCACCAAGATATATGTGCTCCGAGTGTAATGTGACATTATGTGTTTACCATGTTTCCGTATATACCACCAAGATATATGTGCTCCGAGTGTAATGTGACATTATGTGTTTACCATGTTTCCGTATATACCACCAAGATATATGTGCTCCGAGTGTAATGTGACATTATGCGTTTACCATGTTTCCGTATATACCACCAAGATATATGTGCTCCGAGTGTAATGTGACATTATGTGTTTACCATGTTTCCGTATATACCACCAAGATATATGTGCTCCGAGTGTAATGTGACATTATGTGTTTACCATGTTTCCGTATATACGACAAAAAAAATAAACTACTAAAACTTTTTTTTAATTGAAGTGTATTTCTTGTATATATTTTTTGCTATTGTCACGAGTATACCATTATATTAATGCAAATTTATCGTAGTGAAAACAATGTGAAATAATTACACACCATAAACGTCAATAAAATGTTAACTAAAGAAAAATGAAGTGAAGTCAGTGAAAAAATAAATACAAACCAAAACCAGAGCATCGGCGCACTGGTCCCCTAAGGACTCGTATTTCTTTACACAAGTAGGTACCTATATTGTTAGCATTTAAAAGGATTTGGCCGGGGAAATGCGGGAATGCGGGAGAAGGATAGGAGGAAGGTTGGGTAGATGCATTTACGGGAGACAGTGTAAGTGGGGCTTACCCGGTGAGGGGTTTCTTCCAGGGAGCTCGGCTCGGGACCTTCGACTAGCTCAGAATCGGCAGGCCTCGGAGCTCTTCTGCAGGATCGTGAGCCGACAGGCGGTCTTATAGTTGGGAATTCGACTCAATACTTTATCAAATGAAACACTCAAATGCTTTCAAACTCAGTAGTTTACTTGGGGAAAGGTACAGACATAGTTAATTTACACAAGGGGAACAGGCTAACCTAAATTTCACAATAATGCTACAGGTAAACTCTCTTTTTCTCTGGAAATTCTCTACAACGGGCATGGTTAAATGTGATTTGAATAGAATACAACACAACGGAAGGGGAAAAAACAAGATACAGCTCGCAGTTTGTGTAGAGGCGAGAAGTGTTCGGTGAAGGCGATGGCCGGTGGTGTGGCCGGGTAGGAAGCCATCTTCGTCGTTAGGCGGGTTTCGGGCGGCGTCTCATGTTCCAAGGCCAGGTCCACGCGGTGAATGATGCGTCCACGGCCAGATCCGCGGGGAGAATGAAGCGTTCGAGAGTGCACGGGCGGAACCGGACCCGCGTACGAGTGGTGTTCATTTTTGCCGCTAGGGGCGCTGTTGTCTAACGAGCGGCTAGTTTTTATGGGTTATTTGCGTTATGTAACAATATGTTACATCGTACGTCGCTAAACGCGGCCATGTGAGAGATTGCTTTGTTTCTCTTGAAATTCACCACGTTTGTTTATATTAACCCAATTATGACGTTATCTTAATTTCTTTTTATCTCAAGTGAATGTTTATCGATACTTATCTATAGATATCTTAGGATAGTTAATAATCCAGATAATGTTTTTATTTACCTACAAGGGTCGTCCTAAAAAAAACATTCAACAAAAAAATGCATAAACAAAAATGTGCCGCGTGGGGGCGGCTACTTAGGTATATTTGTATAGCGGTTAAAAGGTTAAAATGTTACTATTTTTTCAGTATTATTGTGAATGTGTTATTGTTGTATAGCCACTGTATAATATTTAGTAATTTTATTAGATGAATATGCACCTAAGGAGTACTGTAGGAGTAATATTAAGAATAAGCAAGAATGTATGTAATATGTTAGGAATATATAAATAGAATGTAAAAGGGGCACTGTAGGAATACCACTGAATGGACTTATTTAATCTTTTTTTTAAGTTTATTTATGGCTTGGCGCACCTGAAGTGAAATAACACAAAACTGCGCTATATAAATGCTCTGACCGTCCGGTGAGGAATGAACTTTTCGCTCGCTACTGCGGACAATGCGCAGAAAGGTCCCACAATGGACTGCGTTGCAAACCGTTACCTTACTTTAGCAAACTTATCTTTTCTGTGCAGTGTCTGCAGTAACGAGTGAAATGTTCGTTCCTCACCGGACCGTCAGAGAGTGGGCTAAATGAGGAGGATTTTTAAAGGGTGACCCTTCGATTTTCTTTGCCATTTTACTTCTATTAATCGCCCGTGCTCCATAAACGGTAGCCGGAGATGCGGAAATTTTGAAACACCGTGGCCAAGGCTCTTTGCAGTTGCCATATGCGCTTGCTTGAGCCGAGCTCCTAAAAACTCACCACGAGCCACTTTTCTAGCAGCCAAATTCCTCTTTTGGTTCCTAGTTTAGAGTTCAATTACCTGCAAAAGATGAAAGATATTATAGAGAAGCCCGTTAGTGCAAAGCACTTCAATATTAAAACTTTCACTAGTATGCAATCTTCTTGAAATTCGGCATATATATATTTGACATCACTGAGACTCGGGGCGTAAGTAAAGTCATATGAAAATCACGTCTTTGGAAAAATGAAACACCCTCGTCAATACGTATTGATCACGTGATCATTTTCAACTAACTAACGTTAACCATCGCGCCGTTTCCCGGCAGGGGTAGGCGGAGAAGATAGTCCGCCACACAACTCTGTCTCGGCACATACTCCTTGCCTCATTCACATTCATACATCATTTTGAGAAATGCGTGATTTGTTGACGCAGGCGTGGTACAACTGGTTCAACACGACGCAGGCGGGAGAGCTGCCGACGTCGTACCGGTGGAGAGGCCGCAGGGACGATATTAACACGGAGCTCAACCCCAAGACTCTCACCTCTGGGCTGGATGACTATCCCAGGTTGGTATTTTTAATATAATTATGAGGCCCTAAGGTCGAGGGGTAAGGTCATCCACTACGAATCCGGAGGTTGCAGGTTTAAATCCCGGCATACGCAAGCAAATTTTATTGAATTGATTTGTGTTATTTTACATTTAATTCATATAAAAAATATATAGTATACTTTGCGGCATGTTCCAGCATGGTAAATACTCTCAGTATCCCCCTGGTGAAAGACCACCATTCAGAATCGAAACGTTGAAATGGCTTAAGCCATATTTGGTGACGAGATCTGAATACCCAGGTACTTCCCCACTTTCCTTTTCCCCTCCCCGTACCCTTCAGCTTCACAACATACCCCAATTTGGAATGCCATAATCCCACTGGCTCCGGTTAGTAGGGAACATTTGAGACTCTTTTGCGGTTCATATTTACATAAATCTTATGTTTGCAGGGCGTCACACCCGAGCTCCATCGAGCGCCACGTGGACCTCCGCTGCTGGATGCTGCTGGGCGCGCGCGCCATGGCCGCCCTCTCCCTCGTGCTGGAGAAGGGGCCCGCGCACCTGCGGTACTCGGCCGCCGTGCGCTCCCTCTCCGACCCCGACCTGCTGGCACAGCTGCACTGGTCCGAGCACACCGACTCCTTCGCTGATTACGGTAGGCATTGTGCTGTAAACATACTTCCCAAATACATAAACTCGTCCATTTTGCTCCAAGTATTCATCATTCACAACTATATTGCACACTGTTTTCATACTACTTCATTCGCAACTATATTGCACGCTGTTTTCATACTACTTCATTCGCAACTATATTGCACGCTGTTTTCATACTACTTCATTCGCAACTATATTGCACGCTGTTTTCATACTACTTCATTCGCAACTATATTGCACGCTGTTTTCATACTACTTCATTCACAACTATATTGCACACTGTTTTCGTGCTCTTTCTTTTAAACAATATGACTTTGAACTTACATTCATCATTAAATCATTCTGCATACACAAATACTTCGCTCATCTTATAAAATTTTTAGAAAAAATACAGAAATGAGAATGAAATACAGAGGACAAAAATGGAAGTGTTCTATGCCATGTAATTACGTTGTTACCTCATCAGGTCTCCACACGGACTCGGTGACTCTTCGCCGCGAGCCTGCCCCCCAGGGCGCGCGCGGTGGCTCGGCGCTGCCCGGAATGACGCGCGCCACGCTGAGGACGCCCGAGCCGCGAGCAGTCGACTCGGCCCTCGGCTACGTGAGCCTCTTCCCACTGCTGCTGAGAGCGCTGCCGCCGGGTGACGAGAGGCTTACCCGCGTGTTCGCTACGCTGGACAGGAAGGACAGGTTGTGGAGCCGTGTCGGACTGCGGTGAGCAGCTTTATTTATGTATTGATCGGTTAGTTGGTTGGGTTCCTCCTGCAGCATCGCGGGTAGTAGCAGCTCATGATTTTTCTGTGTGCTATGCTGCCATTGTAAGTAAAAACACAGTAATTAATTACCGTGGGAGTAATTCTTCAGAATGAAGGGTCGAATTTTGTTTAACCTTTTAGGATATTTACAATTTGCCTAATATACTGATTTTTCTGTCAAAACACTTGTAGACACTTATTCTATACTAGCTGGGGACCCGGCTTCGCCCAGGACAACATTCGAAAGTGTTCTGGGATGTTCCGCAATGATGTTCTCAATTCCCTATTACCGAACATTCCACAACATTCCAGAATGTTCCGGGATGTTCTGGAAAGTTGTGGAATGCTCTCGAATACTTATTATTATTATTATTGATTAAAATTAAGATTATCGAAGCTTTTAGAACTTTCCAGAACCTTCTAGACTCACCGCCACACTCCGCAACTCATTTCTGAAAGCTTCTAGAACTTTCTCCTTCCACAATTTTCTAAAGCATTTGCGAACTATCCAGAACCTTCTAGACTCACCGACATACTCCGCCACTCCTTCCAGAACTTTCTACAGCTTTATCGAACCTTCTAGAACTTTCCGGAAGACTGTTCTTGAAATTTCTAAAGGGCGAAACTTCCAGCCCTTATATCTTCAAAAGCACGCCCTTTAGGTAAAAATGGGAACCCTCATCCTGGAGGGGTGTATAGAGATCTACCACACCATATAACTCCCTTGATCGTACCGGGACTCGTTTCTGAGTTTTTACGGGTCGCACGTTTTTTTCCCACAATTTTTTTTAATAATATATATTGATTATCATTACAATAAAGTTTATAAAAAATAACAATATCTGTTAAGAATATTCGTTTTTCTGTTTTGCTGTGTTTTTACTTACCGGTTATCTATCTACATACATATATCTAAAATTTTACTATGTTTATAAGTTTAACAAGGACATACTTTATTAATTGTTACGTTGTTTAACCCCTAGGCACCGGGAAGGATTTTAATGAATTGGTTGCCTGGAACGGCATGAATTTCTGAAATGTTGGCTCTTTCTTTAAAAAATTATGCAGCTCCACCAAACAGGTTTTCAGTAACAAATTTTGTTTTATTGCATTCTTAAATGTTGAATTATTTTGTATTTAAATTTAATTTTAGGTTTTTAGTGTCTGATTATCTGTTTTGTATTCGTAAGTTTCAAGTATAATCTGCACGGTTCTCATAGAGCCGACAAAGGATATCACATATCTCAAACAGTTTATTATTAGCTATATAAAGATAAGAAGCCCAATCAAAATAATGTGCTCCGCAATAAACATAGGACCACATAAACACAATTAACGCGCATCACGAGACTGTATGCGTTCGCCAAAAAAGTTCAAAATTTAATTTTAAAAATGACTAAGTAAAAAGGTATCACTCTTTGCCTTCCATGGTAGAAAACTTTCGGTTTTATAGTATGAATCTTTTAGTTTGAACATTTACTAGTCAATTAACTCAATATTTGGAGATGAACATGACGAATTCTCCATACTGCTATTGTAGTGGGTCGGCTTGTAGGACAATTTCCTTTCAAAACATATGTACAGGGTGGCGCAAAATGAACATTTGAAGTCTTTCTAATTTTTTTTTTCTGTTTAAGCGATAATTATAAAAAAAAATTTTAAGTATGTAATACCAACGGGGAATATTTTTGGTTTAGGTATGAAAAATGACATCTCGCAAATGGTGGCCACTTTCTGCTTCGCATGTTCGTGCTCTTTCCAGAATGTTTTCCATAACCCTTCGCAAATTTTCGGGTGTTATGGCCTCGATTTCATTGCGAATGTTGTTTTTTAATTGGGTGATAGTTCTTGGTTTATTCAAACATACTCGCTCTTTCAAATATCCCCAAAGGAAACAGTCAGGAGCTGTTAAATCTGGAAAACGCCAATTGAAATCGGTTCTACGCGAAATAAGCCGTTCCTGGTAATCTATCGGCTTTAATTCTTGCACAAGCTGAACTTTGTATGGAAACATGTGTTTGTGTAATGTACCCACAATTGTCTGCAGCGACCTTTGTGATGCCCAAGTTGTGTCGAGCCTATAAGTTGATGTTTTTGTAAACTCTCACGTAAACATTCGATATTTTCATCCGTGTGCAGCGTACGTCATCTTCCGGCACCGTGAAGGTTCATTATAGTCCCTTGTTGCCGAAAATTTGCGACTAGACGATTTATTGCTGGCACTGAGGGTCCAATCCGCACATTAAAATAGCGATGATATGCACGCCGAGTTAAAACAATAGACCGTTAATTTTCAAAATAAAATTCTACGATTTTGGCTCGTCGTTCAATTTTGTATTGCTCCGTAACAAATTCTCTCAGTCTTCTGTACTAAATACTGAAACAAAAAACAAATAAATTAAAAAATAAAAAAAGTTGGAAAGAAATCAAACCATAACATTCATTAAGCAAAATTCCACAAAAAAAACATTTTAATTTGATCATATTGAAATCGAGGCGAAGTTTAAACTGCATTAACAATCCGGTTTTACGCCACCCCTATTTCACGTTTTCCCACTATTTACGATAAAAAGCCGCGGTTCCAATTTATTCCATAGATTCTCATACAAATATTCCACCTAATCTACGATTTAAAAAAATTAAATTCATTAACGAACGTTTGGGCGATTGTGTAGATGGGTAGTAGTTCATGTGCGTTGGCCCACCGTTGGCTCAAGTTCGGCGAGTTGGCCCAAAATCACCCCGGTGGCAAACTAGTAGGTCCAACCTTCAAACTAATTGGCCGAACTCGGGCGAACGGCCTCCACTCATTGGCCGTTCAGTATCTAGCGCACTAAAAAGGCACGAGCCGCCACTGGTTGTGGGTTTACTAGCTAAGTTCGTAAATATTGTACATCTGTGTCATTGATGAAGAAACATTCCGATTAATCGCAGGTCACTGTCGCAAACCTCCCCGTTGTACATGAAGCGCAATACGGAGCACGACCCGCCGTACTGGCGCGGGCAGGTGTGGGCCAACATCAATTACCTGGCGCTCGCCGCCCTGCACCACTACGCCGCGGAGCCGGGCTCCACTCAGCTGCGCGCCCGCCAGCTGTACGCAGGCCTCCGGGACAACGTCGTCGGTGAGTCAGATCTCTTGCAGATTGTTACCTCTCCATTGCTCTTGAAGTGCAACACGGAGCACGACCCACTATACTTGCGCAGGTAGTCTTCCCTCAAAAAGTCCTTTCAAACACCGTCCCTGTTGATGACATAGGCCCGGAGAGAAATCATTTCCCTATGATTCCCTAATGTAAGATTGTTATTGTTGCAGATAACATAATGCGGCAGTACCTGAAGAGCGGCTACGTGTGGGAACAGTACAACGATGCTACCGGCGAGGGTTCGGGCTGTCGACCCTTCACCGGCTGGAGCAGTCTCGTGGTGCTCATGATGGCGGAGCAGTACTAGCCAGTCCCGCAATCAGTGTAACATCGGTGTTTTTCTTGGTGTAACATCACAACAATAGTGATGACGGAGCAGTACTAACCCCAGTAATAAGTGAAACATTGGTGTTACTACTGGAGCACCACCACAACATCAGTGTTAATATTCGTGCAACTTTACACTAATTGTGATGGTGGGGCAGTACTAACCCTCAGAAATCATTACCAACACGCCATCAATAGTGATAGAGATCAGTAATTACCCGAGAAATCAGTGAAACATCAGTGTTAATATTAATATCTGTGATCACCGCGCCAACAGTGATGATGGACGAGTACATCAGTGTAACACAGCACCGACAGTGAACGATGGAGCAGTACTTACCCCAGCAATCTGTGTAACATTGATGTTACTGCTGGTGCCACCTAGCCCCTCATTTGACGCTGGTTGGTCAACATTGCACCATGACAATGAATTCAATACTCGTTCAACTCTGTTCATAATATAGCACTGATTTCACAGTGTAACATCGCACCACCCTCGGTGTAACATCGTTTTCTTTGACTGTGTTCACCATTTTGAAATACACATAGTAAAGGTGTAAAACTGCATCATATAGTTTTATTTTAATCTTTAATATAAACATTATGTTCTATATCATAAATCTGAACTAAAAAAGCAGAAGTTCGTGTCACACAAAAAACTCTAAACTAAACAGTGAGCTCCAGGGTCATGAAATTTTTACACTTTGTTCCTGTCTGAAACTTCCAGCTCAAAACAACCATTTCAGATTGCAATGTCATTTCTATCATGAGCTATGTAATAGTAGTTTATGCCCCACTAACCGTGAGCTCTGACATCATGAAACTTGTACACTATTTTTCTATCTGGAATTTAATATAACAGGGTAATACATTTTGCCAACCTCGTTATTCCTCTTACCCTTCTATTTCCCTATTTCCTTTCGCCTCATAACATTCCATAATTAAGGGTGCCGTAGCCCCACTGGCTCCGGACAGTGGTCATAAAAAAAATTAAAATATTATACAATTAGTGATAGTCAATCTCTAAAGTAATAAGAACATTAGTAGTAAAAAATTAAAGTACTTTTAGTATCGCCCTGTTAAATATTCTGTATTCAAATGAGGTTTGAAGTAAATTAAGAGATTATATCTATGTCGATATATTACATACTATCGATTCTCACCAACATTGGACGTGCAATAAAACCCTGGTTCTGCCGAGTGGAAAATGCGTACATATAAAAATAAAAAAAAACTATAGATAACAACACTGAACAGAAAATCAATAGAAGTGTGATCTATACCGATTTAAAAGAAAACAGATGTACCCAATAGGTCACTTGTATGTATTTTTAAATGACTGAAAAATCGTGTGGATAGATGTTTCTACTAAGATAATGAAAATGTTACAAAAAAAATTATAAACTTAAAATAAACAAATCCACGTTTTTAGCTCGTGACGTCACTAAATAAAAATGTCCGGCTCGTGATTTCTTTATTTATTTTTATTGAATTTTTTTTAACCGCCCGTCCTTTGGGTATTATTCAAATAGTAGTTAAAAAAAAAACATCAGTTTTTTTTTTTTCATTAGATTTCGCAATAACAATACGTGTGACTAGTGACACAAATTGTACGGGAGAGACGAAAAAACCTGAACACATCCGTTAGCTTCGGCTGACCTCGAAATACTGAACGAGATGACGCAGGAACAAACTTGATGTATACGAATGTTTTATGGGTTTTTAGTATAGCTTTTTTGTATAAATTGACATGTATTTATTTCGGGATACGGCTTGTTGCGTTCGGGAGATAATATAGCGGCTGTATCACGTACGTTCGTATGGGTAGGGCGGTTAATATGACAACACTGAGACTTCCGCTGACTTTTGACATTTTATAACATCAATCTCGTTGGAGCCAAAAATGGAAATGTCAAAACAAGAGGTAATTTTTTCTGTATTCCACGATATCTGAAAAACAATGAATATAGCATAATTACATTATGTTCCATCAATTATTTAGGCAGTAATAATATTTTTCATGCGTTTTGTCACGTAAATGACATTGTTTACGCGTGCATTGCCCTATGACTAAAAGTAGGCTGCGTATAGTTTTTCGAGCTCAGGTATGAATTATTACGCATCGGATGCTTTAAAATGGCCGTATTATCATCTTCCGCCGATTGCTGTGGTCGACCGAATAAATGAAAATATATGTTTATATCAAAAGTTTGCTATTTTTTAATGATTCCTTTTAAAAATTTTACGAAATTTACATCCAAAATAATTACTTCTGAAAAATAATAAAGATTCTCCCTTTGAACTCCAGACTTTTCTCTGTATGCCATACCAGCAACTCCAGGGTATATTTTTGTAAATTAACAACATAATGGTAGGTTTTAGAAATAAATTATTTAAAAAAAAATGGGATAAGGTTTCATGCAATTTTTTTATTCAAACTATTAGATAAATGTTCAAATTAGTTTATTTAGTGTAAAACAACACAATTGGACATTATTTTTTTTAAATTTTATAATCTTTTAAAGTGTGGTATCTAAGGAAACAATCCCCTAAATGCATCCTAGGTTTTCCAGGACAGGTGTCACAAAATTCATATGATTCATGCCTTTTCCCCGTTTTGCCCCTATATGAGCAGACCACTCAGTCCTTTTTTCCCTTGCGTAAAGCATGAAGTTTACCTTCACCATAAAAAAAACTCACGTTTTCTTAACAATGTACAAGGATGCGTAATAAATTTTTGTTAACAAAAATACATCTAAATGCGGTTGTTGCGAAACTAATAAAACATGTTTTTACCTATCGCCGCGTGTCCTGGAATGTTTGTTTATGTAAACAATATAAACATAAACAATGGCGACATATTGTCGCCTCTGGATTTACTAAAATAATTACCGTGGTGACCTATTGTCGCCTCCGGAGTAATAATAGTTAAAAGAAAGAAGGTAGACATACATAATCTTAGTAAATTGCATACAACACATACTGGTATTATACAAGTAGCAACATATGTTTAAACGCAGCTTCATTGATGCTAAATATGTCCATATCCGAAGTGAAACAGCAAGATTGCCTTCCCCACCGGCGTGACCATTGGCAAGTTGGTAGTTAGTCCTGCAGTCCGGGAGATAAAACAGTCTATGCTGTCGGTAACGGAGATAACCATCGGGAACATAGAAATGGATGCTCTCCATGATAGCCGAGTTTTCGAACCATCCGCAAATCAATCTGAAGAAATGTGTAACAATGTGTGCATCCCTTCTGACCCGCAGATGGTTCATTCCGAGCATACCTAAGAGAAAGTCGGTAGGATAGAGTCACGGGTAGTAGCCATACTTCCTCAGGTAGAGAAATCTCAAAAATTTCTTCTGAACTCTCTCCAACAAGAGGGAATACTTCACCTGATGCGGGTTCCAAACCACCGACCCTCTCTAGTCTACTCCTTACTAAAGAATTGAATAAAATAATGAGAGGAAGAGTGTCTTCAAAATTCCTTGCTGTACGTGGGATGAAACCCAGCATTTTTAATGAAGACAGGTGACTTCAATATGAGTATGAAATGTCAGCCTACTATCAAACACGATACCAAGATCCTTCCTAGGGGAGACACTTTTAAACTTCGGGCGTTCATATTATACCGGTAAAACCAAATATAATAATTGGATGATTTGTATAGTGCCGTTTTTGTGAAAAATCACCTCGAGGGTGCTGTACAAATATTACTTCCTATTCTTTATCTAATTATGTACAAACAGATACAGAAACATACTTCCCTGCAGCTGGCAGGTCGCTTCAGATGAACAGTTTTATAAGACAATTTAAGTATAGAGACGATAGTTTTACAGTTGCTATTTTATCCTCCTTTTCTATTGATGTTACATTTATTAGAAGATTGGTGGCAAAAGAATTTTAGAACATTTATTGAAATATTTATAATTTTTAGGACTGGAAAATATTTATAAAATGACCTTAAAAAGCGTAAAAAGTTTTTAATAGATATTAACATTTTTTTTATTTTTTTTTTACACTTTTAGTTATTTACAGTATTGCGGGCTGTGGACGCATTTGCACACCGATACGTGAATTTTTAAACTTTTTCTATTTAATGACTTTAGGTAAGCACTAACCGGCTAGCCTAGCTAAGCAATTTACAGGAGAATTTCTTTAATTTATGGATATGATTGTCTGAAAAGATGAGTTTTTAGTATGACACGCCCTTATGAAAGAAATAATGAAACACGCTTTACAAATATTGAACTCAATCTGATGGACTCAATCTTTATGGACTGCACACCACTGATACACAATGTGGCAAGCAATCCATTAGCTACGAGGGAGACAAATAATATGTAGGCATATGTAATTGCCTTCCAAATAAGTCTAGGTATATTGAAAATAAATTGAGATTACGAAAATTAATGTCGTCACCCTAGTAAATAAATAAAAAAAATTGTAATGGGATTATTCGAGAAATAAAAGTCGTTATTTGAAATTAACAATTTCATCCAAAATAAGATAAAATTGAGCTTACTTCGGGCACAAGCACACGCCCACATCGCACTTCTATCGGTTTATCTCTTCAGTGGATAAGAAAAATTTGGTTGTGTGCATTTTTTTGTTTTTTGGATTTTTTTTAATGAATTAAATAATGTGATATATTTGAAGAAATAAATTGTATTGTACAACATCATGGATTTGATTTCACTCCTCGGAGAAAAACTCTGTATCCCCTGTAAGTTCCAAGCACTTTTGGTCCTTCGCATCGGATCCACAGATGCATGGTTTTTTTTTTTTTTGTAATTTTTTCTCTCTCCGCATGGATGGACTTCGAGGATACTGTGTGGAGAGGAAGGAGTATTCTTCTTCGTATGATGGAGGAGAGTTGGAGGTCATAGCTGAAGTTATTCAGTCAGTCGACAGCATCGGGAGTCACTTGGTTCAGCACAGACGTGCCATAGGGAAACTGATGAAGAGGACATTCTTCTACGATGTGTTCTGTGGTTTGAATATATCCACCATATTGTCCATATTCACAAAGATCGGAATCCTTTAGGCCCCATTTATGCATCATATACGCACAACGGCTGTGACTGCACCGGATGCGGTTTAATGAGGTCCCCGTCTTCCGAGGGAGAGAGAACCCTGGGAATTTAACAGTAGGGTCTACAACAAGGTGTTTGTTTTTCACATCCGAGGTGTGCCACTGAGTTCGCCACGACTCTTCGGGTGATTATCGTGATAGAAACACACGGTTGACATTTGTCACATGGGAATGTGTCGCTTCTATGACTCGTTCTTGTGTTCAACAGCTCAACTGTGGAATGATCTGCCGGCCTCTGTGTTTCCTCCATCCTACAATATGGGTCTCTTCAAGACCCAAGTTCACTCCTTCCTAGCCACTAAAATACCCTCCACACAGCATCCCCAAAGATGATGTAGGCCTTGAGGGAAATAATTTCCCTCAGGGTCTCCTGAATTACTGTAAAAAAAAAAGAAGCAGTCAGAGGAAGGAGTGAATACGGGTCTTGAAGAAGCCCATGTTGTAGGAGGGAAGAAACACAGAGGCTGGCAAATCGTTCCACAGCCGGGCTGTTGAACTCAAGAACGACCCGTTCTCATAATGTCGACCGCGTACAAATTTTGGGCACATATTTGGTGTACTTCCCGACATGCACTGGTGCCGAAGGGATCAATGACGGTAGTTCCTCGGATCATCTTTCGTTCCATTGAAATACCGGTAGAACAAAGACAACGTTCCCGCCTGGCAGTGTGCTCTAAAGATTGCAATCTGTTTGTTAAGATAAGAGAATCTATCAAGCGGACTGCCCGTTTCTGAAGTCTAAGAATTTTTTTCAGGTATTTTGGGGCTCCAGACCAGAGGTAAATAGTATTGATCATATATGTTGTAGGTAGATATGTATATAGAAATAAAATAAAAGAATACATAATTATGTAGCATAATGTATATATAATATATACCTTGTTTTGAGCAGAAGATACGCCAGTATCGCCCCAGTGAGTCCACTATTCAGAATTCATTTCTTGAAATGACTTTAGCCGTGCTTAGTGACTAGATCTGAATAGCTAGATACTTCCCAATCTCCTTCCACTCCCCGCTTCCTTTAGTCTCACAACATACCCCAGATTGGGGATGCCATAGTCTCACTGGCTCTAAGGCAGTTGGGACTCTTCGGTAAAAACAAAATAATTAGTACAATGTATGGAAAACTGTTAAATAATAAACATTTCAAAAAAAAAATAATAATTAATAGATGTGCGAATGGGAAAACAATTTTTTTATTCTTTTTCTAATGTCTACTGAAATAATCTTTTATGGACAATTGTTCCTCGCACTCAAACATTCTTAGAACAAACCTCTTGTACCGATTTAGATTCAGGCCAAATGGGAGACGCATCAGCGGGCGCGCGCTCGTCACTCGATGGACGCGCGCATTGAACAATAACACCACTGATGGGTCTCCCCGCAGCCGCTGTCCTTATAGAGATTGGAGGTAATGTCTACAATTGATGGAAAGGATTATATTTTTAAAGTGATCAATTATAACAGTGCTACGGTGCTTCAATTGTACATTACCGTGTGATTAACTTAGATAGTTTTGTTTTCTAATCGTTACACATGTTACGTCTATTTAAGATAAAACTCATAAAAATTATGTGCAAAATGCTCACTGCCTGCCGGCCCCTTCATGTTCATTTGCGGACCAATATTGTGGCTTTACCTATTCCCGGTACCCATACATACACACATAGTGTCGGACTTTTCAAGTGCTAAAATACTTTGAAGTAGCCATGGGCAAAATTGAATGAGTAAATTAAATCTCATGACACACTTTATCCTTAGCTTAGGCCTTGCAACCTACGGTTTTTTAATTAACACAATTAGGGTGCGGATACTACGGGCGACATCGCAAAGTCACCAGAGATATCGTGCAGTGTACAGAACTCCGTTTAACGTACAGAATCCCGTGCAGCAATCCATTAAAACCCATACATCATCATTAGTTCGCAGTCCACACTGGTCCGTAATGGCAAACCGCTTCTAGTCAGCCAGGCAGTAATTCCGAACAGAGCGTATTCGCTTTCGCAGTCCGTATTCCCAAAGTCAAGTCACTGCGAGACACTAGTCAGAAGTTCCTAATTCATTCCTCAATCCCCGAGGCGATTCCGTTTGTAGTTGGTCCCAGCGTGGCCAAGCCGTCGGTTTCATTATGAGGTGCTGACATTTAGAGTGTCGGACTTTTGATGTTTCGGATATTCGAAATGCCAAATTAGAGATATTCTTCATTATTGTTTATTCAAGATTAAAACAAATTGAGTTTATTTCCAGTGTAAAATTTTATTTAATAAGCGTATGTTTAAGAAAAAATAGAATAATTGTCAGATTATAAATTGTTGCATTACATAGAGGTGAAATCAAGCCTGTCCTTGGATAGCAAATGAACCTAACGCCTGCCCACTTGTTATATAACGTCCCTTACTGTGGCAACGAGACGGTGCATATCACGCGTTACAAGCGTGCTGGCATTAGATTCTCGTCAGTGGCGACATGAAAAAGAAATAAAGATTTTTTATTATTATTTTTTTAAATGTCGCCAAAAACCTAAATGCCATCTTCATTTTTACTCCAAATAAGCTCAGGAATAACTGGAGTCCGTCAGATACGTCCTGATGCATCAACACTCTGTATATGTACACATATATAGTTCTAAGTGTAACAGTGACATCTCTGTTTTATATTATGAAGCATTTAAGTGATGAAACAAATTTGCCACGAGTACACGAGGCAATCTGGAGAAAGTTAGCCATATTAGGTGGTCTCTGAAAGCAGAGGCCGCCGACAGACGAGTTGGGCCGACGACCTAAGGAGAACTACCAGCTTCAGCTAGGTGAGAATGGCCAATCCGTAAAACTATTATTCTGTATATACATACAACTTTTTTTTTAAATTGTGGCATTTAAGGACAGTGAACATTGTTAAAATAAAATTTAAAAAGTAACTCATTTCGCATAAAAACAGTTTTAGAGAAAATACAATCTGCGTGGAATGGTTGACTATGTACAGGAAATATTTTCAAATTAATTTATATTACTTGTTCAACATCTATTTGTGGTTGAATCTAAATATTGTTATTAACCTATTTTTAAAGAAATAATAATTTTTTTCTTAAATTCCTAGTCTAATCAGAACACGAGTTTGAGTGCTTTACGATCCATGTTTGAAAGATTTAGAAAAAAGGTTTGAAGAATGTTCACTACCTAAATTTGAAAGATTCACAACATGAGTTTGAATGTTCCATAATCTATGTTTTAAAGGTTTAGAACACAAGGTTGAGTGTTCCACAATCTATATTTGAAAGGTTCAAATCAGCATTTTGAAAATATGTATATAATGCAAACCTATGTTTGAAAGGTTCAGAACATGGGCACAATCTACGTTTGAAAGGTTCAGAATACAAGTTTATCTATGTTTGAAAGGTTCAGAATGCAAGTTTGAATGTTCCACAATCTATGTTTAAAAGGTTCAGAACATGAGTTAGAAATAAACTAGAATCACATCTAAATTTCAACAGGTTCACATAACATGCTTTTTATAACCATCGTCATAATATATACCCACAATCAAAAGAAACAACACGGAATCTGTCCACAATCCTACTTAGAGAAGTTCACAACACGAGTTTGTTTGAGTCACAAAGCGCGCACACGACGTGGCTCGGTGGCGATCACAGCGGCGCGAGCATTCCCCTTGCGGGGAGCGCGTCCTACCCGCTCAGGTCTCCGTGGTCAAACAGGTCCTGGTCATAGATGGCCGCGCGCACAGTTCTGCCGCCGAAGTAGCGGCCATTAAGCGCTTCCACGGCCGACTCTGCCTCTGTAAATATTGATAAAAACATAATTTAATTAAAGTACATCATAGACAAGTAGTTACAGTCCACTTGGAGTCTTATGGACTGCACGCCACTGCGGAGAAACGGCATGATGGTTAATTGGTAAGTTAGTAAAATGGTTCAAAGGAAAGGGAATGTAAACATAAAAAAAAACAAAGGAACAGTAGAACCCCGTTAATTCGAAATCCGCGGAATCTCCAAATCCAAATTTCAAATTAACGAATTTCTAAGTAATTCGAAATTTTAAGAAAAACAAATTATAATTCGCCGAAATTTCATAACAGATTCTTAAAATTCAGATTATAATTCATGGTAAATTCGTAAAAATGACATATTTCTGCGTAAACTGAAATTTCTAAGACAATTACCATTGTAGCCGACCCTTCAAAATCAGATATTTGAAGTAAATTCGTAAAACTGACATATTTCTGTGTAAACTGAAATTTCTCAGACAATTACCATTATAGCCGACCCTTCAAAATCAGATATTTGAAGTAAATTCGTAAAAATATGACATATTCCAGTGCAAAATAAAAAATCACTTACGGTGTGGACGTTACAGCAGTGCGATAAGATTCAGATTAACGAAATAGGACGATTTATAACGGCGTAAATCGAGATATCGTGGCATTTTACCGATTTACGAAATTACATACAGTCGAACTTGGTTATAACGGTCACGGCAATAATGAGCAATTACCCAGTGATATACTAGTTCAGGCTTATTTTAATATAATCGTCGGCGGTTATAACGAGGACGCTTCACTGATACCGCAAAAATAATTTGTGTAACACAATATCGAAACACATACCATATATCGTCAGATCTGAAAAAAAAAACCATTCTCGATGTAATAACAGAATAAGGTAGCGGCGAGAGGGGCAGTGGCCGGCGGAAATTTCCCTAAAAATCCCGTCGGGGATGGATTAATATTTTTATGGCACTGCCGGTGGTAAGAATGTCGGTAATGTGAAACATTCCTATCCGTCGGGCACTATGTAAAATTGTCATATAAAATCAGCAAAAGTCATGCGAAAATTGGGATTTATTTAGAAAAAAAATTATTTTGTATTGTTAGGCATCATCAATAATGTTTTAAAATTCAATAAATTTGTACTCGTACGAGTACCTGCATCCCCACACGGAGTAAGCTTATGACAGTGACGCACAACCTTTTTAGCAGAGGTGCCCCGCTTCTTAACAAACGCGGCTCGCGACGGGCAAGTGGATTTTTTGAGTGGAGAGGGGGTTGAGAGCGAATTTCGCAAGTATTTGTTTGATGCAGGCCGATTCTTCAAATTTTGTTTAATTTAGAATATGCAGTATGGATTAACAAAACCTTGAAAAAAAAAATTTCTCAGCCACGGTTTTCAAGAATTACCACCGGTATTGATTTATTTTCTTATGAAGCGTTGGACCGCTGGTTGTGAATCACTGGTTTAAAACAAGTACAATTTTACAACTGAAACAAATAACAATGGTGCAAGCTAGTGATTTATGACAAGTGACGGTGTACAACTGAAACAATACGGGCAAATGATACTTTTCTAGGAAACCTCGAACCAGGTGAGGAGATTTATTGTTTTGAGGGGGAAATCCAGAAGCATGGAAGCCAAATCTTTAAAACAATCATTGATTATAAATTTTGTCAATAAAAGTAAATAAATATTTTTTACATAAGTAATACGTGTAGGCAGGCATGTAGAGCGAATGAACGAAGAAAGGAGTGTAAGGAGAATATATGACGCGAATGTGAATGGAAGAAGAGACCGGGGACGCCCGAGGAAGACATGGCACGATCGAGTGAATCAAATACTCGAGTCGGGCCATGTCAGAAGTCGGAATAACAGAAGAGAATGTATGAGGCGTTGTATGAATGTGAATGAAGCAAGAAGTGTATGCCAAGATCGAGTTGTTTGGCGGTCCGTCCTCTCTGCCTACCCCTGCGGCGAAACGGCGTGATGGTTAGTTAGTTAGTTAATACGTGTATATTGATAATATATTATACATTGAGGAATATATCCATAGTAACGATAGCAGTGACGTGCAGTCCATAGAGGCTGAAAAGCTGCGCCTTACCAAATTAAAGGTAAAAATTCATTAAAAATCAAAATCGTTCTACCCTAGTAAAATGTTTCTACTTGACAAATTTTTAATTTCTCCCTTGGGATAGTATTTTTGGCTGCATCATATAAGATAAATCGCGCAAGTCATTCAAAAATGAACCCTATATTGGACTACATCAAACGATTTTCGAGGCCACAAAAATATTAAATTTTATGCAATTGCAATGGAAAAAACTACAGCATACCCTTGATCACAGAGCAATGCACGCCACTGAGGGATAGGTATGTAAATATGATTTAAAAAAATAAATTATTTCCGACATAACGAGAAACGACTATAAGGAGCAGATTTTGTCGGTCCCCTCGTGCTCGTTTAACTGTGCGTGATTTATTGTCACAAAATTTTTATTTTTTCGAATTACACTAATAAATTTTGATACGCAGGCCTAAATAAATTTCCAGTTACAAATTGACAAATTTTGAGTAAAAACATTATTTGTAAAAAATTTTGTTTTCAGGGGCGCTTTTTAAGGAAGATTCCTTACGTTTTTCCTTAGGGTTAAAGACTTCTTGCCTAACTGCGGAATTCCGGTGAGACATAGTAAAAAGATCCTAAATGAGTATTTGGAAACACAAATTGATGAAATATCTCCAAGTGACATAAGATTTTGAACTAAAACTTTTAAAAACAATTACATTATATTATAATTCATTTTTAAATATCATAAATGAGCCGTCTAATGAAGAATCACGTTTTATAAAAAGGTACCTAACCTACCTCATTAGATAGTAATGACTGTACCGGACGTAGTTAATTTATATGTTAATTTTAGGCAAATTTAGTATTAAGATGTTTAATTTTAAATAAACCGTAAAGGTCACGTGGTGTCACACTAGGCGCGGTGAAGCGACATTTCCTGGCGTACAGATAAAGAAGATGACAAGCACTTCTCGTCTTCGTTTCTGCGCCACTGAGTGACGTTTTCTCGTGCCTAACCCGACGAGTCGCTTGTGACCGTTAACGGGACATTTCCCCGACCCCCCAATCCTACTGTTTGCCCGGCAACGGTTTCGGCCCTTGGCTCGAGCCCTGATTGGCTGAACCGTTCAGCGGCCTAGCGAACTGGCTCGATTCATTCTAAAAATACTAAATGTATATTGTTTTCGACGATTTCTGCGGATGTAGTCAACAGATCTTAATAAATGAAGTTTGCAGACCTGTTTACGAGTATCCGCGGAATCAAATAGAATTAAGTTCTATACCCTGTCAATTTTAATATGTTATAAACCGGCGGCAAAGTTCCAGTGCCCAACTTTGCACGCCATTATTTTTGTGACAATAATTACTGTGTTTAATAAAAATCTGGTGAAGAGCAGGAGAGGCTTAATTGAATCATGAAGTCGAGGTCCACAACCTAATTTTTGAATTTAGTCGATTCCAGATTGTCTTAGGTCCGCAGGTCACGAAATAACTCGGGGGACAAACGATTCGCTAAACCGAGCGTCGGTTACACGGTACCGCAACCGAATACGAGAGAAAATCGCTAAATTAAAAAATCAGAGCTCACCGCTGGACCGACCCTTCCGCCTTCGCCTGCCTCTTCACTGGACCCTTCTGAACGACTTGGACTTCTTCTCTTCACCCCCTGGCCCTCTCCTACTTTAATGCAAAATCGAGGATGCTTTTCTCAAGGTGCCCTCCCCCTCCTATTCCCCCTTTCTCCGTGGCGTGAAGTAACCAGCCCCGCAACATCTTCGAAACGTACGGCAGGTATTTACAGAACCTGTCCAGTACAATGACCTTTTTTTGTATCTAGTTCTAAAAATGACATTTGAATTTGTGCCGACCGAAGAGGTGAATCATTCCACTTATTTTAAAAACTCGTTTCCAATTCCGAGTTTAGCCACATGGACTCGATTCCTCGGACTCGGTCTTCATTCCTTTCGGTCCGCATAGGTCTGCCGTTCCGAAATCAAAAATTGTTCATATTACACTAATGAATAGGGACGCCTTTCATTTCTGACTCCAATCCAAAACCTTTGCCGTTCCTTGAGTGTGAGTTCGAAACGAGTGAATCTGGATTTGCGGACTTGGAGTCAGTCCACTACCTTCAGAATCAAATTCATTGGACTCGGCCGGTCGTACCGACTCTCTTCAATGCTGAGTTTGACGTGAATTGTGAAAAATGCCAAGATCTTTTTTCTATGGAAAATTCAATAGAAAATTTTTTCTCTTGTTAAAACATCGCAAATATTGACATTTTTGATGAATATCGCTCGCTGAAATCAGCTGACAGCTGTCTTCCGAGAGAGCCGGAACCGCAATTAAGTAAGAAGGCTTTAACCCTAAGGAAAAACGTAAGGAATCTTCCTTAAAAAGAACGGGAATAGCGCCCCTGCTGACTTTTCTTTTGGAAAACTTTGAATTATGCTGTTTTACGAATCAACAGGTTCTACTGTATTTATGTTACTTTCCAAAAGACTTTTAAGAATATTTATTTGGAATTACTGTTGTTAGATATGTGTCACATTACTCATTCTGACTAGACATAATAAGAGGTGACGGGTTGGTTTGTATCTCACCCGCCATGGTGTTGAACTCCACAAAGATCTTGACTATGACGGTGGGCACGGGCAGCTCCGTCTGCCTCTCGTTGTAGATGATCACGCGCCCCACCTGCCCGTACTTGCTGCACTCCTCCTGGATCTCCTCCTGCAACGACTGGTCCACGTCGTCCGGACCAACCTGCAGACAGACCCACAGAGATGAGAATGGTTACCACATGGTATTTATTACATGTAAAGGTGACAGAACAGGACACTGACCATGTTGTTGAGAATGACGACGCGGGACTCTTTGGTGCGCATCAGGCGCTGCATGACGAGGTGGCGCGCGCTCTGCCCCTTGATGCTCATGTGCTCCTGCTGCTGCAGAGTCTGCGGCTCCCCGCCCGCCAGCAGCTTGCGCTGCAGCTGCTCCTGCTGCTGCTGCCTGGCCACCTCCATCCTTCTGGAACATTGCGTAACGTAGAGGAAACACGGTGCACAGTAAAAGACGATTAAAAGCCAAAATAAACACCCACCAACTCCACCATCCCTTGCAACCCAATGCTGCGGGAAAGGGATAGTGCGTACCACCAAATATCATTCAAAACTACCCGTGTAACCAAATATCATCGACATCAAAATAATGGCAACATGCTATACTACCGCCTCTATCGGCCCGACCTATAAGATTCCGGACTGTGTCGCTGTTGTAATATTTTATTTTCTTTGTAAACTATTGTGACAGTGCGCGACCAGCGATGCTAACTAACTACCCGTCACGCCGTTTCTCCGCAGGGGTGGACAGAGAGGATGGACCTCCAAACAACTCCATCTTGACAAACACTTCTTGCTTCATTCACATTCACACATCGTGTCATACATTCCCTTCTGTTATTCCGACTTCTAATATGGGCCGACTCGAGTATTTGATTAACTTGATCGTGCCATGTCTTCCTCGGACATCCCCGGCTTCTTCTTCCACTCACATTCGCATCATGCATTCTCCTTACACTCTTTTCTTCATTCATTCGCTCTACATGCCCGAACCATCTAAGCATCCCTTTCTTAATCTTGCTCACTACGCATAGATCAGCCTTGCATTCTTTACGAATGTCAACATTTTTATTGAGATATCGGCGATACCAAAGATTTGTAAATATTAGATAACGATGAATATCGAATACATTGAAAACAGCCAATAACGCCAGTACTTATTATCAATATGATAGACTGTCTACAGTTAGTGATAAGATAGATAACACCATAAGATTGTACCATTATGCCATAAGTTTGCTGGCTTACCTTTTGTAAAACTTCCTTTGTATAAAATAAATGAATGAATGAATGAATGAATGAATGAATGAATGAATGAATAAATAAATAAATAAATAAATAAATGCAACGTCAGATTGTACTTGACGTATATAATGATTATAACTACTAAATAAACATTAGTCGCCACGCACTGTATTTTTCCTATTAAATAAACCGCCAACTCTGTAATATTATCATGTAAACCATTTTATTATTATTATTATTCATTCATTTAAGCATCTTCTTGTAAAACTTTAGGATACAGTACTAGGTTTTTTTTATTTTTTATAACCATCTAAATGCAATATGTACACTCCACTTTTCTACACAATCATTACGTAAAAGAGAAGTGAAGTATTTATTGTACTCAATTTTAATAATAAAAAAAATTAAAACAAAGGATTGTGAATTTTTATTTTTTTAATTCGGATTTCACCAATCGAAAAAAAAAAAACAGTAACCATATGTTACACTTAAAAGAAAATAACTAAAAATGCAGTTATCGGATTATGCTCAAACACCACCGGTACGTATGACAAGTACTTTGTATGAGGAAAGTTAATTGCAAATGGCGCTCGTGGTTTGAATTATAAAATGGATAAACAAGTAACGTTCCGGTGGAAGAGCAGACGACCCTAGCACCGGACGTGTCTCGATCTCGTACCTCATGGCGTCCGCGTTCCCGTTGTGTTGGGCGACTGTGGGCGGGGGCTGCTGCGGCTGGAGGGGGGCAGGGGGCATCAGCGTAGGGGGGGGCAAGGCAGGGGGGGTGGCCACGGGAAGCAAGGGGGGCGGCGCCAGGGTGGGACTCTGAAATTATGAAAAAGTACGACATCGATGACTACAAACGTTCAATACTGTTTTTAAAAATCCAATGAATAAACTGGGTTTACATCAAAGACAATAATAATAAATTGATAATTTGAATAAAGCTGAGAAAAATGTAGGTATGTAGTAGTAATCAGTGGCGGCTCGTGACTATTGAGTGAGCTATATATAGTAGAGTGCTGACATTGAAAAATACCACGTTATTGATGTTGTTGGAGCCCAAAATGATTTTTATTTTTTTTTTTCAAAATTCAATTTTTTGTATGGAGATTTAGATGGTAGGTAGGGGCAGTGCCCCTCAATCTTAGCACTCTAGCTCACTCAATAGTCACGAGCCGCCACTGATAATTCATGGTGTTGTTTCCGATTGATGGTATTCACATTGACAACCTCCACGTCTAAGTGGTTAAGAACCTTGGCTCCAGAACCAATGGTAGCGGGTTGGAAGCCCGGCATGCGCAAATAAATTAAATTAAATATATATTAATTGATAAAGTAAAGTTTTTAAGACAAGATTTTTGTGCATAGGGCAAAGGGTAACAATTATTTTTATAAACAATAATTATTAGCCTGAAAACACTCATCCAAATTGAAAAAACCCCATTGAAAAAACCTTCCGAGCAAAGATAAATGTCGCCGGCAGGACTCGAACTCACACCCTTCTAATATCCGGTCAGATGCTCTACCATTGAGCTACGTCGGCTTATCACAAACCCGCCAAGTTAATCAATATATACTAGTGTTTCATTCAATAATTACGGTTTTTTATTATATTTCACCTGTAAACAACCAACTTTATTTGTATGAGGAAGGCTTGTAAAGGCTAAATCCCTCACTAGGTGGCGTCGAGACAAATTATGTCTTCATTTTATTGGAGAAAAATGTTTGACTTGTCAAATATTTATTAATTGATAAACTAAAGTTTGTAAGACAAGATTTTTGTGCATAGCGCAAAGGGGAACAATTATTTTTATAAACAATAATTATTAGCCTGAAAACACTCATCCAAATTGAAAAAACCTTCCCAGCAAAGATAAATGTCGCCGGCAGGACTCGAACCCACACCCTTCTAATATCCGGTCAGATGCTCTACCATTGAGCTACGTCGGCTTGTAAATCAATGGATTACAATTTAATTTTTAAAAATTCAAAAGTATTTTAATTTAAAGGTATAAAATAATTTAGAAGCTGACAAGTTTATTGGAGATGACCAATGATCTTACTTTTAAAGGGACCTTTGTTTTGCGTATTCCTAATGTCACTAGGCGTGGAATTGGATAGCTTAATAGCATTGTATTTAATACTTCTTTGTCAATAAGAGGTGACACAAACTGGAATATTAAAGATTTTATGTGTGATCGATAGAAGAATGTCCCGGGCGGTGGGTGTTTGTTTTGTATACAAATCTAGAGTTTTATTCCGAGCTCGATGAAATTTTGCACACTTCACCTTCGAAACACAAGGAAGGTCACTGTCCACATGAGATTTCGAAAAACCACTCCCATTTCCCCTTTCCCACCCCTTAAAGCAGATTTTTGGTACCTATTGAAGAAATTTTGACATTCAAAATAAAAGGAAATTTACTGGGTAGGGATAGGTGTAGGGGTAACACAACCATTCATAACCCCGGCCAACGCCGGGTACTTCAGCTGTTATAAATAAAAATAATAATAATTTTGCCGGAAAGTCGAGTTCCATGCCCACCCATGATATGTAAATTGAAAAATCGGGGCCAATTACCGGCGGAGCCGGCCTGTTAAATTAGAATTACAAAATTATAATGTGAATTAAGATAATGTTTAACCGCGTAAAGCCAAACTTTACAGCGCGTCACCTCCACGGCCGGCCTGTCAGATTCAGATATATGAAATTATATGTTAATATTTTGGCAGATATAATATTGCACTGACAAATTCTCGTGGGCAAACCAAAATAAATTACTTTACAGCGCGTCACCTCCACGGCCGGCCTGTCAGATTCAGATATATGAAATTACATGTTAATATTTTGGCAGATATAATATTGCACTGACAAATTCTCGTGGGCAAACCAAAATAAATTACTTTACAGCGCGTCACCTCCACGGCCGGCCTGTCAGATTCAGATATATGAAATTATATGTTAATATTTTGGCAGATATAATATTGCACTGACAAATTCTCGTGGGCAAACCAAAATAAATTACTTTACAGCGCGTCACCTCCACGGCCGGCCTGTCAGATTCAGATATATGAAATTACATGTTAATATTTTGGCAGATATAATATTGCACTGACAAATTCCTCGGGCAACTCAAAAATAAATTACTTACAGCTGCTGTCACCTCCACGGCCGGCCTGTCAGATTCAGATATATGAAATTATATGTTAATATTTTTGGCAGATATAATATTGCACTGACAAATTCTCGTGGGCAAACCAAATAAATTACTTACAGCTGCTGGCCACCTCTTACCTGCCGGCCTGTCAGATTCAGATATATGAAATTACATGTTAATATTTTGGCAGATATAATATTGCACTGACAAATTCTCGTGGGCAAACCAAAATAAATTACTTTACAGCGCGTCACCTCCACGGCCGGCCTGTCAGATTCAGATATATGAAATTACATGTTAATATTTTGGCAGATATAATATTGCACTGACAAATTCTCGTGGGCAAACCAAAATAAATTTCAAATTACGAATGAATGAATTTCTTTGGGCATTTCGAATTATGCATTTTTTTCGAATTATCGAGGTTTGAAACATCAGGGTTCTACTGTATCGTAGGTATCGTCCAGGTGAAAAATAAAAAAAAAGGGTTACCGGTAATGCGATCCCAGGAGGTGGTATGACGGGTGCTATGGAGGGCAGCGCCCCCAGGGGACCTAAAATATAAAACATGCGTAGTAAAAACAAAATTTTCCACACAAAAAATAATCAGTGATAGCTAAGACATCTCAGGCTCAGTTGTTTCAGCAACATTCATTCTCGGCCCATCAGCGTTTGATCAAATATAAACCTTTTTTATAGTTTTTTACAATTTTCAAGAACACAAGCGACATTGAAATAATCGCTCTCTTTCTTCTCAACACTTCAAAAGAGCAACATCTCCTAAAAAAAAAAATACTACATTATTCCAGCAAAAACCGTTTTAAACAAAAACCCAAAGATTTAAGCAACGGGAGAAATCCAATTTTCTCACACTTCTATATAAGTTGAGTTGTTTGATCCGCCGTCAAGCACACCAATCATCGAGTAGCAAGCAAACAACGGCCGGTTTCCGCCGATTTGTACGGCAATGTACGAGTAGTATTCGCATCAAAGTTCCCAATGACACTATTTAAGTCATAAAATGTTTTATCTTGAATTAATTAATAACAATATTGCCAATTTCAATCCAATGTCTCCGATGTGTAGACAGTACAAATCACCCATCTTCTATCACGTCGTGGAAAACAGTGGCATTATTAGAAACACTTTGACTTGCTTTATTCTTTTCTTGTCTTTCTGTATGTTATATTATGTTTTAAGTCATTATTTCTAATTTTGAAACCGTCATTCAATTCATGGTGGAATTCCATATTAAAATTAATTTTTTTAAAAATTCATGTTTTATGTCATATTTCCCTTATTTCTTTTCATTATTTGCATCCCTATCAAGCGATAACCGATTCATTTTATAAATGCGACAATGTTAATACCCTGCAAATGTTCCAAAACAATTAATAAATAAATACAACGGCACCCCCGTCTGGAAACATACCGGCGAAAAGCAAATCGGAAGCATCGCCAGCGCCGAGTCTCATTTTCGACAGGAAAATCAACCGCACGCAGCAGACAAAATGATAATTAACCGAACAGGTAACGAAAGAATTCATAATCCGTTCAAAGATGAACAATTAACTTTATCTCCTTTGAAGTTTACATTAATTTATTTGTAGCTAGTTTCTCATCGAGAGGGTCGATGATCTCATGCACGTAGTTTTTTTCTTTAATTCTGTTAAAAATAACATTCAATATTCCACCGTATGTTCGAATTTGAGCGTGCGAACGCACAACCGACTCGTACAGTAGCCGCGGAGACATATCTATTTTATCTGTGGCAGAAACTGTCCGGCAGCCGGTGCAGTATACTACCTCTTTGAAATAACGGGGCGGTTCCAGCCGGTGCAGTCTGCTAGCGCGATTAACAAAATTTTCCCAAATGATAATAATAAATGGATAATTCCTATAGCTCCGTTTTCGTGAGAAAATCACCTCAAGGGCGCATGATGCGACTTACAAACTACATTCAGTTGGACGGGCCTGGATTAGAACACTGAATTATCTTTACCTGGTATGACAGTAGTAGGTGGTGGTGGAATCCCCCCACCGAGGGACATGGGAGTGACTAGGGCTGGAAGGGCAGGTACGGGCAGCCCCATGACCGGATGGCTTGCCCCCAGATTGGTTAGGCCTGCATCAGAGATTCATTAGAACATTCTTAACAAAATAATCATGCGATATTATCTAACTAACCATCAAGCCGTTTCGCCGCAGCGGTAGGCATGCCAACACAATTCCTCCTTGGCACACACTCCTCGCTGCATTCACATTCATGTCTCTTACATATATGCTTTTCTGTAATTCTAACGCTTGACACGGCCCGACTCAAATATTTGATTGGCTCGATCGTACCACGTTCTCCTCGGGCATCCCTGACTTCTTCTACAATTCACTTTCACGTCGTATATTCTCCAGCCACTCCTTTCTTCATTCATCCGCTTTATACGCACAAATCATCCAAGCGTCCCTTTCTTAATCTTAACATCAGCCTTACATTCTTTCCGAATCTCCACATTTTTACCACATCTATGTCTCGGGATCTCATTTCTACAGCATTCAGTCTACTTTCATCCTTCCTCTGCCAGTTATATTGCTCACCGCCATCAGAGTTGGTATCAGCACTCCATTGTGGACTGCTGGCGTCGCTAATAGTCGCTTATCTTCACTGTTTAGAATTACACTAAAAGTGGACCAAAGCCAAGTCCTTGTGGAATTTAAATTTAAAAACAAAAAGGTTCAAAATAAAACGAAATTAGTTTGTAAAGAAAGTACAGAAATTGGCATTTGGGAAAACTTACCGAGTGCGGCGGCGCTGGTGACCACAGGCTCCATGGCCTGTATTTTGGCAGTGGCGGTCGCGGCTGCTACGGCCGCAGCTAAAAAATCAAACAGGCACAGTCATTCACTATACGCGTTCTAGCTTGCACACACCGAGCAAGAACAACAGTCGCTTTAGATAAAGGCGTTTTTCTTCACGCTTAGTATGCCGCGGGCGTGTCTGTGTGACTGATAAACTCGATTATTTTTCATCACTTCTATTGACACTGATCAAACATTTTCAAACATAGAAAATCATTCTTGAGCAGATAAAGAAGTTCAATGGCCTGTTTGCGGCCAATTGAACTTCGGGCACTTTTGTACGGAATTTTTAGAGTTTTGAGTCACCTAGAGCCACGGCATTGCTGGCCACAGCGTCCATGGCTTGGATTTTGGCAGTGGCGGCTGCCGCGGCGACTGCGGCCGCCGTGGGCATCATGGAGTTGGTGGCGGGGCCCATCAGTGCATTTGGCGGCGTTATGGCGCGACCAACTCTGCAATGAAAAAGTGAATTAATTATTTAAGTGACGAGTGACGAGTGACGTAAGATAAGTCACAAGTGATGAAGCCGTAGCCCTTGTGATTGTGCGCGGACGCCCGGTATGTCGGCTTCAGTAGGCGATGGGTGACAAGTGACAAGCGAAGCCTACCTCAGGTACTGTCCCCCCAGGTCAAACAGGTTCATGCTGGCGATGGCCTCCAGCGCGGACTGCAGGGTCTCATACTCAATGAAGCCGTAGCCCTTGTGCTTGTGCGCGGACGCCCCGTATGCCAGCTTGCAGTAGGTGATGGGCCCAAACGCCTCAAACACGCTGGAAACAAACGGAACATATAAATTACCAGTTAATACCGTGGGAGAAATAATACTGCGACAATACCATGCGGTAAGCACAGACAAGATTTAGAGGTGCTGGCGAATCAGTCAACAAACCTCGCTGCGTTTCTTGGAACTATGCTAGAAAACAGAGCATACAAAGTTTGGGCTGCCATTGAGGAATGAATTCCAGATGCCCGGTGGAAGCGACCCGGAGGCAGATCAAGGAAGAAGTGGACTGACTGAGTGGAAGAGGATTTGGAGCAAGACAGAAAGGCGGCTCTTTTAGGACACCCCTTATAGATAGCAATTTTTAATCCACACAAATCATGGTACGGTAAAACACGTATAAATCTGAACAATTTTTAAAAGTGATATAAAGTGATATAAAGTTATTAAAATAGTAAAAAAAAAATTTTTTTACCCGAAAACTTAATTTAACCTACGCTAAATAATAATTTCTTTATTTTGAATGCATTTTTTTTTTATAAATAAGAAAAAACAATGATTAATTAGGTTAGTTTAGATTTCTGGAAAGTTGTTTTTTCTTCTTTTTTTGTTTCATACTTTTAATTACTTAAAATCACTTTTAAAAAGTGTGCTGATTCATACATGTGTTGATTTATCATGTAATCTATAGTATCAAAACAAGTTATTTTCAAGATAAACAAGATATAGTGCAGTGGCCTCAGATCTTATCAGCTATATGGTGTCCGCCACTGCGGGGCGCTGCGGAGATCTGCCGCGAGGCGTCTCACGCAGCGCCACTACTCGGAGATGTAAAGATTATCATCATTGGCCTCTCTGCGTACAAAACTACTAAAATGACTGCGGTTTAAAGGTTTCATAATGGAAAAGTGAGTACATTTCTAGCATTTTTGGTTTCCATGGTCAGTCTCACCTAAGCGGTCATACATCTCAATTAAGTGGTCAGAATCTTTTAAGAGGTCAGAATCACATAAGCAGTCAGTCTCACTTACATGGTCAATTTCCCGTAAGAGAAACGGCTGCGCAGCCTGTTTCATACAAAAATTAATTTTGGATTTGAGGCCAAAATACTCACCTAAACCAAATGATTTTTTTTTTCATCAAAAAGCATAGTAAATATCTAGTACGGATTAGAAGTAATTTATTGTATTTTTGTTTTACATTAAGAAATATAGGAGATTAAAGAAATTGATTTTTCGTGATTTTAGAGGCACCTTTACAATTATTTAGGGGCTAACGGTGATTTAAGAAAAAGTTTTACCCCGTCTCCTTTGAAAATACAATGAAATATAAAATTATTATTTTTAAAATATTAAAATAAGCATTATGGTGAACTTTAGATTAAATTTAAAATTAACAATTTACGTTGGAACACAAATTTGCTGTACATAATTTAAAATATTGACCTGAAAAAACATTTTTTTTTTAAATGTTTTGTTTTTATATTTTTATTTACGTAATCATATTTACTTAGCAAATACGATAATTTAAAAAAATATATATGATAAACTAAAATTAAGTTATGTATGAAACAGGCAGCGCAGCCGTTCCTCTTAAGTAGTCAAACTCGCATAAGAGGACAGATGTCTCACTTAAAACTCACATAAGTGGTCAAACATTTCACTTCGATTCACATAAGTGGTCAGGTCTCACATAAGTAGTAAAACTCACATAAGTGGCGAAAGTGGTCAGAGGTCTCATATGAGTGGCTAAACGTCTCACTTAAAACTCACATAAGTGGCCAAACGTCTCACTTAAAACTCACATAAGTGATCAAACATCTTACATAATTGGTCAGGTTCACATAAGAGCTAACATGTCAGTCACCCTCGGTGAGTTTGACATGCGTATTATATTTTCAGTATCCCGCTGTAATTCTTCTTGAAATCTATTACAAATGAATACGCCTTTGCACTACCGTTGACCTAAAAGCTGACCTTTTGATGTCGTCCTCGGTGAGGTCGGCATGAATGCTGGCGATGTAGATCCTGTTGTAGCTCTTGGCCTCCTCCTGGATCTCATCGATGACAGCCTGCGCCTGGGGCATGTTGGACGGCCTCCCAACCACCTTGATGTTCCTGGAAACATATCACATATTCACCTTATATACATATCATCACAAAACACGTATGTATATACAGTCAAACTTGCTTATTTAGTAATGTATTTATTTATTTGTAAGAGACAAACAGCGGTTTTTAACAAAGACAAATTATACAGTAAAACTTCAGTTTTACGTCACCCCTATTTCACGTTTTCCCACTTTTTAAGTAAAAAAAAAAAAAAAGCCGCGGTCCCAACTTATTCCATACATTCTCATACAATTATTCAACAAGACTTGCGATTTAAAAGAGTTTCGGGCTGCGGTTTTACGTCAGTTTTACATGCAGACCCTACTTGAAATTATCGATAAAACCGAAAACTCGACTAGCTAAATCCATATTTTTCTGCAAAGTTATTATAACATAATCATAAATAATGTTTTGTTTTTTATTAAAAAACCTTGTAACTTTTTTCCACTTATTTATTTTTGACCGGACCGGTTTCACCCTATCACGGGCATCCTCAGACTGGTACAATGAATACTAATTAGTATTCAGACTGAGGATGCCCGTGATAGGGTGAAACCGGTCCGGTCGAAAATAAATAAGTGTAAAAAAGTTACAAAGTTACTACTACCTCTGTCAGTCAGACCTAAACTTTCTGATGTATTCCTTTTGTACAAAATTATACTTGCATCAATTGATACACCAAACATTTTACCACAAATCAACATCAATCCACCAACAAGAAAATCAACAAGGAGGATAAAAGACGTTTTTTATATTAAAACCTATCACACAAATAGGGGATATTTGTCTCCTTTACCGCGGACATAAAGTAATTACAATACTATACACTGCTCTAATAATGAAATAGACATTTTTAATGACGCAATTAATCAATTTAAAAAAATAAGTTTTACCATTAATATCAAACTGATAATGTGATGATGGCCTTTATTAAGTACCGGTACAGTGTACCATCAGCACAGGTGACAATAAGGAGTTAGTTTATACACCTACTTATAATATGTTTTCAATATTTCATTTGTTTTATTATCATTTTTGTCAGTTAATAATTGTTGTTTATTTTATTTACTCTTTAATTATTATTAAACATTCACGTGTGTATCGGACGCTTGCCGCCTATTTTTATGTTGTATGTTTAGCTCATAAGAATATTTGTAACTTGTAAGGGAATCGGGTCGAGAGGAAAATAAATGTTGCTTCACTGTTCGCACACAGGCCCGATTCCCGATATTTTTGTATATGTAGGGTGGTCTAGGGATGAGCATGTTCCCCCAGACCACTCTAACTTTGACTGAATAAAGATGACAGAGCGAGATGACGCGGTGGGAGGGAGACGGTGATGTCGAGTAGATCTCACGGCGCTACTCGATGCAGATTTTTGTGGCGATAGCGCCGTGAGATGCCAACTAGGCCGCCCGGCATAGCGCCTGGGTGGCATTTTTATACAGGCCGAAAACGAGATAATCGGCAGTCATCCAGCGACGCTCAAACCGATATCACCTCTGCTCCACCGACCGCTCTACCTCGCTCTACTTGAAACCGACCTGCCTTCTTCTTCTTTGACCCCCCGCTGACTCTTGGACCATCCCCCGGACGACCAACACTCACGAAACCAGACCATCGAATGACCACGGACAAGGCACGCAGAGCAGAATCCGAGTTTGCACAAAAGTGTGTATTGTGGAAACGGATTTGTACAGCCGCAGGAGTTTCCTTTTTGTGCAAAAGGTAAAGTGATACAGGGATCGTCGTCGTTCCCTCTTGCAAAAGGGAACGATAGGTCGCCACCCCCTCCCCTCCAGACCGCTTCGTAGATTGAGATCAGCAGGCCTCTACAGTTCGCTTGTGTGCCAGGACACGCCTGGTACAACGTGTATGCAAGTTTTGGGCATATTGCCTGTTTATGTACGAAAATAAATAAATAAAACCGAGTGATAATTGGCTTAAAATGAGGTAAACCACCCTTGCGACCCGCTGCGCGAATCTCAGAAGTCCCTCTATCTCACTCAGTTTATATAGAACTACACATGTGCAAATGAGACAGCAATACACCCACAGTACTTGCCAGAGCCACCGCCCTTGGTTCAGTTTGACCAGTACTCGCCAGCGGGGTTAAACCATTGCCTTTACGTAAATTTTAAATGAGTTTCTAGTTATTCACTTTTAAAAAATGTTAATTTTATCGGAATATATTCTCGAATCACAGCAGGTTCTGTGTATTGGAACAAGTAATAATGCTGATAATTAACGATATTTGTTTTCTGGGTTTGAAAGTTATTTATTTTTATTATTAATTTGTCATCCCTTTTACTTATTGGGAGTATGCATTAATTCATGCAGTTTTCTAAGAGAGGGCGTTACTAGTACTATTTCGCGTCATGTTCATCCGTGACTATATTCATTTGAAAGCTACTGTCATTGCGCATCTTTTTCAGTATTGTCATTTGGTTGAAGTGTAAACAACAATTTTTTCTATTCATTTGCACGGTTTAAAAGTGGCAATTTCGACTTAGAAGATGAAGAACGACCTGGACAGCCAAAAAAAGTTTGAAGATGAAGAATTGGAGGCATTGCTCGATGAAGATGCGTGGCAAACGCAAGAAGAACTTGCAAAATCATTGGGAATTGATCAAGCAACCATTTCCAGACGTTTAAAAGCATTGGGATTCATCCAAAAGCTTGGAAAATGGGTGCCGTATGAATTGAAGCCAAAAGACGTCGAACGCCGATTCTGCATGTCGGAAATATTGCTTGAACGCCACAAAAAGAAATCGTTTTTGCATCGGATTGTCACTGGTGATGAAAAATGGATTCATTACGATAACCCCAAGCGCAAGAAATCGTATGTGAAGCCCGACCAACCATCAACATCCACGGTAAAGCCGAATATCCATGGCGCCAAGGTAATACTCTGTATTTGGTGGGATCACAAGGGTGTGTTGTATTATGAACTGTTGAAATCGGGTCAGACGATCAAAGGGGACCTCTACGGAACACAATTGATTCGTTTGAAGAGAGCGATGGCGGAAAAACGACCAGAATATGCGACTAGACACGAATCCATAATTCTTCATCATGACAACGCTTGGCCACATGTTGCAAGACCGGTTAAAAACTATTTGGAAAACAGTGGGTGGGAAGTTCTACCTCACCCGCCTTATAGCCCAGACATGGCCCCTTCTGATTACTACTTGTTCAGATCAATGCAGAATGCCCTCACCGGAATACGCTTCACTTCGGAACAGGTTATCAAAAATTAGCTCGATTCATTCTTGGCCGCCAAGCCGGAGAAGTTCTTTAGGGATGGAATCCACAAACTGCCAGAAAGATGGACAAATGTCGTAGCTTCCCATGGACAATACTTTGAACATCGAACGTATAACCATTTTTTCACAATAAAGCCTTAATTTTCGAAAAAAAACTGCACGAATTAATGCATACTCCCAATACATTCAATCATTGTTAAATTGTAATTCGTGTTATTGTTTTTAAGTAACTTGAAATGGTTTTTTTTTTTACCTTTTATAAACATCCTTAACTGCGTATCTCACAATCTGACAGATCGCGAGCCGCACTCGGGCGGCGCCTAATTTCAACTTATATATTTTATTTGACTATTCAAACTTCAAACAATGTGTACAGTTAAAATAAATATCGATTAACAAGGAAAAATATCGTATTTCGAAATATTAATTCGTAAATCGTAAGTATTCAAACTTCAAACAATGTGTACAGTTAAAATAAATATCGATTAACAAGGAAAAATATCGTATTTCGAAATATTAATTCGTAAATCGTAACTATTCAAACTTCAAACAATGTGTACAGTTAAAATAAATATCGATTAACAAGGAAAAATATCGTATTTCAAAATATTAATTCGTAAATCGTAATCTGATAGGCTGGCAGCCAGTAAACGCAGCGATGTCAATATTTATGTGTAAATATACAAATTTTATATTTCTCGGTGACCAAAATATCATTATAGCCCTGTACTCGGTACTGCCATGAAAGTTCAACTGTAGTATATACTTATTTAACTTAAAATAGTACATACGTACAATGGTTACATGGGGGTGAGTATATGGCCTTGAGATAATTTCTACCGGCGACCGGATAAATCAACACACCTATGAATCGGCACACGTTTTGAAAGTCATTCAACTAACTAACCATCACGCCGTTTCGCCGGAGGGGTAGGCAGAGAGGACGGACCGCCAAACAACTCGATCTCGGCATGCACTTCTTACTTCATTCACATTCATACATTCTCTTATATTATTCCGACTGCCGACATGGCCCGATTCAAGTATTTGATTCACTTGATCGTGCCATGTCTTCCTCGGTCGTCCCCCGCTTCTTCTTCTTCCATTCACATTCGCGTCATATATTCTCCTTTCTTCGTTCATTCGCTCTACATGCCCAAACCCTCTAAGCGTTACTTTCTTAATCTTGCTCGTGACACTTACACCAGCCTTGCATTCTTTACGAATTTCAAAGTCATTTAGAGTATGAAAAAAAAAACTAATCTAACTTAACCTAATTAATTATTTATTTATTTTTAATTACGTGCATTGATTTATGGTGGAACCTTTTTGCCGACCATTCAATTGAGATTCTTTGTGGTAATCAAAGACCAATGTAGAGATTTCTGTGCGCAATTGTATTTTGTTTTTTTTTTTTTTTTCGTCATACGAATAGCACGCAACATTTCCAACTGTCCGGCAGAGTCAGTTAGACTATGGCATTCCACTCAGGATATGTTGTTAGCAGTGGCGGCTCTTGACTTTTGAGTGAGCTAGAGTGCCAAGATTGAAAAATACGACGTTATTGATGTTGAAGTCGAAAATGATTTTTTTTTTTTTAAAAATTTCAATTTTTTGTATAGAGATTTAGATGGTAGGTGGGGCAGTGCGCCAGTGTTAGGCTGAAAGAAGTGGGGAAGGGACAGATATGAGAAAGGAGAAGGTAGGGAAGTACCTGGATAATCAGATAAGGGCACTAAACATTTTAAGCAATAAATGAATTAAAAAATTTACTTTGTTTTCACTACTTTATAAATGTACATAGATATCTACACGTTTCATATATTATCAGTATTCATATATTCCTGATGAAGAAAGCATAGCTTTCGAAACATGTAGATATCAATGTATATTTATAAAGTGGTGAAAACAAAGTATATTTTTTTAAATTCATTTAATTAACAATGACGCCACAAAGTGAATACCAATCGTTTGAAAAAATTATTTTAAGCAATTTTTGAATAAAAAGTAAAAAGAGTACATTTGCACATTGTTCCAGAGTAAAAGATACGTGCAGTACCGTCCTGGTAGCCAGATACTTCCCAACCTTCCCCTAACCCATCTCCTTCCTCTCCCAACTTCCTTATATTCCTTCATAAACCAAATCCAGGATGCGATATTCCAGGCAGCTTAGTATACAGTAAACAAATAAAAGAAAAAAAAAAGACAAATTTTTTAAAAATATGTAATAATAATGAAATGATCTCACCTTCCGCCAATCATGACTCCATTCATTTGCTCCAAGGACAGCTGCGCCGCCTCAGGTATCTCGTACTCTACGAAGGCAAAGCCCTTGTGCTTCTGCGTGACGGGGTCCCAGGACATGTTGATGGACTTGATTGGTCCAAATGGCAGGAAGGACTGGCGGATGGTGTCCTCCTTCAGCTCAAAGGAGATGCTGCCCACGTACACCCTGATAAAACACAAACCAGAATAAGGTTAGAACAGTAAAGAGATAAACTGAATCCGTGTGCCTGTAGTAAAGGGAGATTTTATCTTACTTCAAATGAAATTGATAAACTATTGTTAAACTAGATCCGATACATGCGCACTGTAATGCAATGCAATGCAATCAATGCAAGCAATACAAGCAATATGCTCATGTGTGAAATTCAGCCAACTTGCAGCCACCTCGAGGACAACGAATTATTAATATTAAGAAATTTCCAAAATCGCTGACGCAGCAGTAGAGTTCAACAGAGGACAACCTCACCAGCTGCGGCGGTAGAGGGGAAAACGATTTTACAATATTAAAACCATCAAAATTGTTTCACCAACAGAATTCTAATAAAATTTCAATAACCTGTCTGGGATCTAGGAGTAAATAGGTCTAATGAAAATTAACGACATCAGTTTTCTTTAATCAGTATAAATCACATTTGTGGGAATTATCTGTCCTGTACAGTTGGGTTGGGTTGGGTTAGGTTAGGTAGGTGTGGGTACCTGCACATGAGAGCGAGCGCCTGCTGGCGCTGCACCTGCGTGCGCTGGCTCGCCATCTGCTGCTGCTGGTGCGCCAGGGTCTGCTTCATGAGCACCATCTTGATGCTCTGCTCCATTGCGTACTTCTTGGCGCGTGCCACGCAGTCTGCCTGCTCGGCGCCCAGCCGCGGCAGCGACCCACCCAGGATGGCAGGCAGCGTGGCGCACTTGGCTCCCGGACCTGTACAACAGATACAACATGTTCATTGTTATACAAATATATTCAGGTTCGTATTAATTTACAAACAAGATCTCCAGTTTCTATTGTGATTATCTAAGTGAAATAGTGAGTGAATTGTGTGGAGAAGTGTTTTAAACTGTGTATAAGATTACAAAGAATCGATTGAATATCCGGAAACCTGGAAATTTGATAAGATTCCTTGAAAAATTGAAGAAAAACTGTTATCCATAGACAAAAATCAAATCTTTAGCTGTCATCCTCGTTACTAACTACTAGCCACTCGACTGTTGGTGCTGTGAAACTAATAAAAGGGGCAGGTTGTTACATTATTATATTTATAAAAGAATAATAAAAATATGGCAAATACAAGAGAAAGGGGAGCTATCATTGAGAATGAAGAAAAATGTTACATAGATAAAATTATACACATAATGGGAAAAAAAAAATGATTCTATAAAAAAAGATATTATTTCAAAAATTGAGAAGAAAACTCGGGCAACCCAAAAACGCATTGATTTTATGAGTAGTAATAATACAATGAGTTAATAAAAAAATAAAAATAACAATTGCGCAAAATAAATAGATTGAAAATGATATTGAAAATGATTTTGAAAATATAAAAAAAGAGCAGCGAGAAAGAAATATTGTTATTAAGAGCGGCTAGAAATAAAAATATCGAATTAGGAGTGCAAAACTCGCTCTAATTTCCTAGAAATAGCAAGAAACGGAACTAGTTAAAAGAGCTGCGGCGGCGGCCGGACTTGAAATCCAATACAATGAAATAATTCAAGTAAAAAGGGTCCAAGATAGAAGAAACGATGCACCACCCAAACTACTAGTGCAATTCGCTGAAAAGTCGACTAGAGACAACCTCATCTCTCCAGCCGGATTCTCTTGACCCATCGTCTTGCACTGCATTGGATTAATACATCCGTCGCCCCAGGACACACCGACCCCCAGATTGCATTGGATTAATACGTCCGTCGCCCCAGGACACACTGACCCCAGATTGCATTGGATTAATACGTCCGTCGCCCCAGGACACACCGACCCCAGATTGCATTGGATTAATACGTTCGTCGCTCCAGGACACACCGACCCCCAGATTGCATTGGATTAATACGTCCGTCGCTCCAAGACACACCGACCCCCAGATTGCATTGGATTAATACGTCCGTCGCTCCAGGACACACCGACCCCCAGATTCCTACCATTTTCCTTCGCAGAACTTCTTTTCCTTAAAAAAGAACCATCCACACGGCATCCCCAAAGATGACATGGGCCCTGAAGGAAATTATTATCCTCAGAGCCTCCTGTGTGGAGAAAATGAAAAGAAAGTGGGAAACTTTCACTGTATATGAAGACAAGTAGATATCTTAAATATCTCCCTGGTGAAAGACCACCATTCAGAATTGAAATAGCTTTAGCCATGTTTGGTGTCCCGATCTTCTAGGTACTTCCCAACCTTCCTCTATCCCATCTCCTTCCTGTCCCCACTCCCCTCAGCCTCACAACATACCCCAATTGGGGATGCCATAGTATCACCGGCTTCGGGCAGTTGGAACTCGTCTACGGTATTCACATAAAAAAGTGTTCCAACAAATAATGTCATTGTCAGTAACTTAAGATATAAAAAATAAAAACAAACTCACCCGTGAAGACATCTCCGACCTGCTGCAAGTCGTAAATGGGCGTCGCCAGAAAAGTGGCCGCGTCCGCACCTAAAACAATCAGACACGGTTATAGCGGGCGGCAACACAAGCGGCCTATTCGCACGCACCAACACAGAGCATGGCGGCGGCGCTCTCGCAAAAACACGCACTCTCAACTATCTTCAGTTGCGAAAGCTTGCAGTGCTGATTTTCAAACTTTCTGAAACTTCTACTTAAACTGAGCGCTTGGGCGTAGTCGTTTGAGTAAAATTTGATCAAACGCTGACGGGCCGAGAATCAGCGATCAATGGAAGTCATTTGAATGTCAAAAGATTCAAAACGGCGTTGATACAATGTCACATTAATTTGATGATGTCATCAAATCAGCAAGTAGTGCCTTTTTGAATTCGAATTTATATTCTAGCAGTTCCCGATCAGTTGCCATCTTATTCCTGCCCCAGGGAGCATACCGCTCAGCCACCGGTGGACTTTCTGAAACTTCTACTTAAACTGAGCGCTTGGGCGTAGTCGTTTGAGTAAAATTTGATCAAACGCTGACGGGCCGAGAATCAGCGATCAATGGAAGTCATTTGAATGTCAAAAGATTCAAAACGGCGTTGATACAATGTCACATTAATTTGATGATGTCATCAAATCAGCAAGTAGTGCCTTTTTGAATTCGAATTTATATTCTAGCAGTTCCCGATCAGTTGCCATCTTATTCCTGCCCCAGGGAGCATACCGCTCAGCCACCGGTGGCATCAAGTAGAAGATACAGTATCACCCTGACGAAAGTGGACCGTTCTTAAATGTAAAAAGTTACTTTAAATCGCTTAATCGCTTTAGCTATGCTTAGTGACAACATCTGAATGGGGGGGGGGGCACTTTCCAGCCTTTCTGCCATCAGGACAAGAATATCAGGGTTGGATTAGATCACCAGCTCCGAGATATAGATATAGTGTCGTCACTTGCAAAAAAACAGCAATTCCCGTGACCATCTCATAATTTAAAGAGATACGCCGAACAAACAGAAAAATCTGCCGTCAAAAAAGTGAACCTGCGCATTTTGCAAATAGAAAAATTAACTCAACGATCAAAAGAGCGTGCGTGCATTATACGTAACGTATTAAACATTGCGTCGGAGAGCGCCGCTGCCGTGTTTTCATTCGTCTAGTACATTTTTTGCAAAGTTATGCGGCGGCGATTTCCCGCCGTGGTCCTCGTCCTGCCGCAAGGCGCCTCGGACCGCTCCGCCGACAGCTGCCTACTAACACAAAAGCAAAACGAAGAAGAGATGTGAGTATTTTCAGTAATAATTATCGGATTGACGTGGAATTTATAAAATGGCCGTCACTTTTGAAAACGTCGACTGATCAATGACGGGAAACGTGTTTTCTTCATACTGAAGAGATGAACCGATAGAAATGTGTAGTGTGCATGTTTGTATGAACGAACTAAGCTCGATTGTCCCGTGCATCCACTGAAATTGAAACAATTTCAAGTTTCAATATTATTTCTCGAGTATACCAGTTGCAAACATTGTTTAACTTTTATAAATGTTTTATAATGTATGTCATTTGGGATGCGAAATAGGCAAATATAAAAAAAAAACTATTGCAAAGGCCATACTATGAATTCCATACCAATGTTTTTGTTTTCTTAATCACATACGTAATAAAACAATGCAACAACTTATGTATAAATTGCAATTAACCTCCCATGTGTTAACAGCCTTTTTTAATTAATTAAAAAGTAACGATTCTAATAAAATTAGCAAAGACTTTAGCGGCAAAAACAAATCGAGAATAAATTTTATTTAGAATCACAGATTAAAATGCTATTTTTACTGGAAAATAAACGTTACAAATCGTAATTGCTTCGGCTAAGACCCACAAAGTTCCAAATAAATTAAGATTGAACTTTAAATCAGCTTTTTAAAAAATTATATAGATGTCGCTGATGGTGCAGTAGCAGTTACATTTTGTTTTTAACTCTGATGGAATAAAATAAACTTAAATATGTTTTACATTTACAAATTTTTACAGTGTGTTTAAAAATCTTAACATAGCATAATAAAAATCAATTCCTGAAACAGAAAACAGAAACAGAGAGGGAAATAGTTAGAATACAAGAGCGCATTTGACACTGGCGTATTAAAAATGACCTTTTTGTAAACGAAACCATTTTTGTAGTAATAAATTAAAACTTATCAACGCGTACAATCACTCACGATAAACTGGTTGGTTGACACGATACATTGTGACGATAAAGTGGCTAGTGTATTTTTCATGTCGTCTATTGTAAGATCTCTGAGGCTTATGTGTGATAAAACCACACATGACCGTATTGCTAAAGTGGAGATTTGAAGTATACAAGGCTAGTATAAGTGTAATGAAGGAGATTAAGAAAGGGACGCTAAGATTATTTAGACATGTAGATAAAATGAACGAAGAAAGGATTGAATATACGATGTGAAATAGAATGGTAGAAAAACTCAGAGACACCCGAAGAAGACATGGCACGATCAAATACTTTAGTCAGGCCACGTCAACAGTCAAAATAAGATAAGAGTATGTATGAGACGGTGCATGAATGTGAATGAAGCAAGGAGCGTGTGCAGAGACATAGTTGTGCAGCGGCGATAGCGCGTATGGCCTTTAAATCAGGGTACGCAGTGGGAAAAACGGAGAATTAATTGATAATATTAAGAATGGCTAAGCTGACGGCTATAACCGATATTCTTTAGAATACACTCCAATTACTAAATATATAAAATTTCCATATTTTTTTCCATTACACATATCGAATGAAAGAAAGCCAACATAATGTGATAATTAATTCGTTAGTTAAGTTGTACTAATTAATAGAGATATCGACAGATGGCATTGATTGCTACATTTGTGATTTGTACCGAAAGGCATGGCCTTTTTCGACACTTGACACAAACGAGTCTTCCATTCTATGCGCATTGCGCACACATGCACACTCTTTGTGTAGAATACAGTCAATTTTTTAATTTAATATTAATTCCTGCTTTTAACACGTTACAGTAGGGTGGTCGGAGGGGCGCGAGTGGCGCTGCGACTCATGGCTGGATCTACGCGCGTATTTTTGAAAATGTAGATTGATTTCTTGCAATCATTTTATAATTTTAAAAATTTTGTAAGTGAATAAGGTAGGATAGGCAGTGCTTTTGTGCCTATATGGAATGCACGCCTCTGTGTAGCGGTCTATCCTCTCTGCCGCTCCGTAAAACGATAGAGCGGTTATTTAGTGAATGATAGAAGAAGTTAATCAAATACTTTGGCCGAGTATGGGAAATAATATTTAGGTGCATAATTGAAAGAGGTATTTTTGAATCCGCCATTGTCTTTGTTTTGACTAATTCTAGAACAAATTGGGTGCGTAATTCTAAGAGGTATTTTTTAATCCGCCATTGTCTTTGTTTTGACTAATTCTAGAACAAATTGGGTGCGTAATTCAAAGAGGTATTTTTGAATCCGCCATTGTCTTTGTTTTGACTAATTCTAGAACAAATTGGGTGCGTAATTCTAAGAGGTATTTTTTAATCCGCCATTGTCTTTGTTTTGACTAATTCTAGAACAAATTGGGTGCGTAATTCAAAGAGGTATTTTTGAATCCGCCATTGTCTTTGTTTTGACTAATTCTAGAACAAATTGGGTGCGTAATTCTAAGAGGTATTTTTTAATCCGCCATTGTCTTTGTTTTGACTAATTCTAGAACAAATTGGGTGCGTAATTCTAAGAGGTATTTTTTAATCCGCCATTGTCTTTGTTTTGACTAATTCTAGAACAAATTGGGTGCGTAATTCTAAGAGGTATTTTTTAATCCGCCATTGTCTTTGTTTTGACTAATTCTAGAACAAATTGGGTGCGTAATTCTAAGAGGTATTTTTTAATCCGCCATTGTCTTTGTTTTGACTAATTCTAGAACAAATTGGAAGAAAACCTGGAACAAAAAGCAGAAACAGACAAAATATTAATCACATCTGAAATGGAAAAAATTCATCAATAATAAATATATAAATTAATTCATTTATATTTTAAGACGAGCGGGCGACGTTCGTTCCCGGCGTCTCTCTGCGCCAAGCCGCCACCCGCGTACTATTGCCGGATGTGACAGAAGTCGCACGCAAAATGCTGGAAACAATAAATAAAATTACGTTTGTCTAGAGGCGGAATCTAAAATCGATTGTGTTTACGTACGCATGTTCTGTTTTCACAAACACAATGCATAATAAAATACGATTTTTTTTAAATTAAAAATGACTTTTTTTTACAAAGCTTATAGCATTAAATCGCTTGAAATAACTAACGTAACCCAACCGTCCCCATTCCCCTCACATTTTATTCAGTCCCATAACACAGCCCAAATTAAGGATGCTGTTATCCCACTGGCTCCATGCAATTGACTCTAAGGCCACACAACTCTGTCTCAGCACATGCTCTTTGCTTCATTCACATTCATACATCGTCTCACTCTTCTAAGTATTCGATTTCTTTGTTCGTGCCAAGTTCAGGGCTTCCGCGAAACCTTCCACCATTGACTCTCGCATCACATATTCTACTGACACTCCTTTCCCATCTACCCACTCAACAAGCTTCTAGGCTTCGTAATTCATATTCATTTCACAACACACAAACTATGAGGTTATGATACAACACGCTAATGTTGAATGTAATTGTATTATTTGGGTCCCACACACACTAACTTACATTTTGTGCATCGAAAGAGTTCACAAGAATTTTTTAAGATTTCTAGTCTATACATTTCTATTTATATTTTGTAGTCTCTACGGCTATATCCAACTATCTATATTTTGGGTATGATCAATTACCACTCCTTAAAGACTAGCCTACTCTTATTAAAGAGCATATATTTAAGAGAAATGGTTTCGTAACAAAACTTAATTTTGGATTTGAAGTCAAAATGCTCTCACCTAATGATTTTTTTTTTCATCAAAAAGTATAGTAAATATCTAGTACGGATTAGAAGTAATTTATTTATTTTTCTTTTACATTATGAAATATAGGCCATTAAAGGAATTGATTCTTCGGGATTTGAGAGGCGCCTTTAACAATTATTTGGGGGCTAACGGTAATGTAAAAAAAAAGTTCTACCCTGTCTACTTTGAAAATATAATGAAATACAATTTTTTTTTTTTTCAATATTAAAATAAGCATTATGGTGGACTTTAAATTAAATTAAAAATGACCAATTTACGTCGGAACACAAATTTGCCGTAAATAATAAAAGTTTACGACCCAAAAAAAGATTTTTTTTTTAAATGTTTCGTTTTCATATTTTTATTTACGTAATCATATTCACCAAATACGATAATTTTTTTTTTCTTGACTTATGCTTCATCGTTTAAAACAAAAATAAATAAAATACTCCTCATACGTACTAGATATTTGCTAAAACTTTAATTACAAAAATACATCATTCAGTTTGGACGGGTATTTTGGCCTCAAATCCAAAATTAAGTTATGTATGAAACAGGCAGCGCAGTCGTTCCTCTTAACAGTAAGACTCTGGCTCAAAAACATTTTTTTGTACCAAAATCTCACTCTCGAGGACGTTATCATAATCTCCTGTACAGTGGAGCGTGCTGTACAAATTTATTCGTGAACTCACCAGTGCGGAGATCTTACGTACTTCCTAAATACGGTGGATCAAAAAATCCATGTGTTTTTTTATGATGCGTTTACAGAGTTTTTTTGCATTGCATTATTCTGTATAAAGGGTACAATAAGGAACTCCAGTCCAATTATTTTTATCAATTCAAACTCAGTTAAAATAAATGTTAGATTGAATAGTTAAAATAATTTTCAAAGTTTCAATTTTTCAAAGTCCGCCAAAACGCTCCAAATCTATGGCCGGTCGGTTTTGAGGTTAGAATGTCAAATGTCAAAACAAGGATGAGCTTTCCAGTACATAATTTTATATTCTATTCATAGTAAACCATAACTAAACATAAATAATAACATTATGTACCTTTTTAGAAACTTTAACTCAAAGAATAATAATAGTATTGAGCAATAACATTATCATAATATTCATATTGATAATTGGTTTGCTCGTGAATACTTTAATTTATATCATTAATAGTTTTTTTTTTATATTTTACACCAATTAAAGACCTTAAAGTCATCCAAATTAAATTAAATTTCACCAAAACTAAAAATACGTATTTAAAATACAAAACAAAATCGAAAAATAAAAATGTCCATACCAATCAAAAACAGAATACACATGTGACGTCAGATGTTCCAAATGCAATTGTACCAACATAGCAAGGTGTCTTGATGAGATGATTATTTATTCACTTTTAAACGACGATTTATAAATTCTATGAATAATTATAAATAATAAAAGTTATATATTCAGAATAGTCGTTTGTTGATCTATATGAATATATATTTTTACAGGCATAATATTTTTCATTGGAGTTCCTTATATGGCAACATAGATTGTAAAATCTGTAATGTTATAAAAATTTGTACAATTTGAATAAATGAACATGTCCAAACCATTTAAGCGTCCTTTCTTATTGCTTATTAATGTACATTATCTTGCGTTATTTCTGGATCTCCACATTCATAACAGCTGTACATGGTTTTATCAAACATACGCCTCGTGGATCTCATTTCTACAGCATTCAGTCTAGTTTCGTCCTTCCTCTGCCAGTTCTACGCCTCACTGCCATACATTTTGTACATATTATATAATGACATATAAATTTTATGACACCTCCAATGGACTAGATATTTTCCGTGGTTGCAGTATAATAATATGCATATAAAATTCTAATTTTAAAATATTTATTAACATATATCATGGACATATATATAGCAAAATCAAAATGGCGGCCAGCGATGGATTCCAAGATGGCGACCGTTGGTTTCCGCTTCACCAGACGACGGTAGCTAGAACAGCGCAAGCAAACGGGAAGACCTACATTAATATGAGTAATCAAAGATGTATGAATGTGGATGAACACATTGTCCATTTCAAGGGACAATAAATAAACAAACCAAAAAAAAACTTAAAACACTCCCTGATTTGCATGACCCAAATTTCCTACCGTAAATTAAGTAATCGGTTACCATGATCACCAGAAAATAACAAAGCACCAGAATGTGCCATAATTTAAATTACATTAAAAGACTTTAGAATGGACATAAAAAAATATTAAAAATAGCTAGAGCATCTTTGAGGTGATTTCTATCAAAAATTATATAAAAATTAGAATGTAGTAATTATTATATTATTTTATTAATTGGCATTACAATAATACTATCACTTTTAACAAATATAACTTAATGAACAAAATAACAGCATTATAATTAAATTATGTAATTGATTTTACTACAAACTATAATTATAGTTCATTCGGTTTTCTGAAATTGTGAGGAAATGTTAATTACACGGAATTCGATAATTACAATTCATTCGGTTTTCCGAAATTACGAGGAAATGTTAATTACAAGGAAATCGATAATTATAATTCATTCTGTTTTCCGAAATTGCGAGGAAATGTTAATTACATGGAAATCGATAATTATAGTTCATTCAATTTTCACAAATTGCGAGGTAATGTTAATTACATGGAAATCGATAATTATAATTCATTCGGATTTCCGAAATTGATAGGAAATGTTAATTACACGGAAATCGATAATTATAATTCATTCGGTTTTCCGAAATTGCGAGGAAATATTAATTACACGGAAATCGATAATTACAATTCATTCGGTTTTCCGAAATTGTGAGGAAATGTTAATTAGATGGAAATCGATAATTACAATTCATTCGGTTTTCCAAAATTGCGAGGAAGTGTTAATTACATGGAAATTGATAATTATAGTTCTTTCGGTTTTCCAAAATAGCGAGGAAATCTTAAATACACGAAAATCGATAATTAAAGTTCATTCAGTTTTCCGAAATTGCGAGGAAATGTTAATTACACGGAAATCGATAAAAAAATGTATTTATCGTGTATTGTTTCATAGTATTGAATTCCACAAATCTAAAACTAAAACTGTAAGTTATTTACGTTAGGGTAGCATAACTACTTTAAGTTTATTTTCAATTTATGGCTTAGATCAGTGTTTCTCAACATGGGGTGAACATCCCACCAGTGGAAAAATTGAATGTTTTGGGGGCAATGAGGAAAAAAAATCATTATTAATATTTCCTTACAATTTTTTAGTATCTCTTTCGGACCTGAATTAAAGCTGGCAGTGGTAGAACATATTTGATGTTTTTAACAATTGGTAAAGTAAATTAATTTTTTTTTTCTATACTTTATAAGTTATTGCTACTTTAATTTGGACGAACATTAGGTCTTCGAGGGCATTTTTAAAAATAAAATGACAAAACATACACTGTACACAAAAAATTTTATATTATTTTAACATAAAAATATACCTTCAAAGCGTCCATTCAAAAACATTCGAGAGAAAAAAATTCGGTCGAGATTAAACACAAAAATTATCTTTCAAAATATAAAAACTTCTTGAAAAAAAATAGCGCGCAAAGCCGGGCTATGCCAGAGATTGGATAACGAAAACTGCCAATTTTTATTTGCAAGTAGATGGGGAAGAAAAAATTCTCAAATCTATGTATTTTCAAGTACAGACATGGTCTAAAAGGAATTTTTTTATGGTATCTCCACACAGGAGACCCTGAAGGAAATAATTTCCCTCAAGGCCTATATCATCTTTGGGGATGCTGTGTGGAGGGTCTTATAGAGGATAGGAAGGAGTGATCTTGGGTCTTGAAGAGACCCATGTTGTGGGATGGAGGAAACACAGAGGCCGGCAGATCATTCCACAGCCGAGCTGTTGAACACAGGAACGAGTCGTAAAAGCGACCCGTTCTCATGTGACAAATGTCGACGTTGTGCAAATGTCGGGCACGTATTTGGCGTGTTTCCCGACTATGCACCGGTGCCGAAAGGGATCAGTGACGCTAGTTCCTCAGAGCATCTTCAATTAAAATACCGATAGAACAAGGACAGCATTCCCACCCGATGACTGTGCTCCAAAGATTGCAATCCGTTTGTTAAGACAGGCGAATCTATCAAACGAACCGCCCGTTTCTGCACAGAGTCAAAGGTTTTTTTCAGATATTTTGGGACTTCCGACCAGTGGGGCGCACTTGCGATTTGCATACAGTTGTGTACTATCTGCATCTGCGGGTCTGTACAATACGCCCAGCTTCTGGGGCTAACTTACTCTGGCTTCGATTAGAGGAAATGGAAAAATATGTAGAAGAGGGCTATAAAATAAATTAACTTTGTTATTCAATGACTGGAATTAATATTTAGGGATTTTCTAATTCTACAGTGGGGCGCACTTGTGATTTGTACAGGCCAGGTTAGCAGTTGTGTACTATCTGCAGTATCTGCTTCTGGGGGCTAACTTTACTCTGGCTTGGATTAGAGGAAATGGAAAAATATGTAGAAGAGGGCTATAAAATAAATTAACTTTGTTATTCAATAGACTGGAATTAATATTTAGGGATTTTCTAATTCTACAGTGGGGCGCACTTGCGATTTGTACAGGGCCAGGTTAGCAGTTGTGTACTATCTGCAGTATCTGCTTCTGGGGGCTAACTTTACTCTGGCTTGGATTAGAGGAAATGGAAAAATATGTAGAAGAGGGCTATAAAATAAATTAACTTTGTTATTCAATAGACTGGAATTAATATTTAGGGATTTTCTAATTTCAAGGGCTTCTAAATTTTTTGGCATTATTATTACTTTAAAGAATTTGAACCACTGTATCTTTATTAAAAATATGATCCAGTGAACCCCTCGGTTCCTCCCGATAAACCTCTAATTACCCCTTCCCCTTTGCTCGCCTACCACTCCGACATCTTAATATTCATGAATGTCTGTCATTATTTTGCAACTCATGGTAGTTTTAATATAGTCCTGACGGAGGAAGGGTACTTCCGAAACCGGTCGGTCAGTATATTAAATTGAAGTGATTTAAAACAAATTCATTTTATATTATATTATAATGTAAATACTTTTTGCAAATATGTATTATTTATTTAGTTAGATATTTAACACTCCTATCTCAGTTATGATAATGAGTTTCAAAACGCCCAGTCTACAAAATTTGCACATCTATGGTCGATCGATCAAATATTTTTTTGAAAAAGTAACCAGGGGCGCTATTCCCGTTTTTTTTAAGGAAGATTCCTCACGTTTTTCCTAAGGGTTAAAAGACTTCTTGAATAACTGCGTAATTCCGGTGAGACATAGTAAAAAAATCCTAAATAGATTATCAAGAGATTATTTGAAAACACAAATTGATGAAATATCTTCAAGTGACATAAGATTTTGAACTAACACTTTTAAAAACAATTACATTATATTATAATTCATTTTTATCTTATTTTTAAATATCATAAATAAGACTTTCAACGAAGAATCACGTTTTATAAAAAGGTACCTACCTCATTAGATAGTAATGACCTTTTTTTTGTCTCTAGTTCTAAAAGTAACATTTGAATTTGTGTCAACCGAAGAGATGGGTCATTCCACTTATTTTAAAAACTCAGTTCCAATTTCGAGTTTAACCACGTGGACTCGATTCCTCTGACTCGGTCTTCGTTCCTTTCGGTAAGCATAGGTCCACCGTTCCGGAATCAAAAATCGTTCATATTACACTGATGAATAGTTACGCCTTTCGTTTCTGACTCCAATCCAAAACCTTTGCCGTTCCTTGAGTGTTCGTTCGGATCAAGTGAATTCGGATTTGTGAACTCGGAGTCAGTCCACCGCCTTCGGAATCAAATTCATTGAACTCGGCCGGTCGTACCGACGCTCTTCAATACCGCGCTTGCCGTGAATTGTCGGAAATGTCAACATCTATATAATGTATAATAATGTTTACTAACTAATTACGTTTAAAGAAAATTATAGCGTAATTGGTAAGATACTTAATATTGAGTTTTTCTCTTGTTAAAACAACGATGAATGTCGCTCGCTGAATTCAGCTGACGGCTGTCATCCGAGAGAGCCGGAACCGCAGTTAAGCAAGAAGGCTTTAACCCTAAGGAAAAAGTTAAGGAATCTTCCTTAAAAAGAACGGGAATAGGGTCCAAGATCTACGTTGAAGTGGGGCATGGCACAAATAATGGTGAGAAAAACTTCAATTGAATCTTGTATTTCACAATACTGTTGAGCACCCTAGCGGTGATAATACATTTCACAAAAATTGCGCAGAAAAAATATTATTAAATAATATAATTTCATTGTGCATGGGACTGTGACATTTCCAACATTGGAACCGATGTTTGGGTCGGGAAAATTATTCAAATCATAAAAAGAATCTTTTCAAATCCTGACAAGCGATTAAGTACCTACCTATAATACATTTTACCGGACGAAAAATTTTATTCTACATTTGAAATGGCAAAGAAAAAATGTGTCTGTTTTGATCTTGTCAAGTTACATCATGCTGGGTTTTTTCACAGGAAACAACCACCAGTAACAAATAGTAAATGGGTTTGATTACAACATGAAGGACAGACGATGGACAATACTAGATAGAAAGGACCCGAGTAGATAGGTTGGAGAACTTGCCTTGGGGGAGAATGGACTGCAGCACCATGGGTTCTGAAGATGGAGCCTGCGGCATCTCCGAAAGGTGGTTTGGCAACAGCCCTATCGTAGACTCCAAAGCCATCTGAAACAACAAACACCCAAATATGATTTTTTTGCCCCCACTGTCCGGATGAAGTTGAACGAGGACGCCATTAGTTTAAAAACGATATCGACTACTTAGTAAAATGAAGAAACCGAAATAAACTTTATTTTTACACAGGAAAATGTACAATAAGGAACTCCAGTCGATTTTTTTTTATCAATAATGACGTTCAAACTTAAATACCAGTATATATGGTTTTTTTTTTTCTAAATTTAGAATAATTTCAATTCTTCAAAGTCCGCCAAAATGCTCCAAATCTATGGCCGGTCAGTTTTGATCAGTTTTGAGGTTAGAATGTTAAATGTCAAAACAAGGATGAGCTTTACCGTACGTAATTTTATATTCTATTGAGAGTAAACCATAACTAAAAATAAGTAATAAAATTATGTACCTTTTTAGAAACCTTGACTAAAAGAATAATAATTGTATTGGCATCATATTATCCATATTGATAATCAGTTTGCTAAATGAATACTCTAATTTCTTTCATTAATAATGGTTTTTATATTGAACAACAATTATAGAGTTCAAAGTCACCTAAATTAAGTTAAAATTTGGCCAAAACTAAAAAAAATACATATTTAAAATACAAAACAAAATCGAAAAATAAAAATTATCATACTAATTCAAAAACAGAATGCGCACGTGGCGTCCAAATGCAATGTTATCAACATAACAAGGTGTTTCGATGAGATGATTTTTTATTAACTTGTAAATAACGATTTACAAAATCTACGTATAATTATATATAAAAAAAGTAATATATCGTCCCTGCATTTATAATATAGCTTATGTACCGTTTCGTACATTCTGAGATGATCGAGAAAAACTGCTTTAAAAAATAATTGCAGACTAGATTTGCTAAAAATATTTTTTACAATTATTAGGCAAGCTTTCCACCTTAACAAATCTATTCTTTTAAGCAAATCTAGTCTTAGCAATTATTTTTTAAAGCAGTTTTACTCGATCATCTCAGAATGTACGAAACGGCACATTAGCTATATTATATATGCAGCGACGATATTCAGAATGGGCGTTTGATGATCTACGTGAATATATATTTTTCACTAGAGTTCCTCAATATGTGTTTTACAAGGACAAAGCGTACACTGTACTTTAACCGTATTTAATGAATGTCGGGAACCTCGTTAAAACATATTTCTGTAGTGAAGGATTTAGGGATCACTTTCGACACGCGTCTGACTTTTCGTTCTCATACGGATTCAGGTGCATAACTCTGCCATACGAATGCTATGTTTTGTCATCTACAATGCACAATCTTTTTCTAATACGGCACTGATAAAAATGCTTTACTTTAGTCTGGTTTGTAGCATTCTCGAGAGTGGCTCAGTAATATGGAGACCTGATGATGCGCTATACTCAAACAATGTACATAAGGTTCAAAAAAAGTTTATGTGATACCTTTACATGAGAGAGTTCGGATACTATCCTCTGTTGTATCCCTAGGATTTTCTTGTTGGAATGCTAGGACTTGATCGTCTAGATGTTAAGAGAAAAATTGCAATGGTGTTAGTAGCACATACGAGGTGTGTTCAAAAGGGTGAATTTTGAATTTTCGCGGGTTGTGTACATTCGATTATCGTTTTTTTTTTGGTATGTTGGTACACATATGTTTATCATATGTTAGCATTATCGGCCATTTTGGATTAGTGGTTTGTTTTTGACAACTGGAAAGGAGAGGCACGTTTTTGTGTGTTCTTCGATTTTTTACTTTTGAAAAAAATGGATCAAAGAATATGTATTAAATTTTGCATTAAAAATGGAATAAAGTGCTCCAACGGACTTAAAATGTTGACTGTGGCATTCGGCGAGTCTACCTTGTCTCAAAAAAGTATTTATAAGTGGTACAAGCGCTTTACAGAAGGCCAAAAAGATGTTAATGAAGATGAGCATCCTGGAGTTGCAACCGCGTCAACAAACGAAGAAAACATCGAAACAGTGAAGAAAATGTTTTTGGAAAATCGTTGAATCACTATTAAGGAAGTTGCAGAGGATTTTGGCATATCAATCGGCTCATGCCATGTAATTTTCTCGGATGTTTTGGGCATGAAACGTGTGGCAGCGAAGTTTGTTCCGAAATTGCTAAATTTTGAGAAAAGCAACGTCGCATTAGTATCGCTCAGGAGTTGTTGAATGACGTCAACGACGATCCAGATTTGCTCAAAAGGGTCATAACTGGAATGAAACGTGGGTATATGGTTATGACTTTGAAACCAAGGCCCAATCATCCCAATGGAAGCGGCCAGAAGAGCCAAGACCGAAAAAAGCATGCCAAGTTCAATCAAATGTGAAGGTTTTGCTCACTGTTTTCTTCGATTACAATGGCGTGGTGCATCATGAGTTCTTGCCAACAGGTCGTACGGTTAATAAGGAATACTACAAGGAAGTTATGCAACGTTTGCGTGAAGCAATACGGCTCAAACGATCGGAATTGTGGAAAAACAAATCATGGATTTTGCATTACGATAATGCACCAGCTCACACATCAATGCTTGTTCGTGATTATTTGGCCAAAAACAACACCGTAGTCTTGCCTCAATCACCGTATTCACCAGATTTGGCTCCCTGCGACTTTTTCCTATTCCCGAAACTGAAGAGCCCAATGAAAGGAAAGAGTTTTGCCACAATTTTTGAGCTAAAGTCAAAATCGAAGAACGAGCTGATGGCCATACTGAAAAGCGCATTCCAGAAGTGCTTCGAGGATTGGAAGAAGTGCTGGCATAAGTGCATTATATCTGAGGGGGATTACTTTGAAGGGGAGAAAATGGATATTGATTAATAAATAAATACTTTTCGAAAAAAATTCGAAATTCGCCTTTTCGTTTGAACACACCTCGTAACCTTCTCAATGGGCACATTTGCAATCCCGACGTTCTGGAACGTATTTTTTTTATTTTACCAAATATCATCCCTTTGGGAAGAATGAATACACTTCTAAACTACCTGTCTTCTGAGGTAGATAGTAAACTACCTGTCTTCTGAGGTAGATGTTAAACTACCTGTCTTCTGAGGTAGATATTAAACTACCTGTCTTCTGAGGTAGATATTAAACTACCTGTCTTCTGAAGTAGATATTTTTCATTTACACCAATCACTTCAAGACTGCAAAAAATATTTTATTTTACGTGAGGCCGTGTCCCTAACCGGAGTTATTGACGTACCTAATATAATAATCTGATATTTTGTGAAATGTTATTGGGTACACTGTTTTCCACAGAAAAATAAATCATTAATTCCCTCAGGGTCCGTCATATTTGTGGATGCTGTGTGGAGGGTTTTTTGGGGAAAGGAAGGAGTAAATATAGGTTTTGAAGAGAGCCATGTTACAGGATGGAGGAAACGCAGATGCAGGCAAATCATTCCACAGCCGAGCTGTTGAACACGACGAGTCACAGAAGAGACACGTTCTCATGTAATGAATATCAACCGTGTGCAAATTTGGATGTTAGCCCTATACACCGGTACGCACTGAATACCGATTGAACAAGGACAGCATTCCCTCCATAGTGTTCCAAAGACTAATCCGTTGGATAAGATCGGGGAATCTATCAAATGGACCGCCCGTTTCAGCAGATTCAAGAGTTTGTTTTTGAGGTATATTAGGGTTGCTGGGTTATAGAGGTGTCAGACAAACATAACAATTTGACACAGACACTTCTAGCATCGCAGATATCTTATACGAATCAACTGTGGAGTCGTCACCCGCGGCTTGTAAAACAATATACACAGGGAAAATCAAATAACTCACCGCCTGCATCGTTCCGTTCATTTGTTAAAATGTCTCGCAGAATAATGTCGTATAAGCAATCAATAATTTGAATTCGAAACCACGGAAAAGATGTATATTTTCAATAACAATGAAAACTAACCACAAAATGGAAAAATGGCAGTTCAGCTCTACACACTTCAAAATATCAATGTGAATGAGATTGCCAGGATAAAAATAATTTCTCCCTTAAAATGCTAACAACATTAAAAGTTTCCCTAGGATATTTATGTTTTTCCCACGATAATAATCACCAAGAAAGTTGTGAGATAGTAAGTTCTTTGAAATAGTTTTTAAAATAATACGTATGCTATTTATTGGGAATGATAAAAATAAGGCTTGCTAATAAAAAAAGGGAAAACTTGCATAAAAAAGATCAACAATTCCAGCTCACTGTTAATAAACATAGGTTTTAAAAATAAAACTTTATTTCAAATTACAAAAAATTTGAAAAAAAAAACTGGTTTACGCGAAAATTAAAAATAATGCATATAAAACATAGAAACGCTTCAAGTTTGTGTTTGAAATTTTTAGGTTAGTTTTTTGTTTTTTCTCTGTAAACCCAAACTAATAACGTATTTTATGTGGAATTAATGTATTGCATTATGTTTAAAATAGGTTGTTAGTTTGTTTTTTTTTAAGCCGAATTGTGTTATTTTACCGAAGATCTTCTGGAGATAAAATTTTGAAGCTTACGTTGATTGCCATTTTAAATATAGGAAGGTAGAAGAAATGTTTTCAGATAGAACAAGAAACGTTGATTCCGAATAAGTTGTAGGTTTTTTTTCAATTAAACAATGATTATTCAACCTATTTTGTAAGCCAACCGATTAAGCTGCGTCTCCTGCGACTGTTTTAAACATTTAGAAAAAAAAACAAAGGGGCGTTAACATACACATTTCTGTATGGGTATAGAATGTTTTTGTCTTCCGAAGTCAATGGAAAACATCCTCTCGCGGGTGAAGAGAGGAAGGGGGAAAGGGTTTGTTTCATTGTTTAAAATCGCCGCACGGTGCGGATCTACTCATATCTATGCGTCCCGTCCAATGGTAATTCGTCATAAATCGGACGGTTTTTTAAGTTATTTGAACTAAGCGAAATTATAATATATTATTTTGAGATGTTTGCTTATGTATCAGTAATATTAATAATTTATTTAACTGTTACATATTCTCTTATTATGTCTGCTATTTCTAATAGGACTACAGCCCTCATATTAAAAGTAAACATCGTGAAGTAAATATGCATATAAGCACATCTGTAACTGAAATAGTTTTTCATTAATTTTGTGCATATTAAGAACGTCGTGCTTATGCATATTGAATCATCGTGATAAACACATTCATTGACTATATTACATTGGTTTACACAACATATTTCTTATTATTTTTACATTCATTGACATGTATATATGTTTTTTTTTATTTAAACAATAAAGAAAACAATGGTATTTTATTCGAACCTATAAAAATACGTATTACATTCAAAAGATTATTCTTGAACTCATCTTGTTGTCTAGGCAAAATGTTTTGTTTTTAACCAAAAGAAAACATTTTAGCGGGAAACGGAATGTGTATGAAAACATTTTTTTTGTGTATGGTTTTTTGTGTAATGTTTCGGAAAAAAAGTTTGCAGGAGACGCGGCTTTACACGTGCCTGACCTCATTCGATCCATATCCCAACACTCTTTCCAACTAATTGTGGAGAGATCGATAAGTATGAGAACGTCAGTCAAAACGTGGTAATCAAAATGATCCTACATTTCAAATCGAGCCCATTTTTTACTAACAAAATTTATATTTTAAACATTAGTCCAACTTTGAAAACATGTTCAAACTGGCAATCTAAGTTTATTTAAAAACGTTGTTGAAAAAAGATAAATTAAATAAATAAAGTTGCAATATTCATTGATAACGTGCAAAACTTTTCTAAGATTGTTTTGTTTTTCAGCAAACCTATATTTTATGTACCTTCAATAGATGTTTACTCTTGCTTTGTTATTTCGTCGCTTCATAACATATAAATTATAGCTAATGTGCCGTTTCGTATATTCTGAAATAATCGAGAAAAACAGTTTTAAAAAATAATTGCCTAGACTAGATTTGCTAAGAAGAATATATTTGTTAAGCTGGAAAGCTTGCCTAATAATTATAAAAAAAACATTTTTTCAAATCTAGTCTGCAATTATTTTTTAAAACAGTTTTTCTGTTATCTCAGAATGTACGAAACGGCACATACGCTATATTTTATATGCAGCGACGATTTACTCTTTATATTCTTGAAATTTATATCTGTTATTATACACGCATGGGCCGCCCGCTCGTGTGGAAGGCCTAATAGTTAAGTATATGTTTTATGTTATACTATGTAAAAGTCAAAAGGCGTAAATGATTAAAAAATAAAACACATTATTGATCATGATTTGGCATCAGATAAAACATTGTCAAGCTCTCCGCGATGGCGTCCCGGGTGGCAGCGGATGATGTCACACTCAAGAGTTCGGATTTATATTAAAACCAAACAGTATTATTATTATTGTACAATTATACAAAATTCTGTAGCTAGTACCTAACCTATATCAGAAGGAAAGTATGAACCTTTCTTTATTTCAGTATATCTATGGTCAATATCAATATGTCAAAAACATCTGTCAAACCAAGTGTCAAACGAAAACAATGCTGAACTGAATATTTAGTCAATATGCATGTTGATTGATTACATGGCCTTCGGAAACAGGTCTATAGTATATATACTATCAAGCATAGAATGTAAGTTTGTGGGCTTCATGAGGACCTCGTATATATTATCCCTACTAGTTGTTGCCGGTGAAAACTGACGAGATGTAGCTTGACTTTCGAAAGGTGAAAACTAACAAATTTTGTGTCAATCAAATCAGCCGTGTTATCTAAATAACCAGGTACTTTCCATTCTTCCCAACTTAGTAAAGTTTTACAATTCAGACTCGTTTTTTACGCATGAATTATTGAAATAACACTTCGTGTCAATTGAATTACGACAAGATACTATTGTTTACGTCGGCGGAGATTCAAAAACGTTTAAACTCATATAAAAGCTTAGTAAACTTTGAAGTTTTTATGTGGAAATTTTTCGTTAGTTTATTTTTATCATTGAACCCATACTACAGGGCCGGTCCCATGCAGGCGCAACTGGAGCAGTCCCCTCCAGGCTCCATATTTCCAACGCGCCAAGGCAATGATAATATCCAACACCTAACGGAGCTCCATTGAGGTTAAAGAGCGACAAAATTTTGCAAGCGCCAGGAGCTGTTTGGCTCAGGGCCGGCCCTGCCGAACTATGGACCTATTTTATATTAGACTGGTCAGTGGCTGAGTTGGCATCGCGTTTGGGTCTCACCCAGGCGCCGTGAGTTCAATTCCTCGGCTGGCTAAGTCCTCCATTATGACACAAGCAACATCTTCCGCTTACTGTGATCGTGATGGTAGTAGGAGATTTTCAAATATTGTCAGGTTATTCGTAATCAGGGAATATTTGTCTTTAAAAAAACGAAAAATATATATACTGCATTATATATAAAATAGGTTTTTAGTTTGTGTTTAAAGAAGAAAAAAAAACTTCCCTTAAAACGACTATAATTGAAATTTTTTTCCATTTAAATAATAATAAAAATCCCCACCTTCCTCTTTCCAGTAAATATCCGCAGGACTGCCTCATTCTTATCGCGCACAAATTATTTTAAAAAACTTTAATTACAATGAATAACACTATTTCAGTCACCAGAGAAGAAAAATAATGTATTTCAAATCAAAGCTTAGTACAGTTTTAAGTTTTAGTAAGGTTTTTAAGTTAATTTTTTTAATTAAAAAAAAAAAAAACAAACTAAGAAACTAAAAACCTGTTTTATATGTAACTAGCTGAAGTACCCGGCTTTGCCCGGGGTTACAAATGGTTTGTAGTAAAGTTTTAAGGTTGTAATGTCTTACCGCTACCCCTGCCCCTACAACTACCTTTACCCCTACCTTTACCCCTACCCCTACACCTACCCCTATCCAGCAATTTTTTTATTTTTAACTTTAAGTATTCAAAATTTTATCAAGTACCAAAACTCTGCTTTAAGGGGTTGGAAAGGGGGAAGGCGGTGATTTTTTGATATTTCACGTAGACAGTGATCTTCTTCTTGTTTAGCAGGTCAAGTGTGTAAAATTTCATCAACCTCGGAATAAAACTGTAGATTTCAATATAAAACAAACAAACATTGTCCACCCGGGAGATTCTCTTTTCGTAATAGATCAATATATTGTATTATATATAATTTAAGTTTTTAGGTTCTTTGTTTGTGTTTTTTTTCTAACCTAAAAGTGAGACAGTCCTGTGTATATTTACCCTCTTTCCTATCTTCTTCTCTTCCCGACCTCCTCTAGCATTTAGCCTCACATCCCAACTTGAGGATACCATAGTCCCACTGTCTCTGGGGAGTTGGAGCGCTTGTGCAGTATAAACTTTTTCTTTAAACCTTTCAACATTAAGTACGACGCTGAGCAATTAAACCTTTTTATGTGAATATCGCACAAATACCAATTCCAACTGTCCAGATCTGGCTCCAGTTTCGGAGCTCAGGATCTTAACTGCTCGGCCACGGAGGTTGTCAAAACTGTTTTGATCAATCTATATATATTTATTTATACGAGTACAGTGGAATTCTCGTGCTATTTCTCTCAATTATTTATATTATTATTCTAAATCTATCTTATTTGCATTTCTGACTTTTGTTATAAAAAATGGTAAATATTTGTATTTTTTACAGTACAATGGCGGAAATCTCCCTGGAAGTAAAAGAAGAACCATGTCTGGAATCACAATCGCCATCCAATCCAACAGGCAAATATTCCAAAGCAGTCAATTTTAATAAAGACAACAACCTCCTCCACGATAAAGACAAGAAAAAAGACACTGCCGATTTCTGCGTGTTTACGTGCAGTGAGTGTAACAAGACATTTGCAGATTCATATCGCTTTAACAGACACGCCGTTACGCACACTGGACAAAGACCGTTCCCTTGTGCACACTGCAACAAAAGGTTTTCCGACCGTTCCAACATGACGCGACATCTATTAATCCACACAAATGTAACTAAGTTTGTTTGCACGGACTGCGGCATGGCGTTTATCCATAGATTCCAACTGAAAAAACACATTTTAAAACACTCTGGAAATAAACCATTGAAATGTCCTATTTGCGGGGAGAAATTCGTCGGACGAATAGAGTTGTACGATCACAGGAAAACGCACACAGGATACTTGCGCTTTGAGTGCGAAGTCTGCTCTAAAAGCTTCTCAAAGATTAACCACTTGAAGCGTCATAAAGTTATACACACTTGTGAGAAACCGCACGTCTGCGGAGATTGCAGCAAGAGTTATACGGATATATCGAATCTCAAACGGCATCAGTCTACGTGCAAAGGAGCACCTTTTGCAAGCGAATAATTTTTACGTCACTATCACTGCAAATACTCTTGAAGAGCTCTGATCACCTTTAAGAAATGCTTTCTTCGGTCTGTTGCAGTTTTCCCGCAATTCTTCTTACTTAAGGATGCCAGGCGCACTAATAAATCTATTCCTCAAGAGCTTGGCATCCACAATGAGCTATCAACTGTCTCTCTTCAGCGTATCCTCAGATTGTGTAGACACAATGCTCGCCAGACTGAGAACTCCAACCTGGTCGACTTGGAGTGATCAAATATCGCGGATGTCCGGAACGTCGGTGTCCGCAGCTCTCAACACGGCGCAGGACTGAGAGGAGTGGAAGAGCCTTGTCCAACAGGGAAATCGGAGTGGGAGTCGCAATCCTCTGCAATGAAGGAATGACTAAAGAAGACGAAGGATGCAGTTATTATTACAATCTCCAACCTCACGGGAACTCTAACCAAGAACGTTGTGATGATTGAACGATGAACATTGGAGCAAGTTCAAGCAAACAGAAGTTCAAATGTAACTTTATCATCAAAAGGCCAATCAGCGCTATTTTGTGTTTTTTTATTTGAAAATTAAATAATCCCTCTCCGACGTCCCTGTCCCCCTTAAGGCTAAACGAAATGTAATAGAAGCTAATTTAAATATTTTAGAAAAAACACCTTTAGCACGTAATGCTTTTAAATATTGAAATGAATTGTTTGTTGGCGAGTGTTCAGACGGGATATGAAATGGAATAAAATGTTACTGAAGATTTAAAGTTCGAGTCCTTCAAGAAACTTATAAAAAAAAGAACATTTTTGTGTTTTTCTAAAATATTTGAATTAGCTCCATCTGTGAGCGTGTATCACGTTTCGTTTAACTTTAAGTGTCAACCTCAAGTGGAACTATGTCGGGCACGTGGTGCGATTTGCAGAAGACACTTTAAGCTGCAGAATCATCGGACAGTATCGTACATGGTTTAAAATGAGAAGTCTGCCTCCACTGGATCGCCCACGAATATGTAATGTGGTTTTATCTCTCACCTGAGAATTTTTTTGTTGTGTCACGTTTACGGTATTGCATTCCAAACAATGTTTTTTATTAGTTCAGTAACTCCTCGATGCTGCTAAAAGACAATACAACATCATGGCGACCTCCGTGGCAGAGCGGTGAGCTCCGTAGAATCCTGAACATTAGATTACAGATTTGAAACCCGGCTAGGGCATGTTCATAGGTAAACATTGTAAATTTGCACATCATTTCGTTATACTTTCCGCCAACCTTCCCTTTTCCCATCTCCTCACTTATCTGCCGTATCAAAGTGGTAGGTACCGTCAGTAGCGCTTTGCCGAGAGAATCACCAAACAAACGTAGCTTAAAATGGCTTTGTCCATGTTTAGTCATCAGATTTGAATGCCTGGCTTTCCAAACTTTGCCATTTCAGCTTTCGAAATATTCCCCAAAATTGAGAACTCCACAGTCCATCCAGCTATGGACAGTAGTTATGCGATGATCTCATTTAAAAAAAACTGTATATGTGTAATTATTAGTCTAACTATATGATGTTAGATTTAAGATTAATTGTACAGAAAATGGTAATTAAATATTGTAAAATACAGACAAAAAAAATTATTTGTTTCAACCTAACGTAACTTAGTCATGTAATTGGCGAATTTTTTTTTTTTTAAGTAACATTCTCGGATTACACATAAAACTAACTAACTAACCATCTCGCCGTTTTCTAACAGGATAGGCAGAGAGGATAGACCAGAACACAACTCTGTCTTGGCACATACTCTTTAATTCATACATATTTAAAAAAAAAATTAAATTATATTCATTAAATTAAAAGAAATATACAATAATTTCACTTTCTTAACTCAACTACATACATACATATTATTCTTAACCTATTTTAATACTATACGGAGGACTGAACGTGGTTGGCGCTAACAAAAAGTTGTCCAAAGAAGCAAAGCTAGCAGTTCACAATGGAGTGCTGATACCAACCCTGATGAATGGCAGTGAGGCATGGAATTGACAGAGGAAGGATGAAAGTAAACTGAATTCCGCACAAGTGAGATCTCTGAGACGAATGTGCGGTAAAACCATGTATGATCGTGATAAAAATATTGAGATTTGTAAAGAATGCAAGGCTGATGTAAGCGTAATGAGTAAGATTAAGAAAGGGACGCTTAGATGGTTCGGGCATGTAGGGCGAATTAACGAAGAAAGGAGTGTAAGGAGAATGTATGACGCGAATGTGAATGGAGGAAGGCATGGCACGATCAAGGGAATCAAATACTTGAGTCGGGCCATGTCAGAAGTCGGAATAACAGAAGAGAATGTATGAGGCGTTGTATGAATATGAATAAAACAAGAAGTGTATTCCAAGATCAAGTTGTTTGGTGGTCCGTCCTCTCTGCCTACCCCTGCGGAGAAAAAGCCTTGATGGTTAGTTTATTAGTTATATGGTATACCTTACATATTATTCCTATATTACATATAACAGCTATCTTATTTTTTATTCTTTCATGTTAGGTATTGTTATTTTGCTTACTTATTTTGAGATTGAACAGTTTTTTTTTAAATGTTCTTACTCGATTCTCCGTTTTCAAGCCATCGGGACGGAGAGTGTATATATATACTTGTATTACACAAAATATTACAATGTTTATACAAGTGTTATCAATAATACAATGGTTGCATACAATGATTACTTACATATGAGTTTAGTGTTAGTAATAAAACAATGGTTGCATACAATAATTACTTACATACAAATGTTATTAATAAAACAACGGTTGCATAAAATAATTACTTACATACAAGTGTTATAATAAAACAATGGTTGCATACAATAATTACTTACATACAAGTGTTATTAATAAAACAATGGTTGCATACAATAATTACTTACATACAAATGTTATTAATAAAACAACGGTTGCATAAAATAATTACTTACATACAAGTGTTTTAATAAAACAATGGTTGCATACAATAATTACTTACATACAAGTGTTATTAATAAAACAATGGTTGCATAGAATAATTACTTTCATACAAGTATTAGTAAATAATGGTTGCATACAATAATTACCTTCATTCAAGTATTAGTAAACAATGGTTGCATACAATAATTACTTACATACATGCGAGTCTCCCCAAATACCAAATTAACAAATTGCAATCAGTATTCAACGCTGCAGCAAGACTTATCACCGGCGTATCTAAATATTCTCACATTTCAGAGCATCTCAAAAATCTCCACTGGCTCAAATGTCCTGAAAGAATCCAGTTCAAGCTCTGCTGGATGGTATTTAAGTCACTTAACGGAATGGCTCCGGCTTACTTATCAGAACTGTGTATTCCCGAAAATACCAACTCACGGCAGTCCACCCTTAGGTCAGCAGCGTCATCAGCTATCGGCAGGTTGAAGGAACCAAAGCGCACACCTAATACTAAGTTCGGTGATCGTGCTTTCGGAGTGTCAGGACCTAAAGCCTGGAATGAACTGCCGCATGACTTAAGAATTATCAAAGACTCAACAGAATTCAGAACTAAACTTAAAACACATCTTTTCAGACAATCGTATCCATAAATTCACCTGTAAATTGCTTAGCTAGGCTGGCCGGTTAGTACTTACCTAAAGTCATTAAATAAAATAAAAATATAATTAAAAATTCACGCATCGGTGTGCAAATGCGTCCACAGCCCGCAACACTGTAAACATCCAAAGTGTAAAATAAAAAAATAAAAAATAAATAAATAAAAACGTTAATATTTATTAAAAGCTTCTTACGCCGAGTAAAGTAATTTTATAGATATTTTCGAGTCCTAAAATTCATTTTATGAATACTTTTCAGTCCTAAAAATTAATACCAATAATTCAATAAATACCAACTCTTCTTGTGCCACCGATCATCTAATAAATGTAACATCAATAGAAAAGGAGAAACAAATAACCATGTAAAACTATCATCTCTATAATTAAATTTTCTAATAAAACTGTGTTCATCTGAAGCGACCTGCCAGCTGCAGGTAAGTATGTTTTTCTGTATCTGTCTGTACATAATTAGTTAAGAAATATTTGTACAGCGTCCTTGAGGTGATTTCTCACAAAAACGGCGCTATACAAGTCATCCAACTATTATTATTATTATTATGTGTTATTATTAAAACAATGGTTGCCTACAATAATTACTTTCATACAAGTTTAGTGTAATCTTAACCATTACGCTTACAACAGCCTTGCATTCTTTCTGGATCTCATCATTTTTAACACGTTCATACTAAGTTTTACCACATATGAGCCTCAGAGATCTCATTTCTACGGCGTTCAGTCTACTTTCATCCTTCCTCTGCCAGTTCCATTCCTGTTATTATTACTTTTTATTCCATGTTGCAAATAACCTAACAATATTTGAATCCTCCCCACTACTATCATTAAAGTGAGAAAATGTTGCTTTTGCAATGATGGAGGACTTAGCTAGCAGAGGATTGAACCTGTAATACCACAGTGAAAACCCATAGCTATTAACTCATTGACGTCAAAACATTGAAGAGAAGAACCGATAGAAGTGTCTTATGGGTGCGTCCGTGTGGTCAAAGGTTTATCATTCAGGTGATGGATGACATATTACATCGCTTCTGGAGGTGACCTTTCACGTCGTCTTTCAGGTACTTGTCGCTATTCAAAAGCTGGAAGACGGCAGTGAACTGTGAACTTTTTCTCTTAGTTTTACTGAGGCGACACATTGAAAATTTACTTCCCAAAAATGTCACCGGAATTGGTCCATTTCCAGGATGCCTCTTGAGTTGCATTTTGGCAGATAAAATTTTTCATTAGTTAATTCACCATACTCATTCGGTGTAGTGTAGGTGACGTATTGTTTAGGAAATTTGACCTTCATCATTTGACCTGTAAAGACCCAGGTTCATTAATTTCTTTCCTCAAGGTTAAACGAAACATTATGTGCGTTCAAAGTTGGTGCTGATTCAAATATTTTAGAAAGAAAACATTTTTAGCACGTAATGACCGGTCAGTGGCTGAGTTGGCATCGCGTTTGGGTCTCACCCAGGCGTCATGAGTTCAATTCCTCGCCTGGCTAAGTCCTCCATTTACGACACAAGCAACATCTTTCGCTTACTGTGATGATAGTAGGAGATTTTCAAATATTGGCAGATTATTCATAACCAGGGAATATTTATATTCCTTTCTAAAAAAAAAAATGCTTCTAAATATTGAGATGAATTCGTCGTTGACGGGTGTACATACGAAGTATGAAATGGATGGATTACCAAAATGACGTAAGCCCTTAGAGGAACTATGCATCAATACAGGTGTAGGCAAAGAGGATAAAATAAAACATAATCTTGGCAAACACTTGTTTCATTAAGCTGGTTAAATACAGCATAAGATAATATCATAATACATACTCGTACATCGGAGGGAACGCTCGCCATACAATTGTCACAGATATATGAGAGTACCCGTGTGTGACGACTGTATGGGATTGTATGACGAGCGATATCGAGAGATATGTCACGCCCACATATTATATTAAATGTGTGTAACAGGCATTAACCTTTTCTACGCATCAAAAATATGTACAACTTCTGTCAGAAGCCGGTCTTTTAAAATAAATAAGCTTCACGGCACACGCGTGAGCCGCCCGTGTACAGGGCATGTATAGTCCGACACAAGGGTGCGCTTCCTTCATCACTTGACATGACGTGACTCTGAGCGTGCCGTGTTTTCTCGGCTTCTTCTACCATCCGTTTACGAATTTATTTATTTTTAAATGCTTGGACGACGAATAATATACCTACAATAATTCTTGAAGCACAGATAAAAACATTCTTTTGGAAAGTGAGTTTTTACAGAATCTTTATAAAAATAGGTACTCTTACAAATTGACGATAACAATTTTTTTTAAACGGATTATACCGTAGTCATTAAAATTACATTTAATTCAAACATTGTGGTGGTTCAAAAACAAAAGGGTGTAACTTTAACCTTTGGAATGACGAGCGCCCGCGGTCTAATACTCCCGTAGTGTGCCAAGGGTATATTTCCGCTCGGTCGCTTTAAGGCCATCCACCGGCTAAAATTTTAACAAAATCACGCGCTCCTTATGCATGTGGCGACAAGGTTGAAAATCCCGCTGTACATCGGCCGCATGTTTCGATTTCGGCAAAAAAACATCAGCAAAATGCGTGTTTTATCCTATTCTGTAAAGCTCAGACATTATTATTACAATGTTTTAAGGTCATATTCTAATAAACTTAATTTATCACAATGAACAATACGAAAATATGGGAAAAAGAGTTCATAAGTAGGAGATTTTGGGCTTTAAACATTTTTTTAATGTCTCATACTTTATTTTTTTCTAAGTTTATAAAAAGACATACCAAAAAAATGAACGGTTAAATGAAAGGCCACGGTGTGATCTACTTGCAGTATTTAATTCAATTATCTATGATATTTCTAGGCCAACAAATTCTCAAACCGAAAAAACACGATTTTGCATTACTTCCCATTGTATCGCCTTAATTTATATTCACAATGACTTGTTTTTTTTTTGCTAAATAATGTTTTTGTAAATTGTAGGTACCGTCTCACCAGATGTATTATGTGTTTATATACTTATAAACCTTGTATATGTATATCTATTATAAGTAATTGCCCTAGAATAGCTATTTATATTTTGAGAGAAATGTTTTCTTGAGATTGCTGATCGGATACGCCAGCATTCAACGGATAGCAAATTTGTGTTCCGATGGGTAATTTCGGAGTAGTAAAATTTAAAAAAAATAGTTTCCTCTGATTTTCCCAATATTTTGAAAACACTTTTTTTTTAATTCCCTGATTTTCCCTATATTTGTATACACTTTAAAAAAAAATCTCTAAACCTTTTAATAAATGCATATATATTTTTTTAATAATGTTTATTGTATGTACTTACGTTAAATTAATATTGTCTGTTTTTAAGAACCCCTTGGCAAACTGATATTTATCATAAATTAATTAATCAGTTTAACTGGACATTATTGTAATAATTATAAACATTTGAAAAAAATAGTCTACTTGCGATATCAAATCGAGAAAATTGTGACCAGAACTTATCACTGAACTCAAATTCGCTGGCAGTCCTCCCTTTCCCTCAATGAAATCAGCAACATTAAATAAAATTAAAGCAATGTGGAAGAAAAAGAAACCCAGTTTTAAGCTTGTTACACGCAATAAATATGTCTAGGGGGGTACGCTCGCCATACAATTATCACAGATAGATAGTACCCGTGTGTGACGACTGTATGGGATTGTATGATGAGCGATATCGAAAGATATGCCACGCCCACAAATTATATTAACCGTGGGCAACTGGCATTAACGACACGAAAAGATAAATTAACGCTGTTCAATCACTTTGGGCAAAACGAAAATATGTGTGTAATATTTTTCCCGCTGGCTGGAAATGGACGAAATCGACAGCATTATGGCTATTCGTATTATGTGCAAATAATACAAACTATTTTTTTCTATGGTTAACATAAAATGTCAAAATGACCTGTCGTACGGCGAAATAACGGCTATAATATTTAATAGCGGTGTTGTATGTTGGAGGTTATTTTAAATTCAGCATTCCATGTTGTCATAGTACTCCAAAAAGGTGAATTGTCTTCAAAATCACTCTTAGATTACGTGCAAAAATATCGCTCGATCATCCTAAATATCGAGCAAAACCCAGCATAATCTGAATACCTTTGGTAAGACGTGATTCGGTGCAACTTTGAAACAAAGTACCCGAAAACATGTAAATATACTTTTGTTGTTATTCTGAATAACTTTTATTTCATAATTATAGCTATTTATCATTCAAGGACGGTATGAACTCACGGGTTTCTTAAAATACCCGAACATAATATTATTAAGTAAAACTCTACCGTCCTAATCGAAAAACTTATCGACTGCCTCCTTCTGCAGATTGATATCGCCAATAGGACAAAAACAAACTGTTCAAGCACCAAAATGCAAATTCGTCTCTTACACAAGAGTGAACAGCCGATCATGTTTGAGTATTTAATCAATAGTAACATTTTTCATCCCCTGACGCAGATAAAAGATCTAGGGGTTACTCTCGACAGTAAAGTGACATTTCACTAACATATGACTTATGCAACAGAAAATCCAAATTTCATTCTAGGTTTCAACACATCTGTGTTATTCTATAGCGTTCTTAAAAACTGAATTACTCACACGTGTCGAAACCGGTAGCAAATAAATAAAATGAAGTAACGAGTGTACATTGTGAATAAAACTCTTTAAAACAAAATGTCTAGACATTGTTGCAATTGCCCAAGAAATTAGAATAAGTGAAAAAACGATTCTTTCGTCATCAAAATTGCCATCTAGAACTCCACCAAGTCCCACTGTATGTCTAATGTCTAATGGTTGGTTTTAAAATATTTGGACTTTGCCGTTTTATAAACGTCTGTCAGATTACCGGTCGGTAAAGTTTCGGTCGCTGATTTGATTTTGGTCTGATTTGATTTTGATAAGTATCCGTTTTGTTCGTGCTCAAACGCTGTGACAGTTGTAGTTCATCCTGACGATCACTTATTTGAAACATTAAACTATTTTATTTTATTAAAAAGACAATATATAATTCACATTTGCGACATATATTTCTTATCGAGCAGTGAAAGTGATGGTGAGCGGATGGCAATTTTACAAGAAATTTCTGAATTCAACGACATTGAAGACGAATCTGCAAGAAATCGTCCGCGTGTTTTCAATTATTTGACATTGGCACAAATTTTACATATAATTAAAAGTCAATTATCACCGGCAACAGATCGTAATCAGTCGGTAACGCCTGCCCATCACTTATTATTAACAATAAAACCTAACCTAATTTACAGCCCCATTCTAAATATGTTTCCTTTCAACCGTCCCTCAATCTCTTCCCCCACTCTTTACTAATCCCAGCCACGCCCTCCACCCCACTGTGCCATTTACTATGTATGTTCCTCCATAATTTTGTAATATTGTTCAGTATACACTTACCCCGAGGATGGAACGGTTGTTCCGAAACCAGTAGGCGTATAAAATTAATGCGGTTTAAACAAAGTTTGAGTGTTTCATTTGATTAAAACTATTTTAGTTTATAACAATAAAGTGGTTTAAAACGACTCATTCTTTATTTACAATATACAACCGCATAATGTTTACTTTATTTGAAAATTCAATTGATTCGATTTAATGTTTACGTAAAATAATCCACGGTCATCTCGATTCTACATTATGCCTTAGCAGTTTGAAATATTTTCCTAATTCCTGTTGTTTAAGGCGCCATGGCAGATTCCACCTAAATACATTAAAAACAATATTGCTTACTTTATCCCTCTATCTCAAATATGTCCACTACGTAATACAATGGAGCTACATTAGACATTTTTATCTATAAATTATATAGTTTCAGAATAAATGTCCTTCTATTACTTAAAAACATTTAACAATGATAGGCTAATTGTATTATGTATCACTTTTGGCTCTTCCTTCATTTGTATTATGTATCTTTTGAGTGAGTTTTTCTTATTTTATGTATTACGGATCCTTTGAGTATTTGTGATTTATTGTTTTATTAAAAAACTGACTTTTTGTAACTGGATTATTCTCGGGTAAGTGAGAACATCTATATAATGAATTCCATTGAATCGCGTCAGCACACGAATCCCCAACTCGAATTAAATTTCATTCAAAACACGCAAATGGTTTTCCTTCGAATTTTGAAGAAGAGATAATTTGCAAAAATAATAGCTGGACTCCGAATAATAATAATAATAATTGGATGATTTGTATAGCGCCGTTTCTGTGAAAAATCATCTCAAGGGCTCTGTTTTAAGTTAAGAGTGATTCTGCTTGTGAGTCCACAAGATTTAATTAAAATTCCACTTGGAACACTAAAATGGTTGGTTCCGAAATTTGCAGCATTTGTTCAGCAACAAGTTTTTGCACTCGGAACACGAGAATGGTTTTTTCGAATTGCCTCAGCGCATAAGTTCCTATCTCAAATTTAATAGCATTCTTAATGCAAGATTGACTTTAACATAAGAGTGATTTCGCCCGTGAGATAAAACAAAAGCTGCACTTGGAACACGAGAACAGTTTCTTTGCGTTAGCATATGAGTCCTCATATCGATTTTAACAACATTCGGAAAACAATACTGACTTTCTTATGTGTGATTTCGCTTGTGAGTTCACGAGCTAAAATTCCACTGCACTCGGAACACGCAAATGGTTTTCTTCCGAATTTCTAAACAATTGCCTTTTAAGTAGAATTTTATTTTTCTGTCGATTCCGATGCAATTTATGAGACAGCTTTTAATTTTAAAGCTAATCTGTTGGTATGTTCACAAGCATGAACACTCATAACATACAAATGCTTTTCTTCCAAATTTGCAGCATTTGTTTTCTGCAGATATGAAAAAGAAACATTATCGTGTCACTAACGTTTGCTTTCGGTCCAATTATATGTTTAGATAATTTTTATTAGTTAAATATACCGCCCCAATTCGGAGCAGCTGAAGGCCTTTACGAAAAAAGCCTTCCAGAAATGCTCCCCATCATGGAATCAACGTTGAGAAAAGTGCATCGCTAGCCAAGGAGAGTACTTCTAAGAAGATTATTTCGAATTTTATGTCAGCTTATTACTTTGTTCGTAATAAAATTATTCATCTAATAACCTATTCTGAAAATATGGGTTCTTAGTTTGGTTAAATAATAAAGAAAAAACGCAATTTAAAACCTATTTAGTATATTTTATATTTACATTAGACACAGCGTGTGGAACTGTTGTCTAATGTCATGTTATTAAAATTAAAAAAACATGGCGGCGTCAATTCTCCCGCAATATGTACTCGTTTTTATTCAAATAAATTTAAAAAAAATGAAGCACATTATTTTATATTCCCGCATATGCAAATATTTTTTATTTATTTTGATGAATCTAACATTATCATTCTTTTTTAAAAATTATGAGTTTTTCTACTGAGTCCCAACTGGAAATTATTACTTAAAAGAAGAGACGAAGTGCCACTGTTCAAAAAATCGTAATTTCCAGGCGGCTTCCTTTAATGTCAGCTGTCGAGCTGCAGTTAGGATCACCTGTTGGTCTCTATAACAGAATGCCGTATGATTTTCAGAGCTCAACAATCTTCATTTTCGCATTCGCCGTAAAGTTACTGGAACGATTTGGTTTCTTGTCCATGTTGGTTTCGTGTGAAATGAACGCACGGAGGAGAAACCCGAGAAACGTCAAATTAATGTACTTTCGCTGTGTTACCTGCGTCAGCAAACATCAAGTTAATACTTTATTTTTACCATATTTTTTAGTTTAAAAAACATGAAATGTTGGTTAATGTATTACGTATTTAAAACAAATGATGTGTATTCATAATAAATACAATATTAAGTCGGCTATGTTAACCATTTAAAGCTTTTACTTTGATATTTTTTTATTGTCTAGTGGGCGGCACACTGGGATAATTAAGTAAAAACTCAAAATGCCCACCTTGGGATATCTCATCTCTCGTCAAATTAACGAAGGAAAAATACAAAAAGTTCAAGATTTACAACAATCGGTCTGACTACTTCACCATTACTCTCTTAAGATCACGTTATAATATATAGATAAATAAATCTATAATGTCACACTCAATACATAAGCAATATTGAACATGTAATATCCTCCGATCCAAAGCAGCTTTGGAATCATATTAAATCTAACTGCAAATCTCAAGGTATACCAAATACTGTATTTCTTGAGGACGAGAAAACTGAAAATGGATCAGAGATTGTGAACCTTTTCTCCAAATATTTCTGTTCTGTTTACAACAACGATATACAAACTTCTAATTATCTGCCAACCGACCATAATATCCACAATACCTCTACTATTCATAGTATCGATGTTGACGAACATTTGGTGCAGACATATTTGGAAAATTTCAATCTAAAGAAAAGCGCAGGTCCAGATCAAATTGCGTGTGCACACAGTCTCTCTAAACCTTTATACATCTTCAATCGTTCTTTGAAAGACTGTGTGGTACGTAATACTTAGAAGACTGCATTTGTGACACCCAATTTCAAAACTGGATACAAATCTGACGTAGAAAACTATCGACCCATTTCAAAAATGTGTTTTCAGCAAGGTTTTTGAAAAAAAAAATTGTATTATACGACCAGACGTTCCCTGAAATCTTCACTCAAAGTTAATGGGTTTATGAATGGAAAATCTACTACAACTAATCTAATAGCATTGCAAGATAATAGGGATCAGTCTGTACAAGTATACGACATATATACGTACTACAGTAAAGCTTTTGACTTACTGATTCACGACATATACGAGTATATGCAAGCTTATGCAAATCGGCGTACACAGTGACCTTCTCAGATGGCTCTCATCCTATGTATCAAACCGCAGTCAACCCGTAGTTGTGGGTGGCTTGACTAGGTAACTGTCCCATCTGGTGTGCCGCAAGGATCATTATTGGGACCCTCACTGTTTAACATTTACGTAAATGATATAGGCCAATGCTTCAAATACTTCAAATATTTACGTTTTTGCAGACGTATGAAGATTTTTTTGCCTGGCAAATGCACTGCTGATTGTCAAAAAATACAGGAGAACCTTAACCGTCTTAATTTTTACTGTTCACAGCATAACCTTAAAATAATTTTAAAAAAGTGTTCAGCCGTTAATTTCACACGCAATAAAAATATCATTACCCATGAATACGCTCTGAACGACTTAATAATGACTAATCGGACAGAAGCCACGGATTTGGGAGTCACATTGAATTCTGAGCTTATTTTTGATATTCATATGGACTCGATAACTTCAAAAGCCTCAAAAATTTTACGATTCATTCTCGGTTCATGTAAAAAATTCAATAACCTCGAAACAATGAAAATCGTTTACTTTCCTCACGTCCGCAGCTCACTAGAATACGCGTCACAAATATGGAACCCACAATACAGAACACATGTGCACAAGTTTTCAAAATCGCTTTCTACGATGCCTAGATTTTCGAAGTTACCGTCCCCGTGTAAATCATCAAGAGTCGAGAACTTTTTTTTTTATATGCTATCGCTGGAAGACCGAAGAATCTCGGCTGATATACTCTTTCTTCAAAAAATTGCTAGATCCGCGGAAGAGTGCCCGAAACTCTTACAACGGATCCAACAACGAGTTCTCAGTAGACTAACCAGATTTGACAAAATTCTTAGCCTTCCTCGACGCAACACTAATACGCAAAACTCCTTCATATATCGGGAATCACACATCTTTATCACAACACGCGCTTCTCACAATTTGACATCTGGCTTAGATAGTTTGGGCATGTAGAGCGAATGAACGAAGAAAGGAGTGTAAGGAGAATATATGACGCGAATGTGAATGGAAGAAGAAGCAGGGGACGACCGAGGAAGACATGGCACGATCAAGTTAATCAAATACTTGAGTTGGGCCATGTCAGAAGTCGGAATAACACAAGAAAATGTATGAGACGTTGTATGAAACTGAATGAAGCAAGAAGTGTTTGCCAAGATCGAGTTGTTTGGCGGTCCGTTCTCTCTGCCTACTCCTGCGGAGAAACGGCGTGATGGTTAGTTAGTTAGTTAACTCTACATCATACTCCAAAAAGTCACACCGGTGATCTGTCGAGCCCTTATAACTTCAGATACCTACTTACCTCATATTACCACTATTCCATTACATTTATTTCTTTATGTATACACTTTTTGTTTCTTCTTGTTCCTTAGATATAAAATCACGGATATGCGTTTCAACAATATCGATGCCCCCCCCCACATGACAAATTAGCATGTAACTTCTAAATTAATATATTTTTTATTTATTTTGTATAATTACCTTTTTTATATCATTTTGATTTATTTGAAAATAACTAGATTCACTTTATACACAAGTGGAAATCTCTAAATGGTGAAGTTTATCATTTATTTATTTTGCTTTATTTTTGATGTAAACTGTTGGTCTCCAAATAAACAAAAATAAAATAAAATCAATGACAACCAAATAGTTGAAAAGAGCGTTGAACACAGTGAGAACAAAAAGTTGAACGCTGCTGCTCTACAAACGGGCTGGTCGCTGCCTCTAATTGATAAATCGAAAATTTGGAAACAACGGCCGTAATTGACGTAACCACCATTTTTTCCAACGTCGGTTATCAACCATTCACCACAAATTACATTATGTGCGCTAAAAACAGCGAATTGAGTTAGGAGGTAAGTGATCTCGAAGTTTCTAAAAATATTCTTAGCAAATAATAGTTCTTTATTCCAGAAGGTATGCAGGGGTAGTGCAGTGCAATACGTTTCATAAGTGATAATAATACAAACAAATAAATAACAATAGGTACGTAAAATAAGAGGAAGAAAAAAAGAAAAAGATTACTTAGTAAAATATGCAAAATAAGTTCAAAATTAACAAATTTATGGTGGATATTTGATAGTTTCCCGTCTCCAAAGGGCCATCGAGGGAGACTCCATCCATGTAGCCGTAATGATGGTATTCTTGGATTGGCATACTCTGCACCCATAGGCTTCAAATGCGGTGGCGGAGAAGTGCCCTCGTCCTTCCAGGAACATTTTTGTAGCGCTGCCGTATCTTGATTGACGGAATAGTTGGCGATATGCATTATTGTAGGTGACTTCTATATTTTGCCATTGGCATGCAGTATAATACACCCACAGTTCTGACGTATACGCCTTGACAGCATACCTGCTCTAATGGGTGTTGCTCTCCTTTGTCTCGCAGTTGGACGTATTTTTTTTATTTCGAGTAAAGTTATATCAAGAAGTGAAAAATTATTGGTTACATCAATTGGCCTTTCTGCCGTGGATATATTTAACTTCGTTGTAACATTTAAAACTGAACTGTTTAAAAAGCTATGTTTGTTCTGTTCCATTAAGTTTTGTCCAAACATAAACTTCGATAAAACAAAACAGAATATTAAAAATGGCTAAAAAATAAAACGAGAAACCGTTCAGTGCTACAGGCGTAGCTTATATTTTAACAAACCCACAGAATCGTGGAAAATATTCAACCGGATAAAATCTGCCAGTATATTTTTTATACATCAAATAAACCAGCTTCAATATCGTCATTTGTTATAAATGATTTAGATAAATAAAAAAACTTAAAGAGTGTACTCAAACTCTGCTGAAACATAAAAATTGTTAATTTAGTCTACTTACTATATATAATTCTTTAATGCATTAAATAACATGTGTTATGCATTTGAAACTAAAAATAAAATAATAATTCTTATAAACATACAAAAGAAAAACATTTAATAAAAATAGGAATGAATGATATAGTAATATGCGAGAATTTCTAAATATTAGGAACTGTATTCATTTCAGATGCGTTCTCCGCAAATTCAACTACTTTCTCAAGACCCTCGACAGCAGCTGCCTTGTAAACTTCAAAGTTTTCATCCGTCGCTTCAACTTTTATATCAATATTTTCAAATTTAATCTCAGGTTTGATGTCTGAAGTTGTCTTGGTGTTTCTATGCGTTTTCTTGTGCGAAGCCAAATTACTAAGTTGCGCGCACACAAAACCGCATTCATCACAGCTGTACGGTTTCTCCCCAGTGTGAACGCGCGCGTGCCGTTTAAGCGCGCTGCGCCGCGAGCACGTGTAATTGCACGTCGGGCACGCAAAGGGACGTTCCCCAGAGTGCGTCCTCTGATGTTTCTTCAAATCTGTAGCCGAAGAACACTTATAAGTGCACTCCAAACATAAAAATGGTTTCTCCCCAGTGTGGATTCTTTTATGAACGGTCAAACTGCTTGCAAGTGAACATTTGTAAGGACACTGATCACAAACATACGGTTTGATGCCAGAATGAGTGACTTTATGTTTGACGAGATCTCCAGGTCTAGAGCAGGTGTAAGGACAGTCTTCACAACCGAACGGTCTCTCGTCAGAGTGCACGCGTTGATGCACTCTCAAATGATTCATTTGAGTGCAAGTATAATTGCAGATCTTGCACGCAAATGGGCGCTCGCTGGAATGCGTGGGACGATGTGATTTTAAATCTGCCTTACGAGCACACGTGTAACTACAATCGGGACAAGCGTAAGGACGTTCGCCTGTGTGTATCCTTCTATGAGCTTCGAGCCTAACAGGTTGTGCGCAAGTATAAGCGCAAAGATCGCAAGAAAACAGCTTTTCTCTCGTGTGAACTCTCATGTGCGATTTGAGGTCGCCTTTCCGAGCTCCAGAGTAGTTACATTCAGAACACGAATAGGGTTTTTCACCGCTGTGAATCCGTTTATGAATGTTCAAGTGTATTTGTTGTACGCATTGCAACCCGCAAACGTCGCATTTGTAATTATCACGCCTAGAAGAATGCAGTCTTTTGTGATAGCGAAGCTGTTGTATCCGTTGGCATGTATACTCGCATTTATCACAGCGGAATAATGACTGCATCGCAACCAAAATATCTGCGCTCACTTTGGTTTCGTGGGGGTCGCTAGACTCCATAGGGATGTCCTCTCGTACTTCTTGATCCATTTATTGAATTCGTAATGAATAGAGCCTATAAATCTGTTGCGATATTGTTAAGTCATCGTCTTCCAATACCTGCAACAACAATTTTATTTTCTTAATCAATTTTTTTTACAAATTTATTGGTTTGCTCAGTCTCGAATAGTAGACGGAGATGGAGGGAAATGCGATTGTTTAAAAGGTTTTCAATGGCAACGCCATGATAGCTAAGAGGAAAATGAAAGAATATTTAAAAAGAACAATGGTCTAAGGCAGCGAATATTTCTTACTCATACGGTCTTCAGAAATTAATGTCACTTTCCAAAATGAGATGATTCTACATCATATTCTAAGACAATTATATTTTAACTTTATCATAATTTAACGTATCGCAAGGAAGAAATTTTTACATGAAAAGGCGTTTAACTGAAATGTATGTACCAAAATACCCATGTTAGTCAAACTATCACCTGATTTAAAAAAAAAAAGTGATTTGACCCAAAAACGATCAATTTCAACTGTCAGTGAGTTTATTAATGATATTTGAAGATACCTTTAGTTATTTATGGGTTTTATCAGCACCTTAAACCGACATTTAAAATTGCAATCGCAAAACACCCATTTTCTCAAAACTGTCAAATTGTGTTAGTGACTTTTCACTCCACGGCGACGATACATTTAATAATGGTTGCTATCATAATAGCAACTAAACCAAAAACTGTCAAGTGATAACTAAACCAAAACTACGCATCTTGTGAACATTTTTAAGTGAATTATTTAACACTTACGCACTTCCTAATGTTAATTTTGTAAGTATGATAATGTTAATGATCTGTAAATGTTCGATAACGATAAATAAATTTGACTGGACTTTGCCATCGTAATGTGTCGTTCGATCTCATTAATAAAGGGAAGCTAATCGCATTAAGCTGCTCATTTCAGTCGTCGCCGTAAAACGGTATAGGATTTGTAAGTGATTTAGCGCTTGCAAAACCTATTCTATGTCAGTTCTCGTCGAAACTGAAACGGTATAGGTTTTGTAAGTGATTTTGCGCTGACAAAACCTACTCTATTTCAGTCCTCGCCGTAACTGAATCGGTACAGGTTTTGTAAATACGCTCCGTGTAAACGTGAAAATTGTGTGAAAGAGCATGTAATGTTTCGTCCACAATATTCGGTCACCTAAGTAATATTTTGGACACAAAAGAAATGCATGATCATCAGAACATCACATTTTCAATTTTTGTGACTCTTTTTGAGGTTTTATGCCGTGTGCTTCCACGTCCTTCAGTTCAGTCCTTATCCTCACATAATGAGGATCACAATTACAATATTATAATCAAAGTTTCCGACAGTCTCGAAGTGTCCATCGTCAGGGTAGATATTTTTTGTATAAAGCACAAGGGTTTCAACTGCCAGAAGCCAGTGGGACTGTGGCATCCCTGTGTATGTTGTGAGGCTAAAATGAGTGGAAAGGAAAGGAGAGGGAGACGTTGGGAAGTACCCGATGATTTTTATCTGGTCACCAAATACGGCTAAAACCATTTCAGGCATCGTTCTGAAAGTAACTACCGCTTTGAAATGGGATCATCAAATTATATTGATAAATCTGCCATAATGGAGGAGAAAACGCAGTACGGAAAAATACCCCAAAATATCAATCACGATAATTCTTTTGGCTGTGAGAATCTTAAATCAATCTGATGATAGTTTCAATTACATTAAACCGTAATCAAAGATAATTTCTAAGATAATTTTATTTGTAAGATACTGGCAACTCAATAACAACAAAAAAACGGTCTGCTGATAAAGAAAACAGTCATCATTTATTTATATCCGCAATGATAATAATGTCGGGGGAATTTTTTTATCGCCATACAATCCCACACGGGTACAATAACATATCTGTGAAAATTGTACGAAAACAAAAATATTTTTAAAAATATATTGTATTTTTAATACGAAGCACGGCTTTCTGTTGTTACGTTACAATTATACTTTTATTTCTATACTTACCATTACTGTCGTTCCATGGCGCTGCTCCCCAACTCAAACACGAGAAATCTTTCTGTATTGAGTTGGGAACTATTTGTTAAATATTTTATATGTATTAATTTTAAATAATTTTTTTTTTTAAACAAAACAATGTCGATAGCGCTCCGAGTGGCTTTAAATGGCAACACCAAGGTGGCTTATAAGCAGATGAACGTATGTTTAAAAAGGCACAACAGTCCAAGCCCACATTTTTTGCTTTAACCAAACGGTGCCCATACATTATTGGTACTTTGTGAAAGAATATGAGTCTACATCATATTTTAAGACAATTCCATTTTATTTATTACTTCGCTTTGCGAGGTAGAATATTTCAAGGAAAGGCGTTTTTTCGTATTTCTGAAATTTATGTTAGTATCGAAAAAAACATGTAACAGATGTTAGATAAAAAAAAATTAAAAAATCAAATTCTAGATCTAAATGATGTTTTTTAAAAGAAAAAGAAATCTTTTGGAAAGCAAAATAATTAATTACAAATAAACTGTCAAACTCGAATGTGAAGGATAACCTCAAATCTGAAACTTAACGGTCAGCGCTCCTGGGGTGATTTTTCACAGAAACGGCACTATACAAAATATTCAATTATAATAATATGGTGATAATTGTTTCAAAATCTTCATGAATCAACAAAAATATTTTTTAAATGTGTACAAAGTTGTTAATATTTGTTAATGGACGCGACCAGTAGTTTATACCAGTCATTTTAGCAGTCCGCTTGTAAACAAAATCTATGTTGGATACGAGCTTCCTCGCTCGAAATTCTGCCAAACAACGCTGGAATACGCATTAAATTACTCCCCCGTTCCACCATGCTTAAGTTTATTCATTAAATAAATTGAAAAAAAACGAATAAGATAAATTTTAATTTAAATTGGTGGTCAGAAAAACACTTCTAGATGGATTTCTGACAAAAAAAAACAATAAACGCCAAAGATCTCGGCTTTACCGTATTAATGTACCTATTTAGATTCCATTGTTAAATTTTCTAGACTATTTTGCCAGGCTATAGGTAATATAATGTAATATGAATATTCATTTTTTTTTTGTCATTAGAAAAGTTATCCATTGTGGTTTTTTTTTACATAAACTCCACACAGGAGGCCCTGAGGAAATTAATTTCCCTCGGCGCCTGGGTCATCTCTTAGGATGCCGTATGGAGGTTCTTTTAGAAGAAATGAAGGCGTGAACCTGGGTCTTGAAAAGAAACATGTTGTAGGAGGGAGGAAACACAGAGGTCAGTAAATCGTTCCACAGCCGGGCTGTTGAACTGAAAAAAGAGTTGTAGGAACGACCCGTTCGCATGTGACAAAAGTCAACCGTGCGCAAATGTTGGGCACGCGTGTGGCGTGTTTCCCGACTGTGCACCGGTGCCGAGGGGATCAATGACGCCAGTTCCTCAAAGAATCTTTCATTGAAGTACCGGTAGAACAATGATAGCATTCTCACCTGACGTCTGTGCTCTAAAGATTGCAATCCTTTTGTAAACCCGTTTCTGCACGGAGCCAAGTGTTTTTTTCTGGTATTTCGGGGCTTCAGACCAGAGGTGGTTACCAAATTCAACAGTGAGGCGCACTTGCGATTTGTGCAGGGTTAGCAGATGTGTACTATCTGCAGTATCTGCGGGCCCTGTACAGTACGCCCAGCTTCTGAGAGGCTAACTTGACTCTGGCTTCGATGGAGGCACCGTGCCTGAGCTGATAGTATTAAAATAATTGGATTAATTTTCAATAATATTTTATTTTCTGAAGTCGAATAACAAGCGCGTATCGTGGTTTATACAAGCAATTCACCTGTGTGAAGGCTATCGTAAATGAGTAAGTTTTTGGGGTATTGTCTTGCCAGCAAGGTATTGCCTTCAAGAAGTTGTCTTCGTTTACAGGCACTTGGCTCGTTTACGAAATTCTATACATGAAATCCATAGATAAATAATATATATTCGAAATAAAAGGCAACACAACCTACCCCGGTACAATTTTCTAAGATCAACGCATAATCCATAGATAAAAACAATAGACTACGGGAAAACTGTCAATATTTAATAATACGTCAAATCGTAATTATTTTCGTGAATAATAATTTGAAAACTGGATAAAGAGAACATTATAAAAATTTATTAAGAAGACAACAAATTACAACTGGATAGTTGTACAACAATAAAATTTGATAAATTAATGATTTAAGTTTGAATTTTCGGTAGTATTGAGAGGAAACAGTTGGAATATTTGAGTTTATTTGCTAAAAACTTTTATCACAGCAGCACAATCATACTGAACAAAATATACAATTTATAAAGAAGTATTAAAAGTAATCAAGTTCATCAATCAGACTCCAAAAAGGGACATTTTTCTTTAAAATATGTATAATTATGTCAAACTATTAGAGAGAGCAATTCAAAGTGGAAGGCGCATAAATCTATCCAGCAAATTTGATTAATGAAAATTATACAAGTCAAAATATAAAATACCTGGTGCTAATCAAAGAATATGTGTGTTTTTCTTTCATTTTGAAGAAATAAAGTCCATAAAACTTCCATGAACGATCTGTCAAAAGTGGGCCATGTTCTATTTTATTATTTCATCTATGACTTTAAAGAATGTTCCCAGAAGAATGAATATTTGGGCGTGTCAGTATGGCATGTACAAATAAACATTTATTGAGCGTGCTCGGCTATGAGTTTTATAATTAATTACATAAATAATGCCCGGAGTGAGATATTCCGATTTATATTATTATGATTTTGAAAGAATGCTGTAATTTTAGAATATCAAATGTCAATACAAGGATGAGCTTTACCGTACATAATTTTATATTCTATTCATGGTAAACCATAACTGAACACAAATAATAATATTATATACCTTTGTAGAAACTTTAATTCAATGAGTAATAATAGTAGTGAGCATTAATCATCATCTGAGCATTATAATATCCGTATTGATAATTGATTTGCTCATGAATACTCTAATTTCCTTCATTAATAGTAGTTTTTTTTATATATTGAACATCAATTATTGAACTTAAAGTTGTCCAAATTAAGTTAAAATTTTGCCAAACCTAAAAAAAATACTTATTTAAAATACAAAACAAAATCGAACAATGAAAATGTCCATACGAATCCAAAAACGGAATGCACTGGCACTTTTTTTTTGAACTTGTCCTGTATATCGTGTTTGTTATTAATAATTGTCCTCTTCGTATAATGTTGATTTAATGCTTCCCCCTCAAAAAGTATTTGGCGCCCTTAAAAAAGTTAATCTTAGTTATGTTTTTAGGTATAGATGTATTTTTTAAATTAAGTTATTAATGACGTCGGTTAGGCGAAAAACACGGGCGACTGCGACCCAGGCGACCGCGGCCGAAGCGACCGTGGAGGTTGATAGCCTACCTCCGTCATCGAAAATAATGGCCAACATAGGGCATACCTCGTGCCATTCGAGGATTCTGGAAGACCAGTTCGGAGGTCTGGCTGAGGAAGAACCTGAAGTGTTCATTCTCGCTTGCGAGGGGTTCTTCAGCTTGACGGGCTGCTCACCTTCAACAAAGGTAGAGAAAGCAGTGAAGAGGTTAAGGGGAGAGGCGAAAAAGTGGTGGCAGCCACATATTCGCGGACGATGGAGCTGGGAGGATTTTTCGGCGCAGCTATGAAAGCGCTACGGCGTAGATGGGGCAAGGACGTCCCTACTTGCAACATTATACGGGGACCAGCAGAGGAGCGACGAGAGCGGCGTTTGCTTCTTACAACGAAAGCGAGCCGTGTTCAGGCGCATTTTCGGCCAAGCTGGCATCGACGAACTGTGCCCGGAGTTTATAGGACTAATGAGGCCCCGCTACAGGGAATTATTAGAAGCGGGTCTAATCTTCGGAGCCTACACCATGGAGACACTTACTGCGCGGGTAAATAACATCGACTTCCCGAAGGAGCCACTGTTCCGTACGTCGCCTCCCCAACCACAGGACAGGGGACATAGACCCAGTAACGACGCTCGAGGTCCGCGAGACTCCTTACCCTGGTGTCAGATCTGCCCAGGAAGACACTGGAACCGAGACTGCCCAGAAACAAACCCCCGTAGGTCGGGAAACTGGCAGCGCCCGGGCGACGACCAGGTCGGACAACGTCGCGCCCAGGGCCCCCAGAGATAAACCCATATGGATACCAGAGAACGCTACGTGAGGTGCTCACTGGAATACACCCGTTTCAAGGACATCCACTCCAGTCCCCGCAGTGCTCTGTCGCCTACGCACAAGACGTGGACCCAGCACCTTACTTAGGCGCCCCCCTTACACCGAATATTACAACTTTTATTGCTCGAAATAAATCACCACTTCAACAGCCAACCCCCGGCCCTAGCGCCGGCAATATACCTACCGATTTCTCGACAGCGGAGAGAATACCAGTAACGTCATCTCCACCTACCGTATCGTGCACTCTGGTGAACGACCAGAATGAGAATACTCAGAATCCGCTTGAAGGGCCAATAAATTCCCATACACAGCCAGCTACTACAATGCCCGAAGGACTGCACACGCTCCCCACCATTACTGAGCAAAATGGACCCTTGCCACCGCTAGTAACAACGTCCTGTCCTAACTTACAGACAAAACCGACCATAGTACCAGATATGCCCGGAGCGGAATATCACATGACAAACCTTTAATCGCCGGCCCCCGAGTATCGCAACCGTAATGAGCCTTCTGGTTCTGCCACAGCCGACATCAACGAGGTGACGCAATCTCCACCTCATAGTTCCTCCTTGTATAGTTTGGCAGATGACCACAAGGAGGTTCTTCAACAGCCACCCCCCGGGTATCAGTTAAACAAACCTTATTCCTGCCATGTATATAAGAATAAATTATATCCCAACATTCATTATCCGCCCGGGATTACATAATAGGCGATTACGTAAAATCGAACACCTTCCACGACTACGCAATTCTCCAGGATTGGTATTAAGTCATATTGTTTAGTTATTTTGTCATCATGTTAGCTTAAGTTTTAGACGTACAAAGATATAGTGTTTATATTTAATTAAGTTTTAATAGCTAGTAGTTAATATAAATTATACGTCGTGAATTCAGTAAAAAAAAAACGAGGGGCGATTGATATAGCCTTTTGTAATCACCTAAAATAATTGACCGAATTCACCGAAATATTTAGATTTAAAATGTGCATTTTAAATAATAGGAATTCCCAGATTAGACCGGCCATAAAATGAATTTAGTACAAAGGCTAGCCGAACCTGTTGTTAGAAAAATCGTAACTAAAATAATATAATCTTAACTGCTATTTTGGGACGGCAATAAACACCTCAAAGGAATTGAGCCGCCCGACGGAACAAAGGCCGCTGAACAATGCGGTTTAAAAGATAATACCTACAGGTAGACAGGTAGACAGAAGGACAGTGGGCTCTAGGAGACAGTCGATTGCCAGAGTCCGCCCAGGACGGAGAGTCGAGTGAAAGCTTCCACCGAGGAAGCACGAGTCAGGTGCAGTCTTCCACCGAGGAAGCACGAGTCATTGCAAGAGTCCGCCCAGGACGGAGAGTCGGTTGCAGTAGTCCGCCCAGGACACACAGCCAAGTGAAACCTTCCGCCCAGGAAGGTTCCTATTCTAGTTCCTTGGAGAGGCCGCCCAGGTCCTCTACGCTCTACGAATTCTACGCTTCCATCCCAGAAGGAAGTAACTGATCTTCGCCCTTCGGAGATCAACATCGGAGACCGCCCAGGCCTCTGATTATCGCCGCGTTGCACCTACTCCCGATCCGGAGGTACACGAATACGTAGTGCGAACGCGAGGACTCTACATACAACGCAGCCACTGGACCCTGGACATCCATCACCAAAAAGGGAAGTGCCTGACTCTAATCATAATTCCTCCCACAATGTCAGCCAGTGAACCTCTAATTTCAACTACAAAAACTTTAACAGTAGAATTAAGTAATTGCGTATCTAGTTTTATTGAATTTATTATGTCTAATTAAGATTTACTCTAGTTTTAAGACTAAACCCACGTATATAAAAATAAATTACTTGTAACTACCTAAGATCGCATTTCTATTCCTCCCTTTTTGCGTTATTCCTAGAATAATACCTACTGCCCGACGCACCGTCATATCAACATATTGTCGTATTAGCTTTGTAAAATTTTAATAACTAAATGAGAACATGTGTATGTTACAAAAGAATTAAAATAGGAAAATTGGATACCAGATATCCGGTGGGTTTCTTGGTCGTATATCCAGTCCAAATTTTTGGCCTAAATTTGGAAAGAAATTTAATGCTTTGTCATTATTACATTTAAAAAAGGTAGCGAGACGCACTATCGCATTGTCACTTTGTTACGGTATTTACAGACTTTATTGAAGGGTGTTTGACTAAACTTCGAACGTCAATATTTTCGCCTCGGTTGCTTTGTGGACCTCTGTAGAATCAGTACCCACAGTGAGGCTATAATCGGGGAATTAAATACAGTTATTAATTACAATTTACAATTTCATATTTTTTATTAATGTTTAGGTTGGTAATAATTCATTTACTTGAGTCTTAATTCATTTACCCGTAAGTGAGTGTATAATTTCGTAAAAATGTTATTTTTTAAATATGACAATACAAATTGATTAAATAAAATACACTCTTTAACTTTATTCTACTTTATTTTTGACCGTGACCGGTTTCAACCTGCGATGGCTATCTTCAGACTGGTACAATTAATAACCTAGAAAAACACATTATTGATCAGTATTCCCCAAACTTTTATTATAAAATATAAAATCATGTTTAAAATGAAAACAACTGCAACCCATCTTAAAAATGATTTTTGAAACCAGATGATTCATAAAGTAATATTATGAATAAATTTTTAAAATATCATATCAGTCACGTTTTCTAAAATCATGCTATAACAGTTCTGAAAAATATAATCTAAGTAAAATCATGTATTTGCATTTTTAAGTATTAATTGTACCAGTCTGAAGATAGGCGTCACCGGCTGAAACCGGTCACGGACAAAAATAAAAGTGGAGTAAAGTTAAAAACTGTATTTTATTTAATAATTACAATGGAACATCATCATATATTAACAGTTGCAAAAATATAAATATTAGAACACATATTGATTCTAATAATATAGTTATACCCAGTCTATTGCAATTTTAACAAACGCTTTATCCATGCGCTTGTGGATTGCATCTTCTCCAAGGCTACGAATATAGAAATTAATTAACATTACATTGTAAAAAAAAAATTTAAACTTTTTATTTATTTTTAATATCGACACCATACAAGAGTCCCAACTGTCTAGAGCCAGTGGTACTATAATATCCCTAAATGGGGTATGTTTTGAGGTTGGAGTTAGTAGGGAGGGTAAGGAAATGGGAGAGGAAGGTGTAGAAGTGCCTGGTCACCAAATATGACTAAACCCATTAAAAGTAACACTTCGATTCTGAATGGTGGCCTATCATCAGGGTGACACAGAGAGTATCTTCCATTCTGAAACGTGCCACAAATGTACTACGTATATTTAATTTTATATGAACTATTTGAGAAATAACAATAATTAATTAAATAAAAAAATTTTACACTACCCGCCGGGATTTCAATCCGTGGCATTCGTAGTCGGGGATTGTAATCAATTGACCACGGAGGATGTCGAGTGGTTACGATCCCTATGGATAAAACGGAAAATGATAAAAGAATAACTAACATTAGGTTTGTTGTTTGTTTAATCATTTTCGTCACTTCTCTGTTTTGTCATGCATGCATCATTCAAAATGCATCAAAAACCATTTAAGATATATTCTGTAAAACATTATTTTTTTCTTTCATCAACTATGATTTCATTTGAATAATATTCATAACAAAAATGTTCGTAACCACTACTTCCCCAACTATGCCGCATTTGCCTTCGGAAATAGTAAATCCCAACTTATTTAGTTGTTTTCAATTATATCGCCAAACTCAAAGAGCTAGCATATAAAGTTTTTACCTTATGTATATTATCAAATATATATATTTATATAATGACAGCTTTGACTAAAATGATTATATATAACATTCTACAATGATCTGATTCCCGCGCTAAAGCTGTTAATGAAAAAAAATATAATTTTTTTTTATAAACCATTTATTTCTCGAAAGCGCGCTGAATTCGTTACTTGTCGGTAATTCCATCCAATTAATTCATTTTTATGACTTACTACCCCGACTGACCTCATATGAATTACAGGTTATACAAAACAAGGTAATCAAAAAGCTTCTTTTTATTTAATTATAGAACATTCATAAAAAAATTATACGAGGAAATAAAACCGTAGGAGTAATAAGAAAACTATAGGAATAATGTCTATTTATGAATAAAACAAATCATAACCTCGCACATACAAACACAGAATTCATTAAAACGTCGCAAGTACATATTCTGTACATCAACAAACATTTAAACAACATTCGCACACAATATGGCAAGCAATGCATTAGCTACCAGGAAGCAATCTAATTCCAGATATCAAAATCTAACTGAAATAAAATTAACAAAATAATTAAAGTGCATAATAGTGTAAATTACCGTACCGGCGGTACCACCATTCTAGCAAAATAAGTGAAAGCATTCATTTCTTTTTTCTGAAATATTTTTTTTAATGTAAAAAAAGGTGTAATAGGCTTCTTGTATTTGCATTCCGTGAAGAAATACATCAACCACCCGTAGGATCGTTTTACCGACCGCATGCAATCTAGTGCAAGTATTAAAAATACTCTTTTAGATTCTGTTCTGATTCCGAATTTTGGATAGAGTAGTTCTCGTTGATAATATGCAATAATGGTAAATTATGGCTGCGTATTTATGATGCAACTTTGATTTGGTATTGACAGCTAATATATTTTTATATTGAGCATAATTCCATAGAGTTTTCGAGATTATGTGTCCAGCAATAGTCCGACGAATCGTCTCGACTCCTTTCCTTGCTCATATTATTGTCTATGATTAATGGTCAACATGAGTCAAAAATGTGATCACAGATTTGTGAAGAAAAAAGTATTTTTGTAATATTTCGTGTGCACCGTCGAAAATCAATACCAATATTTCAAAGACAGATTTTTTTTAATAAAATTCGGCATAGTAGATTTATATTTCCTGGGGGTACGCATGTGGGTTCCAATGACGTCAGAACTCATCCGGAGCGATCAAATATATATATATTTCTAAATATATAATAATATAAACCGATTTATACTTATGTATATAGTAATAAAATAAAAAATACATTAAAAAAATTATTAACATTTTAATTTTTAACGTGACAACGCCTAATCTTACAGGAGTCAATTGCGCCCAAATGAGCGACAGTTTCTGTCGAAGTAATTTCAAACTTTAATTCAAAAGTCAGATACGGAAGTGTAGAATATAAAATTCCAAAGAGAATTTCACCGAAAACGCCGAGCCTGGACCCATTGACATATAAGAGAAGAAGCGAAAAAATTGGTTCTAGTAAGTCGTGGGTCGTAACCTCAACTTCCGCTGTACTGCGTATTGCGTTCATTTGGCGACAAACCGACAAATAACGGAAACTGCCCCTCGCACGGCTCTAGAATGCACATAGTGGAACCCGTTCGTAATATACATGAATATAATATTTATACAATATGTTATAATAATAAATTAATATGATCCTAGTAAAAACTTACAAAAATTAGTTTTGTGACATATGATTAAAACTGTACAATAGAAAGTAAGTAGTATAACCAAAACCAACGCGCAGTACTGTCGCGAATGTAAACAAAGTAAGCGCGCTCTATCAACGTAGGCAGCATCAGACAGACGGGCCCATGTTAAGGGGAACGGCTGCAGTGCCTATTTCATACAAAACTGAATTTTGAATTGGAGGCCAAAATACCCATCCAAACGGAATAATCTATTTTGTTAATTAAAGGTTTAGTAAAGATGTAGTACGGATGAGAAGTATTTTATTTATTTGACTTTTTTTTAAATATACAACATTTGCTATGCATGTATGATTACATAAATAAAAATATAAAAATAAAACATTTAAAAAAAAAGGTTTTTTCGGGTCGATATTTTAAATTTTGCATGGAAAATTTGAGTTCCACCGTAAATTGGTCGTTTTAAATTTAATTTAAAGTCCACCGTAATGCGCATTTTAATATTTTAAAATTAAAATTAATTTCATATTTCATTATATTTTCAAAGCAGATGGGTGATAACTTTTTTTAAATCACCGTTAACCCCTAAATAATTGTTAAAGATGCCTCTAAAATCGCGAAAAATCGATTCATTTAATGGCTGATATTTCATAAGATAAAACAAAAATAAATAAAAAAACTTCTCACCCGTACTAGATATTTACTAAACCTTTAATTTAAAAAAATTTGATTTTTCAGTTTGGATAGGTATTTTGGCCTCCAATCCAAAATTCAATTTTGTATGAAACAGGCACCGCAGCCGTTCCCTTTAAGTATGGGTGTGGATTTTAGTTAAAAATGAAATATACAATTCAAAACAAAAAAAATGTCTTCAATTATACATACTGCACACATCCATCTAGCTGTCCTAGATTATACAAGATTGACGTTTTCACTAAAATAACTGCGGTAGTGTCCAACACTGCCTATTTAAGTCAATTTTTTCCTGAGATTAGCGCACCAGAGTCTCAATTTCCCTAGGAGCCAAATGGATCATGGTGTCCCCAAACGTTTAAAAGAGTGGCGAGGAAATGTAGCTGGTCAAGAAAAAAGTTGGGGAATGCATGTTTTTTCAACTTCGGTCCAGATTTATAAGTAATATATTTTGGAGTCAATTCTCAGTGACATTTCTTATTACTAGATTTCAAACATGCGTTTGCAATTGCGTAATATAATATGCAAGTCATTATTGCATATTTTTTGTCTTATTTATCATTCTGATCAATTCTCTGCGATCATTTTGCATTAACCCCCATCCCCCTACGAAAAAAATGGACTTTGCTAAACATTCGTCAGATTTCAATAAGGTTGTTAACTAAAACTTCGAGATAAGATTTCCACTCCCCTTTTTGAGCTTTTCAATACGCAATAATAATGAAAACGTGAAGATATTTTGGACGTCATTCTGTTTTTCTTGTTTATTTTAGTATGATATATCGTAGTTGTTAGAGCGCATTTGTCATTTTTAGTGAGTATAATAAGTTTTATGAATTATAATTCGATTATAATTACTGCCATTGGAAGCCACAAAGGTTTTAATTCGAGCAGCCTAAAAACCATAGAAAAATAGAAAAAGTACACGGCGCATCGCCAAGCTTTCGGTCGTTGTTGAATAAGTGTAACTAAAAATAATATTATCCGCATTTTTCAACATCTAGACTATTTTATCTAACGAATACATAACTAGATCATCTTAAATAGATATAAGTGAATGTTTCAAGTGTGTGCTTCGGTGGTAAACGCGTAATTCCGAGGTGAGCCAATTCATTATTCCCAATGCAAACATTGTTCTTATACCTTTTCGATGTTTTAACTTTTAGCTTTAATCGTATTAATTCGTTTTAAATCATTCAATATTACAGTTAGATTCAGTATCAACACGTTTTTAGTTTAGTTTTGAGTATTTATGTATGATTTTGTTACTAATTACTTATTTGAAAATTTTATCAGATGACACTCGTAGCAATCACGGCAGTGCGCAGTGGCTTAATTAAAATATGGTCGACTTAAAATTGGTTTCTATGTACTTTTCATCCAGCTTTTGTTACAAATAATGTGTTAATTATGAAGAATGAATGTTGATTTATTACTATGTGTTAAAACCCGGAGGTTTAATTATGTATTTGTATAAGAAAATGTACATTTGGTAAGTACGGATTTGTATGAAAACCAGGAATTTTCTGCCATGACGCTAGAAGTAGACCTTCCAGAATTTGACAACTGCTTCGGACTTTAAAAAATGGATTTATTATTGACATAAAAACAGATGAAAAAAATTGATTCCAATTTTTAGCAAAAGAAATAATATTTTTTTTATCATTTACCTTTACGACAGTTCTTAAGTAAAATAAATTAATATTATTTTATCATTCACCTTACGACAGTTGTTAAGAGCTGTAAGCTCCCCTGTGTGTGCTTCGTACATACAGGGGGGGCTTTTGTGATATGTCATTTAAAAAAAAAAGTTTAAAAAATATTTACTTTTTTAATCAAAACGTAATTATCAATCACCTTTACGACAGTTGTTAAGTTCTGTTTTGTGAGGTTACAGTAAACGTCACAACACGCGGACCTATGTACAATACTATTATTAATACAACGGATTGAAATCTTAAATATATACCAAAAGTTCTGTTGTACGTACCACTAAGAACTCTCGAACGGTGATGTAATTTATGATTCAACACTGTTTTTCTATCTGTTATTTCTATGGTGTATTATTATCTATGCCTTTGTGATTTCCTTGTCGCGTCAATTTTTTGTTCGCCACGTCATTTCCAACACGAGCTGTTGAGCTTTATAAAAACAACGATTATTCTGTCATAGCTGGGTTTAGGCGCCATATTGCTATGTTAAAAGCAGAAAAATTGTGTGTTCACTAAGAACTCTCGAATAGTGAGCTTTGACCTCTGACATTTACAAATGTACACAGTTTTTTTAAGAACCTGAAATTTCGGTGTTCTTTATTTTTCTATGCTTTTATGATTTCTATGTCAATTTACAATGCAACTATTTTCTGTTCGCAACGTTATTTCCATAGTGAGCTATGGAATATCGAAAGATCTATTTCACTTTAAAAAGTAAGACAAGACGCCATTTTGTTTTAATCGTTTCTAAAAACTAAACATCGGTTTGCGTGTTTCACTAACAACTCTCGAACGGTGTGCTCTCGCGTCATTAAATTTACACAGATTTTTCTATAACGCGACTATTTTCAGTTTGTAACGTCATTTCCATGACCTGCTATGGAATTTAATTTGACAGTTAAACAAATATAAAAAAGACAAACCGCCATATTGTTTTATTCCATATTCGTTTCGATCTTCACCTGCTGTGAATTCCACTAACAACTCTTGAACGGTGTGCTCTCGCGTCATAAAATTTCCACAGGTTTTTCTACAACGCGACTAATTTCAGCTTGTTACGTCATTTCCATCACGCGCTATGGAATTAATTTAAACGGTTAACCAAGTGTTAAAAAAGACAAGCCGCCATGTTGTTTTATTCCATATTTGTTTCGATCTTCATCTGGCTTGCTTGTTCCACTAACAACTCTCGAACGGTGTACTCTCGCGTCATAAAATTTACACGGAATTTTCTATAACGCGACTGTTTTCAGCTTGTAACGCAATTTCCATCACGCGCTATGGAATTTAGTTAAACGGTTTAATAAATATTAAAAAAGACAAGCCGCCATGTTGTTTTATTCCATATTTGTTTCGATCTACATCTGGCTTGCGTGTTCCACTAACAACTCTCGAGCGGTGTGCTCGTGTCATAAAATTTACACGGGATTTTTTATAACGCGACGATTTTCAGCTTATAACGTCATTTCCATTACGCGTTACGGAATTTAGTTTGACAGTTCAATAAATGTAAAAAGGGAAAGCCGCCAAATTGTTTTATCCCATATTTGTTTCGATTTTCATCTGTCTGCGTATTTCACTAACAACTTCCGAACGTTGTGCTCTATCGTCATGAAATTTGCATAGGTTTTCAACTGGCAACTTCATTTCTAACAGTTTTGATGTATCCAAAAAAATTGTAAAAAATACAATAGGACCCCATTTTGTTTTTTTGTTTTTTTTTGTTTATGTTTTTTTCTTTTTTTTCATATATGTATTGAAACATTAATTTCATTGTCAATTTTTGCAAGTCGAACGGTTGGTCCTGGCATTATGAAATTTTACGCCGCTTTTTCCGTCTAGATTTTCTAGGTCTACGCAACTATTTTCACCTCCCAACGTCATTTCCATCGTGAGCTATAAAGAGTTTTGAAAGATTCATTCACAAATCTTAAGTAGGAGAAAATCTTTTTTTTGTTACGAGTACGGGCACCATGAAATATGCACTTTTTTGTGACGCTACTATTTTCAGCTCGCAACGCCATTTTCATCATGAACTACGAGCGATTTTTACCTTACAACATTCAAACGTTGAGCTCTGGCTTCGTGAAATTTAGGCGTTCGAATTTTATAGATCAACGCATTATCAAATCGCAACGACGCTTCCATCGTGAGCTATTGAGCTCTCAAATATTCATTCACAAATCTTAACTATAAGCAGAAACTCTGTTGTTGTATACCACTCACAGCTCTCGAACGGTGATCTCTAGCATCATGAAATTTGCGTCAGATTTTCAGTTCGCATTTTCCATTATGACCTATTCAGTTTTATTTTAATCTTTTTCTTAAATCTTTTTATAAAGCAGAAAATATGTTTGCGTGCTACAGTAAGAACTCTCGAACGGCGAGCTCTGGACTCATGAAATTTACATATTGTCCTTTTCCGTCTGGAATCTCAGGGTCAACGCAACTGTTTTCAAGACGCAACGACATTTCCATAATGAGCTAAGGAGCTTAAAAAAAAACTTGCTCTTGAAAATAAAACGGTGCGCAACATTGTCGTATGTATTATCTAAAATTGAGTCCCAACTGCCCCGATTGGGGTATGATGTCAGTAGTAAGTAGGGAAGTACCTGGCCATAATGTCCTCTTTTAATATTTTTTTCATTTGCGAGGAAAAATAAGTCAAATCTTTTGTATGTTACGTAATATAAATTATTTTCAGTTTTCGATTTGTGTAATTTATTGAGAATGTGTTTCACAAAAAAATGTATTAAAACGTTTGGATAAACCTAATTCTGCCAACGCGGGCAACTAGATGCGCTGGTGTAGAATGTTGCCATCTCAGTGTATGAGAGATCTCCAGGTACGTATTGGCGTATTTATACGGTGTTTGATTTAACAGATTGTTCATTTTAACGTCTGCTTTAAAACGTTTTTTTTTTTTTTTAATTATGATTTCAAATAGAAGACACTTTTAGTGATCGTGTTGTTTTCAGTTTTTCGTTTTTTGTACGGAGCAACGCTTAGATGGTTTGGGAATGTGGAGCGGATAGACGAAGAAAGGAGTGTAAGGAGAATATACGACGCGAATGTGAATGGAAGCAGAAGTTGGGGACGCCCTAGGAAGACATGGGTCGATCAAGCGAATCAAATACTCGAGTCGGGCCATGTCAGAAGTCAGAAATGAATGCGGATGAAGCGAGAAGCGTATGCCAATATCGAATTGTTCGGCGGTCCGTCCTCTCTGCCCACCCCTGCGGAGAAACGACGTGATGGTTGGTTATTTTATTTAGCAGATAACACATAGAGATGCCCCAGCACGCAAGGGGAAGAAACCAAAATAAGGGGAGCGAGTTAGGCGTGCCGCCAATTTAAGTAAAAAGCTTCGGCTTGTTTAGGAACTAAGTCAAAATGGGTTTCGCGTGACCTCTGCCTCCGGCCGTCGAAATCGTACTCAGGGCGAGTCTATTAATTATGACGTCAGCGGTTTTTTTGTTGCAATTTTGACCGCCTGCGCGAATAAGCGTGTCAATCTTTAATATTTCAATTTAGTTTTGTTTTCTTTCACAACAAGGAATGGTACTCGCGCAATTAAAAATGTTTTTTTTTTTATAAATCTATCATAATCATCATCAGCTTTTTATTCTTCCACTTTCGGATGAAGGCCTCTGTTTATTATTAAAAACAAAAAAAAAACAATTCGCGATCGCGCTTTTTCTCATTTTGAATTTATTGCTAGTCTTATTGCTAACCGGTTTCGGTCAAGATTAATATTATTGTGCTAGACTCCTTGGCTCCGGACCGGAGGTCGTGGGTTTAAATTTTAGTTTATTACGAATAGAATTTAAATAATATAGGTAGGTACATATAACATGTTTACGCCGCATTCCAGAGAGGCAGAGATACTCTCAGTATCGCCCTGGCATCACGTTTTTGGTTGAAATTGTTTTAGATGTGTATAGTGACCAAATCTGAATAGTCTGGTACTTCCCAGCCTTTATCTCTAAAGCTTCATAGCTCACGACTGAAATGACTTTAGTAGCTGTAAAATAGTGCGTCAACGTAATTCGAGGTCAACTTACATTTTCCCGGAGGAAAAAAAAAACTAATTTCATGACGCCAGACCACCCTTACATACACATAAATAGATTCTTAGCTATGGCCAGCCAAAATAATACCGTTTACTTAGATATTCCAGACTTTAATTTCATAATGCCGGAGCTCACCGTTTTGAGAGTTTTTTTAGTAAAACACACAAACAGATTTTTGCCTTATAACTGTAAAAAAATGGTCGATAATTTTATGAATATAATGGCGCATGATTGAAAAGACGTAGCGAACTCAAATTAGTCGCTGTTACAGGCGGAAGGACCCGTACAAATTTTACGGCACCATAGCTCACACTGTTCGAGAGTTATTTAGTACAATACTGAATACACAGGGGTATTCTTCCCTGAGTATTGATTTTTGGAATGCGTCGTCTGAAATTACGTATTGTCCACAAAATGGCGTCATCCTGTAAAATAATTTCGGTGAATTTCGTAATGTTACGTATATATTTGATATGTTTAGTAAATTACGTCACAAACCGTGAATTTAGTATAATTTTCAATACATTCCTATTGTGAGATTGTCATTTTGGGTAGAATTTTTCGTAATGTCAAAATTTATACGCGCTAATTCGTCAATTTTCAACAAAATCAATATATTTGTTGTATTTCTACATAGAAAAAGTTGCAAAATTTACGTTTATTTGAACTTAACATCGTAATTATATTACGGATTACCGATAATAATTGTACGAAAATGATTAGAAAATATTTGTTGTCAATTCAGAAGTTGCCAGTTTCGTCTTTCTACAAAGAAAACCAAATCTAGTTTAATTTTTCTTTGACTGTGAAATATTTTTGTGGAAAAAGGGGGCAAGTTGTTTCAGTTTTGAATTTCGCTGCGAATATTGGGATAGATTTTTGTCTTTCGATATATTCATATCAAAGATTATTGCAAACAAAATAGTTTTTACTAGGTATCTAATTGACCATCATGCTGTTTCTCCACAGGGTACGCAGAGAGGAGGGAAAGCTTGGACTCGAAATATTGCTTTAGTTAGCTAAACATAGGGTAGGCAAAAAGGTGGATTCCACACAACTCTGGCTTGTCACGTATTCCCCACCTCATTCACATTCATACATCGTTTAATAATCGAATTTTTGCCGACTGTCACGCCATTTCTCGAAGTTGGTCGATTTGTTTCGTTACTGTTTTTTTTTTTTTGCATAAATTAAAAAAAAAAACATGACGCAACGATTAAGAATTAGATATATCATTAGATTATTATCAGTGGTTCGATTTCCCCTATCAATAATAATTGAGATAGATTCATTCTAAAAAAATATTTTTTTAAATGTATAATTTAGGATACAAGAGGGGCATGAAAAAAAAAATTGCATGGGTTAAATTACCTTTTTTTTATATTTCTTTATAGAGTTCTTCGAACACTTCTTTTTTTTAATAATATAATATTTCGTAACAATATTTTTTTGAATATGTAGTTATCGAATATTCTTCAACTGCCAAATTCCTTCAGCCTCGCATCATTCCACAAATTTGAGGTGCCGTATTCCTACTGGTACTCTTTTCAGTGTGCTGAGAGCAACCTTTTCTTTTGTCTTTCTGGCCACAACTAAATTCACACGACACCCGACAGCCTCCGTGGTTGAGTGGTTACGATCCTCGGCTACTAATCCGGTGGTCCCGGGTTCAAACCCCAGCATGCGCAAGTAAAAATTATTTGATTAATTTGTGTTATTTTCACAATTTATTAATTTAAAATATATAGTATAGTATAGTATATAGTATACGTTCCAGAGTGGTAGATACTTTCAGTATAGCCCTGGTGAAAGACCACCGTTTAGAATCGAAACTTTGCATGAAATGGCTTTTGCTGTGTTTGGTGACCAGATCTGAATAGCCAGGTACTTCCTCACCTTCCTTTCCCCCCCCCCCCCTTCCTCTTCCCCCCCTTCCTTTTCCCCTCCCCATTATCTTCAGCCTCACAACATATCCCAATTGGGGATGCCATAGTCTCATTGGCTCCAGACTGTTGGTAGCAGTTGGGACTGTTGTGCGGTACTCACATAAAAAAAATGACATCCTACACAGAGACCTCTTTAAGTTACCTCATTTGCCTGCTTTAACCTGGGGTAGATCTCAGTATTGCCCTGATGAAAGAACACCATTCAAAACGGTACTTTGCTGCTGGAGCAAGACGGAGGTCGTACCGTGTGATCTGGTAGGGTATATCCAGTAGCAATATGCGATAGAAAAAAGACAGAATAATGACATCCAGATCTTTTACTCTAAATAAGTTTGGGAATCGAAGGTCTAAGTCTGTCGGGTACGGGTCTGTGTAGAATTGCACTAACATTAACTATTATTGGCCCACTGGTTTCAAGAAGTTTTGGCCAAAGTATACAAATTGTTGTATTTTTGTTGCAGTGTGATTTGAGCTGTCTCCAGATGGTGTCTTCTCCCACCGCGATGGAGGAGGCGCACGACCAAGTCAACATGAGCGTCCCGCAGTACAAGGTCATCAAGCGCAAGGATGTGCCCAAGCTCTTGTCCCCGCTGTATCTGAGGAAGGTCAACGATTCTTCCTCGCAAACACCCAGAGGCTCCATCAACATGCCTCCCGCCACCTGGGAAATAGGAAACCCCATTCCGGTCTGCCAAAGTAGCGCCGGTCAAAATCTCGAAAGTAATGCCGGATTTATCATTCCAAATCCAGAAAGTAACGTAATCCCTCAAAATCTGGAATGTAACGCAATCTCTCAAAATCAGGAAAGTAACACGAGTTTGCAAAACTGGCAAAGCAACGCCGGTCTGAATCAGGAAAGTAACACAGTTACTCAGGCTGTTTCAAACGTCACGATTCCGGCCCCGTCGATGAACAAATTATCTGTGCATAATTTTGTCAACTACGATGGCAACATCAATGGCAATAAAATTATCATTGTGAAAAATTTGCAGTCTGCGGGAATTAATAACATAGACTCGACGTCGCGAGGCGTATATAAAGGTGTCACGTCATCAAATAAGGCCTGCACGATCGTAGGGCCCTTTGATACGCTGGCTACGGAGGCGGCCGTGCGATCGATTACGCAGCCGAATCTTACGCAAAACTCAGAGCCTATCGCGAAACCTAATCTGTATCCTAACGCGTATCCCATCATTCTGCCGCCAATGAAGTACAATGTTCAACCGAATGTGTCACCTAAAAAGGCAATAAATGCGACGAGCACTCCTTATACCGTGTTATCCAAGAAGGTCGTTGCTCCCGTGCCTCCGTCGACTATTACAAATACAGACAAGGCCAAAAGCAAGAATCCGGGTATTGCGGTGGTACGCAATCAAGTTGTCAATTATAATATTCACTACTCTCCCGCTACTAACGCCGCGGATTCTTCAGCGAAGAATTTAATCACTTCGACTCCTTCGGGGAAATTGGTGGAAGCGAAAAAAGGTTTGAATGATGTCATCGTACCGAAACGAAAGATTTTGGTACTGCCGAAGAACATGGTGACCGTAGATCCCAGGAAGAAGATAATTCTGTCGCCGGAGCCAAAACACAAAGTCTTGGCTTCGCCGGACGGTCGTTTTGCATTCGCCCCGATCTCGGAACCGACGGGGTTGGAACATGCATCCGAGATCCGATCGAAGATGGAATCGACGGAAGCGGCAAATATTCTCGTCCAATTGTCAAACATGGATCCGTCGCTAGCGGTGAAACGAACATCGGGATCTTCTCTAAATCCACCGCTTTCGATTCCGATGACGAATGGTTCGTTTGCTTACGCACAGTCCACAATTACTAATTCATCGGAGAATGTCCTGTCAGCTGCAACGGCTGATTTTCAAGAATCAGCTGCACAGATCTTGTCTCCGTACCGTAATAACAATCTGCTGAACTTCCCGAGCGATGATGACGTGTGCGTAGTGCCTCAGCAGGCGACAGAAGTTGAAATATACGACGACGATGATCAGAAGAGCGTGTTTAGCCTGGACGATTATGGTCTCACCGAGACAGTGAGCAGTGCGGATGCGTTGAAAAGCCTCATAGGCTATAAAAACTACAATATCTTGCTATCTGCTTTGTGCGGTATTAAAGATTTAAGCACAAAATCTCGTGCTTTAGCAGCATTCTTTTCAACAAACAAAGAATACAGAACTTCGCACTGTCAGACCATTGAATCTGACCTTAGCTCAAATGGTTCGTCTCAATCGGGTGTACAAACGGCGCAAGCGTTGCCACTTGAAGTGACGCAAAAGAAAAATTTAAGTAAGGTGTCGTTTCAAACTCAAACCAGCCCGCAGAAACAAGTCAAAGACGGCCAATGTTCGCTGCAGAAAGGGGTCATAGATAACCTAGCTCAATGTCCACCGCAAAAAAGGGTGAGAAACACCCAAGGACAACGATCGCCACAGAAACAAGTTAAGGGTGCCCAAGGTCAAATTTCACCGCAGAAAGCAGTAAAAGATGCCCAAGGTCAACATTCACAGCAGAAACAAGTAATTAAAGATCTCCAAAGTCGCGACAACTCGCCACAGAAGAATGCAAACATCACATTTAATGGAAGTGTTACGGTGAAACCAGTGAAGAGGATGCAAAATTCTAGTACTTCGCCAGCAAAGCAGTTGGAACAAACGAAAAATCTCAACATTTCACCTCTGAAACAACAAAATCCAGCCGACGGTGCAATGTCTCAAATTCTTCAATTTTCGCCGAACTTCAAAAGTTCAAGTTTGACAGCAACTACCACGAAAATTAGCAATGAAAAAGACTGGCGAAAAGAAAAGCTCTTGGAGAAAGTATCTGGACTCAAAGGGGTTACCGTTTCGGCCAATCGAAAGACCTCGATTGCAAGCGAGCCACCGCAGGTTGCTAACAAGTCACCACGTGTTCAAAACAGGTCGTCGCGAGCTCCAAATAAGCCGGTGCGGGGTCCGGTCAAGTCGCAAAAGCCTGAAAGCAAACGGCCTTCAGTTGGAAACGTGATTTTAAACAAGTCACAGTTAGATGTAAGCAAGCCGCAACAGATTAAAAACATATCACAGCCGATTGCAAACAACTCGCAGCAGATTATAAACAAGTCAAACCCGATTAAAAATATCTCACAACTGATTGCAAACAACCCACAGCAGAGTAAAAACATCTCGCAGCCGATTGCAAAGCCCCCGCAGCAGATAAAAAACAACTCCCAGTCGATTGTAAGCAAGTCACAGCCAATTGCAAATAATTCACAGCAGATTGTAAACAACTCCCAGCCGATTGTGAGCAAGTCACAGCCGATTGCAAACAACTCACAGCAGATTGTGAACATCTCGCAGCCGGTTGCAAGCGAGACGCCGCCTCAAGGTGAGACCAAACCGTCACAGGTTGCAAAGAAGCCACCGCCGGTTGCAAACAAGTCGCAGCAAGTTGAAACTATGACGGCTCCTCCGGTGGTAAGCGAGACGCCACTCGGTACGGAGCCGATTGAACCGCAAATAGTGACAAGAGTCGACACACCAGAGAAAAGCATGACCCCCCGACTGGAAGATGTTATTCAACACGATAAACATGGTTTAATGTAAGTCACTACTTCTTTAATTATATTTAACTAACTGAAGTACCCGGCCTTACTGAAGTAAGTTTTGCGGTTGTGATGTGTTACTCCTACTTCCACTCCAACCCCTACTCTTACCATAAATTTCATTAAACTCGGAATAGAACTGTAGATTTGTATACAAAACAATCAAATACCGCCCGCTCGGGACATTCTTCTTTATATGTCTAATGTATAATATTGAAACTGTAGCAATATCAGTGAGGTGTGGACCTAGCAGAGGAAGGATGAAAGTAGACTGAATTCTGTAGAATTGAAATCTCCAAAGCATATGTGCGCTAAAACCATGTTAAAACCAACGGAGCCCGTAAATTAGATGATTCAGATATGTAAGCGGATGAACGGAGAAAGGAATGTAAGGAGAATGTATGATGCGAAAGTGATCGGTAGAAGAAGCCAAGATACCCGATGGAATCAAATCCTTGAATAGGGTTAATGGGTTTTGAATATGTCAAAAATCTGAATAACAGATGAGTATGTATAAGATGATGCGTGAATATGAATGTGTGTCAAGTCAGAGTTAAAAAGAATAAATGATCAGGTTGAATTTTGTCCAAGTTCAAATCCTTCTCTATTCAACAGAATCAGCCGTTTTAGTCGATCAACTTTTAAATTTCTTGGAAGGTTTGGTATCGTGCTACCGAGGGTCACCAATTTACCGTTGTTTTTTATGAAAACTTTTATCGGGTAAATGTCGATTTTCATGCCAGGGACCTAGGCCCATGCCCTGTCAAAGGTCTCGGAAGTATTGCGTGTTATAGTTTGAATAAAACCATTACAGCCAAGTTTTTGCATTGTAGGAAGATCCACAGCGCCGTGCTGAACGGATCTTTGATCGACATCCGTCGCTGCGCCGAGGACCTCAACTCCCTCGGGCTCTCCATTGACCAGAAGACCACGCCCGACGGATACGTGAGTTGCTTTCATGACTGTACGGTTAACACTGACAATCTTCCTGGAGCGAAAGACGGGCCAGGAATGGAATTGGCGAACCAGGCTGCTAAAACATTTTTTTTAAAAATTTGAATACAGTACAACTGTCCCAACTGCTTCCGACCGTCTGGAGCCAGTGGTATCCCCGACTGGGTAGTGGGGAGAGGAAGGAGATGTGAAAGAGGAAGGTAGGGAAGTATCTGACTACAGATCTGGTTACTAAACATAGGGCTATTGCCATTTTCAAGCGACATTTCTATTCTGAATGGTGGTGTTTGAAATGGCTTTAGCCATATTTGGTGACCAGATCTGAATTATCCAAGTACTTCCCAATCCTCCTTTGTCCCTATCCCATAACTCAATTGAAGACACCACAGTCCGCTGGATCTGGACAGCTGGGAATCTTGTGTGATATACCCACAAAATAAAAATCTTAAAATAATGATCGCTTTTGTAATGTTAGCAGTCCTGTATAAATGAATTGTTTGTTCCTTAGACGGCGCTGCACATGGCTCTGATCCGCCGCAAGAACGCCGACGTGCTGTACATGCTGCTCAGCCTGGGCGCCGACCCCTCGGCCAACAACCACCGCGACCAGCCCTCGCTGCTGCTCGCCTCCAAGCCGCGCGCTCTCAAACAGGGCGTGCGCGATGCGCCCCCGCCCCCCTTCCTCGGCCTGCTGGCCGCCACGCAGCCGCACGTCGTCGACCAGGTGTGCCGCCAGACCGACAGCCAGGGTCAGTGTTACTTTTGCCACGTGCCAAATTCTGTCAATCCGACAAAGCTTGCACAAGAAATACTACAAATGATTTATATATTAATTCTACAATGACAAAAGTTCTCAAACGCTTGAAAATGCCTTCACTGGTTTATTAATTGCCCATATTTTCAGACAGCCTCGACGGCCTCCATGGTCGAGGGGTAAGGCTCTTGACTACAAATCCGAAGGTCGCGGGTTCAAATGCTGGCGTGCGCAAATAAATTTTATTTATTATATAAATTGAAAATACACTTTGTATATACCACTTTACTTAAAATATATTAATATTTCGACATGTTTCGATAGCAATGTTATCATCTTCAGGAATAAATGAATACTAAAAAATAATTTCAAGTATAGAAAAATGAAATAAAATTTAAAACAATAATTTAAGAATATACAAAATATGAGCATAAACAATAATGAATTAAAGTAGGTAAGTAACAGATTAAAAATGTTAACGATAAAATAATTATAAAACATTGAATAATACATTTAAATTAGAAATATAAATAAAAATTATCATTATTAATATTAATATGAAAATAAATTTAAGAGATAGCTATTTTTTTAAAATATTTGATTATTTATTAAATTTAATTCGCTATTAACACTTTTTCTTATTTCTAAAATTTCAAATTTATCTAATTGTAAACCAGTTGTATTTGTATGTAAAACTTTTAAACCTTTATTTATATCAAGCGAATGATTGGTTTCTAAAATATGATTTGCAAATTCAGAATAGTTGTTATTATTTAAACATCTTAGGTGTTCCTTAACCCTAATACTGAAATTTCTACAAGTCTTTCGATGTAAAAATAGTTGCAATCATTACAAATCAATTTATATACTCCCGATTATCAAAAGATTTATATAATTTATTTAATGTTATTTTAAAACAAAACTATTTTCAATTTGATAATATTATTTTTAAACAAAAAGATGGTTTATCAATGGGGTCTAGTATTAGTCCTTTATTAGCTGATATATTTTTAGACAATTTAGAGAATAAAATTTTTAATAGTTGCGCTTTATTATTAAAATATGTTTATTTTTGGAAAAGATATGTAGATGACGTGTTTTGTATTTGGAATGGGAATGAAAGACAACTAAATATTTTCCTAAATTTTCTAAATAAAATCCATAAAAAAATTAAATTCACCATAGAAATTGGACAAAATTTTAACATAAACTTCTTAGACTTAAATATTTCTATTGTTAATAATAAATTTGAATTTAATATATATATCGTAAAGATACTTATACAGATATTGTTATACATAATACTTCTAATCATCCATTTTCTCAAAAATTATCAGCTTTTCATTCTATGCTTAGTAGATTAGTTAATATACCATTATCAAAAAATAATTTTAACAAAGAATTAAATATAATTAAACAGATTGCAATAAATAATGGTTATAGTACTAAATTAATAAACAATATGTTAAACAAAAAACTTAAGAAAAAATTTATTAAATCTTATGTATATCCACAAATAACTGATGTTAATAAACAATGGAGAAAAATATTATTTTTAAATAACAATACCGCAAATTTAATAATTAGAAACTTGCCAAATACTATCCAACCAGCTTTTTATACCAATAATAAATTAAAAAATACATTTTAAATAACAAAGATAAAGATAATATTTTGAATAAATCGGGAGTATATAAATTGATTTGTAATGATTGCAACTATTTTTACATCGGAAAGACTTGTAGAAATTTCAGTATTAGGGTTAAGGAACACCCAAGATGTTTAAATAATAACAACTATTCTGAATTTGCAAATCATATTTTAGAAACCAATCATTCGTTTGATATAAATAAAGGTTTTAAAGTTTTACATACAAATACAACTGGTTTACAATTAGATAAATTTGAAATTTTAGAAATAAGAAAAAAGTGTTAATAGCGAATTAAATTTAATAAATGATCAAATATTTTTTAAAAATAGCTATCTCTTAAATTTATTTTCATATTAATATTAATAATGATAATTTTTATTTATATTTCTAATTTAAATGTATTATTCAATGTTTTATAATTATTTTGTCGTTAACATTTTTAATCTGTTACTTACCTACTTTAATTCATTATTGTTTATGCTCATATTTTGTATATTCTTAAATTATTGTTTTAAATTTTATTTCATTTTTATATACTTGAAATTATTTTTTAGTATTCATTTATTCCTGAAGATGATAGCATTGCTATCGAAACATGTCGAAATATTAATATATTTTAAGTAAAGTGGTATATACAAAGTGTATTTTCAATTTATATAATTAATAATGATGCCACAAAATTACAAAGCATTTGAAGAAATTATAAATTTTATTTAATTAATTTGTGTTGTTTCACAATTAATTTAAAAATAATATATAGTGTATTTGCGCACGTTCCAGGGCGGAAGATACTCTCAGTATCGCCCTGGTGAAAGACCGCCATTCAGAATTGAAATGTTGCTTGAAATGGCTTTTAGCCGTGTTTGGTGACCAGATCTGAATAGCCAGGTATTTCCCCACCTCTTTCTTCCCCTTCTCCTTCCCCTCACCAATACCTTCAGCCTCACAACATTCCCCAATTGGGAATGCCATAGTCTCACTGTCTCCAGACGGTTGGGAGCAGTTGGGACTCTTGTGCGGTATTCATATTAAAAAAAAAGACAGTTTTGGTTGTTATTTTATTGATCAATGATATTACCCTATTTATTTATTGATACAGAGATGGCTTATTTAGCTCTCGTGAGCACTCACTCATTGCGCTATCTCCCATTTTTGACAGTAACCCGCTCCCTTTGATGTTGTTCACCAGGGTAGTCATTGGATATTCGACTATTCTTGGTTCCACAATATGTGTTCCCAGGTAGCTGTGTCTTCTTCCCATCAAGGCGGGACATTGGCACCATGAATGAATTAGAGTCTCTCATTTCCTGCATCTATTGGTGTTTTCCACTCCCGCTCAACAGCTGTATGTGTCTCCTGAGGTGGCAGTGTCCCCCAGTTCCTTCAGCGAGTTTCTGTCTGTATTGAGCAGTTGCCTGCTTCGTCTGTCTGTCTTATTCCCTCCGGAGCTGGGATTTAATCCACCAATAAACCGACCCGAAAGTAGTAAAAATAAATTGTAAAGCTGTTCCGTCACCAATAAAACAAATTTCTCATGTCATTAATGTTCAATATTAGAAAGAGCAATGGGACCCACTCCTGATATAGATTCTATATATATATACCATAGATTTAGTTTTGATTGTTCCAGTTCATAAACGTATAGAATTTAACATATAAATAATTTGTTATATTGCTTGCGTTACCAACCTACAAAATGACATTTAGCGCGTTATTTGGGTGCTCGTCAAGAAAGTGTAGAAATGTATTTAATATAATGATTTAAAAAAATTCACTTCTATAGCAACACCCAATTTAGAACAAATTATGGTAGATTTAAATGTGAGGTTATGATTGACTTCCGAAATTGACAGTAGCTTGGCTGCACTTCGGATTCTTAAACTCTCCGATAATGTTACTGTTCCGAGAGTTCATTTGCGCAGATTGTGATTTTCATTTTGTTGTTTACATGTTGTAGGTTTGACAGCCATCATGCACTGTGCGCGCCACGGCTGGGCCGACGAACTGGAGCTGCTGCTGGAGCATACTCCTCGCAGCGTGGTGGCGATGGCTCACCACGAGACAGGACAGACGCCCCTGGACATGGCCATGACCTGCTGCTCAGGTAACATCATAGACTTATTATTAATCATTTGTATTTAGGAAGTATGTTTGTGAGAGATGAAAAGGCTGTTGAGGACATTGAAAGAAGATTAAATGTGGAAAACTCCACTAATGGAGACAAGTGTAATGGTTAGCATTAGGAAAGGGACGCTTAGATTGTTTGGGCATGCGGAGTGGATGAATGAAGAAAGGAGTATAAGGAGAATATATGACGCGGAAGGGAAGCAAATGGTAGACGAAGTCAGGGACGCCCGAAGAAGACATGGCATGATCAAGCGAATCAAATACTTGAGTCGTGTTATATCAAGAATAAGGAGAAGGTATGTATGAGATGATGTATGAACGTGAATGGCTGTCTATGCTCTCTTGCCTACCCCTTCAGCGGAACAGCATGATGGTGATTTGGTTTAGTTAGTTAATCATTCACACTTATCTACTGCACTGTTTAGGAGTATATTATACAAATGCCTGTGTAAAAGCTTTAATTAGTGCTATATTTCACAAAGATTTTCGATTATACGGTAGAGTTTTAGGTCATCAACAAACAATGAATGATGATTAACCCAATATCGGTGTTAATAAATATCAAAACAACAGCGGTCCCAGGAGAGATCCTTGTGGGAATCCAGAAAAAAGCAAAAATTCAGCAGAACAAGAACTTCAGAAGGTGGAGTTTTAGGTCGCCAGCAAACAATAAATAAGAAGAATATGTGAACCAATATCATTAATAAACAACAAAAACAACAGCAGTCCCAGGATAGATCCCTGTGGGACTCCAGAAAAAGGAGGAATTCAGCAGAACAAGAACCCTTAACCCTTTCCGGTCCTATGGCTAGTGTGAGACACCATATTTCTTCTGCCAACTCCTATGTCAAGTTTAACCCGACATTACACATGCAATTTCTTAAATTATTTATATTGATTTATTTTCTTCCAAATGTTTTGTAGTACAATCAGAGGTTGACAATTATTATCTTCATTAATTAATTAATGAAGGAAGTTTGTGGAAGGTAAAATAATAATAATTAAGGACTGCAAAGGGTTAATCTAAATATAACTTAAACCTTCTATAATTTGTTTTAGATCCGCCACAGGGAACATGCTCGGAGGCCGCAGCCCGTTGCGTGGATCTGCTGAGGAACGCTTTGGACATCGTCATCGAGGAGGATGTCAAGGAATACCCCATACAGAAGGTCAGACCTTGCAACCTGAGCATCAAGTACGCTCCAGCTGTTGACAAGGTGACTACCGCCGAGGAAGTACCCGAGGAAGCTAACACAAAGGAAGTTGTTAAAGCAGTTCAAGCTAATAGGCGAGAAGTTCCAAAAAACCAAAAGAAGAAATCTAGAGATTATTCAAAGAAGTGGAAAGATACAAATAAAGAAAATGGTTCCGAAAAGATCCCCAAAAGCGGTGGGTCCGAAATCAAGAAAAAATCTCCCATCATAAAACTTGATCTATTTGATACTTCTGTGATATGTTCTCCTCAGTTTTCTCCCGTTGTTCCATTGGAAAAGCCTCAAGGAAGGAAGACCAGTTTCAAGAACAGCAGTCGGAAACGGAAACTTAATTTGGAAGGTGGCTCCACTGTTCCTAAAGTTGCGACTCCCATTAATATGAAGAAATCAATAATGTTTAGTAGCATTTTGTCGAATGCTGTTAAAGTCGATGCTATAAAAGATGTTAAAAGTTCTGATGTTGTGACAGAGGTTGAAGCCAAAGACATCAAACCGAAAGTAGATGTTAAAATCAAGGCTGTCAGTAAGGCACCCGTTAAAGTGAACACAAGTTCGAAACATAGGAAATTGATGCAGCAGAAAAAGGTCAAGCCTCTGGAGTCTCACGGAACTGTGAAAAGGATGATCTTGGACGTGGGAATCGAAGTTCCGATTGACACGGTTATCAGTGATCCTGATCACCAGGTTCTTAGAGAGGTGTCTCCAGTCAAGACCAAGAACAGAATCAACACTCTGGACAAAATCAGCGCGGATCTGGAGTGTTCCTCCTCTAACAAGGTTGCCGGTGTTGCCAAGCCGAGGAGTAGGAGCGCAGGAAGCAAGAATGGTGTGGAAAAAGCTAACAAGTCAGTTGTTCTCAATCAAAGCGGCGATGTTATCGGAGATTATCATGCAGAACCGCAAGGTCCCGTCACAGGTGACTTGGAGAATGCAAACCCTTTGATTATTGGAGATGTGCTGCCTCTAACACACAATAATAATGTTGATAGTATGGATGCTGCCGTCGGTACTGAAAACGCTATCGAAAGCATTGTCAAACCAAAGAAAGCAAGGAGGAAGCAACTCAAAGGCAGCATTAAAAAAGTGATCCAAAGGAAAACACAGGCAAAAACTATTGACATTGCAAAAGTGGCCGCAAATAGAGTCAGTAGAAAGAAAATCGCTTCTAGTGTCGTGAGTGCAACTGAAAAAGTTGGTTTGAAGAAAAAGGTTTTACCAAGCCTCAAAGAAAGCGATGTAGTTGCCAATCCCGAAGCTAAAAGCCCAGTTAAAAAGATTTTCGATATTCCTAACGTAAAATCACTTTGTAATAAGTCCATAATCCACGTGAATTTAAATAATATGTTGTTTAGCAGTACGTACGCAGAGATCAGGAATGACAAGTACATCCAGCCAAAGGTGATCATCAGCAAGATTATCAACAGATCCGTTAGGGACATCTTCTCCAACACTCCGAGTGACACTTGCATTGTGGAAGTCGACGGGGGATCGATCGATGATGATCCCGTTACCACGGAAGACGTAAATCCATTTGTGGATTTGACCGATGATAACTCGATGACAGAATATCCAACAGAAGTCCCACTGGAATTCCGTCAAGATTCAGTTCCAACCAATGATGAAGCTTTGAATCTTCCATCATCCAAAAAGTTGCCTGGAGAAACTGATGAAGCAGCGACTCTTGGCGATGTGGATTGCGGAAAAATCCCAAAAACCGGCAGCAGTCGAAAGCGAAAGTTCGGCGTGCTTCTTAGCCCGCCGAATAATAGCTCTTTTAAAATGAAGTTCAAGCTCAATTTGTCCAAAAACGAATTAAAAAAGATACACACTAAAAACAGCAGGCAGAGTAAAAAATTTAAAGATAGTGAAAAGTCCGCCAAAAAAATTGCAAAAAAGACACCAGTCAAAAGAACGTCAAAAACAGGGACAGATGAAACGAAAGAAGCTAAATTAGAATCAAATGTATCAAAAGATGCTATATCAGAATTAATCAACCCGACAGATGAATCAAAACTCTCAAAAGATGCGAACTCAAAAAAATATATCAAAAACCCATCCGTTGTTACGAATGGAAAAAAAATCAAATTCAAAACAAAAAGTAAAGTAAGAAGTTCACTGTGTCCCACCACACCTAATAATATGCAGCTTCTCCAAGGGGGTCACCCGGTCAGTCCTCTTACTGTCCCGAAGAAGTCCGTACTCTCGAAGGGTCAAAAACATTCCCTGGGAACCATAGATCAAGACTTGGAATTGATCAATAATGCAGTTAAAGATCAAACGCAACCTGACAGACCACCCCCGGTATTGTCGTATCTGTCACTATACCACAATTGAATGCTCAATACAAGATGTTATGTCTGTCTTCATCATTCTGATTTCATGGTAGAAAAAATCACGAGACTTCTTTTGTGGTATGAATTTATGGGAGTAGGACTTGCGGTGTGATGTTGTCATCGTCATGTTCGCCTTCTTCCCCTTGTCGTACTGATCCCCGCGCATCCATTGCAGGCCCAGCCTCTGGAGTTGTTTCCAGCTTTGTCTGGGTACCAGTATTTTGTAAGAAAATCATTGCTCTTCTAGTATTCCAAGAACATGCCATCTGCGACTTTTCAATGGAGACTAGTAGGGATTTGATACCAATTTTATTGATGTTGCGAATGAACAATTTATGTGATTGATAAATATATTCAAATATGTACTGTGTACAAGCAGGAAAACTGCATCGCCACTGGGTCGGGCAATGTTGTGAGATAGGTTAAGGAAGGGAAGTGTAACAAATCAATCATATGATTTTATTCTGGTAGATTGCATAGCAAGTGATTTGGAATGTTTAATTTTTTTTATAAGAAGCTTTGTACAGTATTAGGTTATTTTTTATTTTTTTTAATATACAACTTCTTTTGTGGTACGAATTTATGGAACTAGGAACTAGAACATGTTCGCCTTCTTCCTCTTGTCATACTGATCCTCGGGGTCGGGGTGCAGGCTCAGCCTCTGGACTTGGTTTTCCAGCTTTGTCTGGGGCGGCCAACTGGTACCAGTGTTTTGTAAGAAAATCATTGCTCTTCTGGTACTCTGAGAACATATCATCTGTGACTTTTCAGTTTTTGCGGTTCAAAGACAATAAAAAAAATAAACATTAAGAATCAGAGACAAACAGATTAAGTACTACTACAGCAGTAGAAAGGTGACATCTGCTGACAGTAAAAAGAAGTTTTAACACTTAATTTTATATATAATTTCACTGATTTGACACTTTATGAATCCCGTAAGGACAGAAACCAATAGAAGCGTGTTATGGGTGTGTCTGTATGCTTCAAATTGATCAACTTTTAACGAAATCAATTTTATTTCCTGAACAGATACAACAATTTGATTGACCTGTCTTGGGCCCCCGGAGACAACAGATTTTATATGTAAAATGATGACATCGGTTTTATTTCAAATTGGTATATGAATCATACTTTTAAGTATTTCCTATTCTAACGTAATTATTTAATGAAAACGTACTGGACATGCGATTGGTTAAGATTCTTTGAAAGAATCTCTCAGTTGAAAGGCTTCCACCGTAACTACTGGCCCAGCTTTGGTTTTCATACAATTTTTTTTTTGTATATTTCGTTTGTAATGTTTGTAAGATGTTAAATGAATAATATTATAAATATGTTGTTTTTAACGCCAACAAACCAAAATTGTTTTCTTTACTAGTAATAATAATAATGTGTTTATTTCAGCGGAACAAAGCGATGAGTGCAATACTCTGTCTGCCATATAAAAAAAATACATTTAAAAAATAATAAAAAATTACAAGATATAGAAATAGAATATAAAAATAAAATTAAAATAACATATTTAGCACTTATGCTACAGTAGCCTGAGGGAAATTCTCCATCTGCGATGTGGGGGCGCGCCCTGCCACTGGGCGACGGCCTGGACAAGCGTGTTTTCCGATCTCCGGTAGCGCTGACTCGTCCCGGCTATTCTGTGGCGCATCAAAGCAGCGAACCAATGCACCCTTCCCTCTGCGAACATCTGAGAGGCGCTGCATCTCCAAGGGAGGCCGAACAGAGGTACGTCCGCTTCCCCCGAGTGGTGAGCTAGCGCCCATTGAAATGTATTGCGCAGTGCCCTGTCGGTATCACGCATGAGGTTTAGGTCGATTCCTTACCGGACCGTCAGAGAGTGGCCTAAGTGTTATTTACAGTGACATAATAACAGTAAATTCCTTTAATTATTCATGTGAATTTAAATATAGCTCTTTGTTATAACACCCTTTCAAGCGTGTCAATATTTCATGTATCCAGTAAGATGCGCCAGCAATCAGCATCCGCACCGCACCGCACTGCACAGAGCTCTACTCCGGCATGTTTTAAGGTAAGGACAGACTGGGCCCACGTACGCAACGTACGCATCGCATTAAGATATCTGGACAACTGACAGTTCATAGATATGATATGAAAATAGTTGCTATAGAATCACACTTGTCACACGCAACGCAATCACACGCGCCCCACGCAACGCCGACCTGCGCTGTCCAGATCGGCGTGGGACGTGTGAAAGGTAGAGGGGATGGGGCCGATGAGAGTTGAGTTGATGTCCATGCTTATATTTTTGATGTTTATTGATTGTATTGCGGTTAATTTGAGAATTGCTCGTAATTCTGAAATTTATCACTTTCAGAATTACGAGACATGACAATGACAAAGCTGAACAGTAGATATGCGTGCGTTTTCTAATAACTAATAAGGGAAACACATAACCTAAAAAAGAAACGTCAAATCAACTGAGAGTGACGCGCCACCTAGAAACACCAATCACACGCGTTGGAAGGCGTGTCCTTACCTAACTTTGCATTGCGTACGTAGGACAAGTGTGCACGTAGGCCTGGGAACGTGGGATTGCATACGTTGCGTGCGTGGGCCTAGTCTGTCCTTACCTTAAGTGTTGTCCTTGAAATATTAATAATGGCCGCACAGCCGCCCGTGTCATACACTATGAAGAAAAGATTCGAGGATTTATCGAGTCCCGTTGATGTTCTGAATGTTTATTTACATTTGAAAAAGTACTTGAAGACATCAGTGATGAATTTTTATAAACAAATTTTAAAACGCACGCGTGATTATTGTTTAAAGTAATAAATTAGATAGACGATAAAGAGCCCCGCGTGTGATAGAAGTAATACATATTTTTGACGCATAGAAAAGGTTAAGTGAATTGTGCAGCTGATGATTATTCGCAGCACGCCGACGATATAGAAGCTTGGGTTTCGGCCAGCAGGACCGGTGCGGTATTGGCATAAGCGCTAGTGCCTGTTGGTGGACGAAGCGGATATATTATTAAACGGAATGTTCCAGATGCTGAAGTCTCCAACCATGTTACCGCAGGCCACTGTGTTTACACTGAAAAAAAAGAAGTAAATTTGAATATGATATATATGTACATATAATGAAGGATATTATAAGATATTGAGATATATAGGTACAGTAGATTATAACATAAATGTATTGCAGCTAGCATCGAGTCGAACACAGATGCATTGCACGCATACAGCATGTTTCAAATATGTTATTTGACTAAAGCTAAAAAGAAAATAAGTTTATTTATAATATTAACAGTAATTCGGTGAGCCCTCAAATTCAGACAAGGTACCTGAGAGCAAAAATCGACCTTAAGCTCCCCTCATTTCAAATACGACAAGGTCGATTCGCAGTCAAAACGGGACCTGGAAATCGTTGCTACGCCAAAACCCACCGTCCGTCTATCGAATTTCAAACAAAATAAGGCTCAGATTCATTCAAACCGGCCACCCTAAAGTCTCGCCAGGCGAAAATCCACCGTCGGCATATCGACGTTCAAAGAACATAAGGCTCAGATTCATTCAAACCGGCCACCCGAAAGTCTCGCCAGGCGAAAATCCACCGTCGGCATATCGACGTTCAAAGAACATAAGGCTCAGATTCATTCAAACCGGCCACCCTAAAGTCTCGCCAGGCGAAAATCCACCGTCGGCATATCGACGTTCAAAGAACATAAGGCTCAGATTCATTCAAACCGGCCACCCTAAAGTCTCGCCAGGCGAAAATCCACCGTCGGCATATCGACGTTCAAAGAACATAAGGCTCAGATTCATTCAAACCGGCCACCCTAAAGTCTCGCCAGGCGAAAATCCACCGTCGGCATATCGACGTTCAAAGAACATAAGGCTCAGATTCATTCAAACCGGCCACCCTAAAGTCTCGCCAGGTGAAAATCCACCGTCGGCATATCGACGTTCAAAGAACGTTATCAATGAGAAATAGGTTAGGATACAGGCGAGTTCTCCAAATATTTCTATATTGTGTCAATATTACTATTGTCTGTATCTGTATTTTCTCCATAAATAATAAAAAAAAAAATAAAAAAACAAACAAACAAACAAAAAAACGTAAGGCTCAGAGTGGGTCAAATCATGTTTCAACACCCCCCAAAATACACATTGCTTCATTCACATTACAACATTCTAAATATACACAAACCAATTGCAGGACTGCAATAGGCAAATCCTAGTATAATAGAAATATGTATTACTTAATTACATAACATAACCTAACAGATGGAGCGTATGTGGGGATCGGTCAAATGGGGGAATAAAAAAAGAAGAGGAACTTTTAGCTTAAAGGGGGCACGCACAATGCGATGTGGACGTGTTGACAGTCATGCAAAAACCGCGCAGTTTTTTTTTTTCGATTTTATTTTGCGTCTGTTTTTTTTTTTTTAACATTAAGTCCACACAGGAAAATCTGAATAAAATAATTTCCCTGGGGGCTCTTACGACAACTTTGGGAGTGCTTGCAGAGGGTTTTTTTAAGGAAAGGAAGGAGAGAAAGTTTTGTCAAGGAAAAACATACATAAGGGGGTCAGTGTATCCAGGAGTGACGGACGTGTGAATCTATCCTTCCGACTGCGGTGCAAGGCGATGGGTCAGGAGAGTTCGACTGGAGAGGTCTAGGGGTCTCCCTCTTAATTAGATCGAGCTTCATCACTTCAAATATAATAACTATTATGTATATTTGAAGCTTGACCTAAGCGAAACCGGTTGGCGTAAAAATACAATAAATTCGTGGTTTATAACAAAGTGTTTGTTTTACTTAATATGATGTCAAATCACAAAGTAATAATATAACAAGTTAAGTAACAAAATACCTTTTGGAGTTCAGAGCCAGAGAGGTGAGGCCGCAAGGTTCAGAAGAACTTTCTGATCCGGCAGAATCCAGTCCGTCCACATTCACTTCTATTCCGTTGATCATGTCAAACACCTAAAACACACATAGACAAGACATACAAGGTGTGTTCAAAAGAAAAGGTGAATTTTGAATTTTCGCAGGCTGTGTACATTCGATTATCGATTTTTTTTTGTTGTTATGTTGGTACACATATGTTTATTATATGTTAGCATTATCAGCCATTTTGGATCAGTGGTTTGTTTTTGACAACTGGAAAGGTTAGTCAAGTTTTTGGGTGTTTTTCGATTTTTTACTTTTTATGAACACACAAAACGTGACTAACCTTTCCAGTTGTCAAAAACAAACCACTAATCCAAAATGGCTGATAATGCTAACATATGATAAACATATGTGTACCAACATAAAAAAAAAAGTCGATAATCGAATGTACACAGCCCGCAAAAATTCAAAATTCACCTTTTCTTTTGAACACACCTCGTATAGTCTTCAAAATAATGGATTTTTTGGTTGACTGCGGACTAAATTAATTTCACAGCTATAACCCGCCAACACAAAAAGAGAAAAATAAAATTTCAATTTATCAAGTTAAAAAATTATAATACATATATATATATATCATAAAATAATCCCCTTTTAAAGAAAACATAGAGAAAAGTTGTAAAAAAAATTGTCATAGCCAATTTCCAGTTTTCTATAGACATGGACGTAATTGAATTAATTAATCAAATGAATAAATTCAGTCTCATAACATACAGCGCCCTTTTTGATTTTTCACAAAAACGGAGCTATACAAATCATCCAATTATTATTACTATACTCGGTCTAATTCTCAATTTGACACAGAATTAATTCTTGTCTCAGTCATCTCGCCAGATTCCATATAGTCAGCTCGCCTTACTGTGATTGTGGGTCAGAGGACACTCTGGACCATAATTTCTTTGCGTGTCCTATCAATGAACAATTTCCAAATTTTATGCATGAATTGGTAAAACTTAAAATTGAACTCCCTACCAGTATTCCCTGCCTTCTAAGTCTCGTCTTCCCCCAAATGAACAATCTATTAGCAAAATATATTTATAAAAATTGCATTAAAATTTAAGTCATTGAGGATTAAAAACACATAAATTTACGCTGTAACTTATCTGCTTCAATTTTATTTGCCCAAATATTATATCCTGTTTAAAAGTAACTAATTTTAAGAACAATCTGTACTATTAAATCTAACTTAATGGGTGAAGGCCACAAATTTTTTTTTTTTAATAAAAAATACTTGATTCCTTAGGCCTTGCATCCGTATTTCTAATGCGCGGCACAATAATTATGGCGCGGATACTAACGGGCGGCGACGCCAAGTCGCCGGAGGTATTATCGTATTGTGCAGGACTCCGTCTAACGTACTGTATCCCACGCCGTAATCCATAAAAATCCATATGTCGTCGTTTTTACGCAGCCCGCACATTCTCCAACGCACAAAACCGCCACAAATCACCCGGTCAGTAATTCTGAGGTCATCCGTATTCGCTATCGCAGTCTGTATTCCATAATTCAAAGAATTAAGAAACATATTCTGTTATTACGAGTCTGCCCGCAGTAGATCCGCAGGACGCGAGTTAGTCAAGTCACTGCAAGACACTAGTCGGAAGTTCCTAATTCATTGCTCAGTGACCGCAGCGAATACATTACAACGCTGCTGCATTTATAAAATCATAATGTGTTGTGCGAATGATCTCAAATAAAACTCTGGTTCACACAGCAAGCGCTTTGTATTTTATTTGTAATAGGAAATGAAGGACAGCCTAGAGACCAAAGTCCTTTATCTAATAATATCAAAATCTCTGTAGCTGCTCTGCAGGCGGGTAACCCTTTTAATTCTCAAGGGAAAGTATGCCTATACTAGAGACATCTAACGGTAAATCTATGAACTATTACTGCTGGAGCCATCTGTGCTAAAGTAGCTAAACTAATGTACATATGTAATATGTCACGTGTATACGAGTGAGAGGATGTCAAAGTGTTAAAGCCATAAATCATTGCAGTGCTCCCAACCGTCTGGGGCCAGTGAGACTATGGCATCCCCGATTGGGGTATGTTATGAGGCTGAATGTAGTGAGAAGGGGAAGAGGATGGGAAAGAGGAAGGTGGGAGGAAAGTACCTGGCTATTCAGATCTGGTCACCAAATACGGCTAAAGCCATTTCAAACAACTTTTCGATTCTAAATGGTGGTCTTTCACCAGGGCGATACTGAGAGTATCTTCCAGTCCGGAACGTGCCGCAAATATGCGTTATATATATTATTTAAACTAAATAACTTGTGAAATAACACTTAAAAATTAATAAAATAGAATTTACTTGCGCCACCGGGATTTGAGCTAGCGACAAGGATCGTAACCACTCAACCACGGAGAACGTCAGATTTTATTTAATAAAGGGATACATGTCTTACCTGCAGCATGGCGGAGTTGCGAAGCGCCTCCCCCACCACAGCCAGAACCAAGGAGTTGCAACCTGGAAGCCAATCCACTGAGGAGACTGCGTGGTCCAGGTACAATACTTGCAGCGGGCTGGTCTGTCGCAGACAGACACACAAAACTGTTATTCACAGCGCACAATAAGACTTATTATTAATAACCTGACAAAAATTCAAATAAGCAAAACAGTCACGTTGAGGCGCTTTTCTTCTGATCACAATTTGTTTAAAAGCTGAAACGGACCGAGAATCAGCATTTAACGGGGACCATTATGCAAAAAAAAAACGAAATGTCTTTTGTAGTATCTTTGTGTCGATAGTTTCCCATAGATGGCACTGTCCGCAAGACGGTACAGGTGCAAGGCTAAAGAAAACTCTCAAGGTCAGCAGACAGAATATTACCTTTAAGTACAAAGGAGCTTACCTTCCTGGCTCTCCAAATCAATCATACAGTAATATCGTGTATCATGTTATTTAAATAAATAACCGAGTGTCGTTGTAAATGGACTTTCTATTTATCAAGAAATAATTATACAACCTGTACCGTCTCACGGTCAGTGCCATCTATGTGAAACTATCGACACTAAGATACTACAGCTTTAAACTAATGTGACAAAAAGTTCAAATAACCTGACCTAAGGCTCAGTTGTTTATACCTCTGTCACACTTAACATTGTTATGAAAGCAACATCATTTTGATTTATTTTTTACATTTATCACTTCAGATATTATAACGGACCGTTGACTCCCGATTCTCGGCCCGTCAGCGAACGGTCAAATTGTGATATTGTCCACAGACTGTTAAAGGAACTCTCACCTGCGGGAGAGAGTAGGTGCGGATCTCCAGGTCGGCCCCCAGCGTGAGGAGGGTGAAACCGGGGGCCTTGCTGGTGAAGGAGACCCTCAGCACCGCGGAGCCGTGGGGCTCCAGAGGGAACACTAGGGGGCTCACGTGGGTCGATGCTGTAATCACATAACACATATAAGTATATTAACAGAAAGATCAATGCGTAAACTTCAATTAATAGATAGGATTTTAGTATGGTTTTGTTGTTTTTCATTATTTCTAATTTCCCTTGTGCAGAGTGGTGTATATGCAGTTTTGTGTAATTTTTTGTAGTGGCACGTACGCAAAACTCGACAGACACAAGCGGAACACCCATTCACAGTTGATGTCGGCTTCATGAGAACGGATCGTTTCTCCAACTCATTTTTGTGTAAGGTGGCTAGCTTGTGGAACGAGCTGCCGGCGCCTTCGTCCTTCGTATAATCCCTAGCAACAGCCCCTACCTTGACCCGCCAAATGTATTTTTGTAGTGTAGTTTTCTGTATTATTTGCAGTTTTGTAGTTTTGCGTGGTTTTGAATAGTTCTAGCTGCCCCGCAGCGTTGCCAACCGGAAGGCACATAACTTGTACACTAAAACAATGACAATGGTATCATGTATTTTTATTTATTATTGAATTAGTTTTTATTAACTTTATGTACATAAAGTAATATGTGCATGGTTACATTTCCTTGTAACAATTATTTTTAAATACACTCATTCTTCAGACTTTCAGGCATCTCATCATACATTTTCAGTCCTCTATACATTAAGCAGTTCTGTGATTCTGTTTTTGTCATATCGACCCCTCCTACGCAAAGTATTGCAATTACAGAGTCGGAAATTTGCACGAGAGTGGTTTAAAGAGACAGCAAGCTTGGTGCAAGTCGAGCTTTTGATCATTTTGCACCAAATTTGGGATGTAATCGACAATGAAGGTCCCAAATTTGGTGCAAAACAATAAAAAACTCGACTCGCACTGAACTTCTGTCACTTTAAAACCACTCTCCTGTAAAGTTATGATTCTTTACATAGGAGGGGTCAATACGCGATAATCTAATTCTGATTACATTTCTGGTTTCATAATCATATCTGAAAAATACCCTCGACTCTGTGCAGAAACGGGCGGTCCGTTTGATAGATTCGTCTATCTTAACCAACGGATTGCAATCTTTGGAGCACAGACATCTGGTGGAAATGCTGTCCTTGCTCTACCGGTATTTTAACGGAAGATGCTCTGAGGAACTAGCGTCATTGATCCCTACGGCACCGGTGCATAGTCGGGAAACACGCCAAATGCGCATCCAACATTTGCACACGGTTGACATTTGTCATATGAGAGTGGATCGCTTCTGCGACTCGTTCTAGTGTTCAACAGCTCGGCCGTGGAATGATCTGCCGGCCTCTGTGTTTCCTCCATCCTACAACATGGGTCTCTTCAAGACCCAAGTTCACCCCTTCCTATCTTATAAATGACCCTCCACACAGCATCCCCAAACATGATATAGTCTGGAGTTAATGTTAAAAAAATAATTTTGTTTTTACTAATACTAAAAACAATTTCATCCATAAAATATTTTGGCATCTGGTTAGTAAGAATTTAATGTATAAAAATTAATACATCATTTAGCAGTCTGTTTTTCATTAGAATACAAATAAAGCTCCTTTCTCATGTGTTTGGTTTTTGTACATTTACTTTTTCCTTAGTAAATAACTCATATCTCTGTTTTGAATAATACAGAAGCTTTTATAATTTCTTCAAACGATTGGTATTCATTAATTGATAAACTAAAGTTCTTAAAAACTTAAGACAAGATTTTTGTGCATAGCGCAAAGGGTAACAAGTATTATTTTTATAAACAATAATTATTAATCTAAAACACTCATCCAAATTGAAAAAAACCTTCCGAGCAAAGATAAATGTCGCCGGCAGGACTCGAACCCGCACCCTTCTAATGTCCGGTCAGATGCTCTACCATAATTTGTCTCGACGCCATCTATTTGAGGGATTTAGCCGTTACAAGCCTCTCTCATACTAATAAAGTTGGTTGTTTACAGGTGAAAATATAATAAAAACAGTAATTATTGAATGGAACACTAGTATATATTGATTAACTTGGCGGGTTTTGCGATAAGCCGACGTAGCTCAACGGTAGAGCATCTGACCGGACATTAGAAGGGTGCGGGTTCGAGTCCTGCCGGCGACATTTATCTTTGCTCGGAAGGTTTTTTTCAATTTGGATGAGTGTTTTAGATTAATAATTATTGTTTATAAAAATAATGATTGGTATTCACTTTATGACGTCATTATTAATAAATTAATTAAATAATATACTGTATTCACCACCACACAGATATCTACATGTTTCGAAAGCGATGGTTTCTTCATCAGGAATACATGGAATACTAAAAATAATAATGTCAAGTATAGAAAAATAATTATTAAATTACAATTTCTTCAAACGAATGATACTCACTCTGTGGCCTCATCATTATATATTTATAAAGTGTATTTTTAATTCATTTATTAATTATTATATTTAGTATTATATAAATTCCTGATGAAGAAAACACCGCTTTCGAAACATGTAAGATATCTGTGTATATTAATAAAGTGGTGAATACAAAGTATAACCCCAATAAAACAGCTCTGTTGGTCATAAGATATAGACAAGGCCCGACTAGTATTCCTGCAGCTACCCTGAACGGTGTGATCCTGAAGGTGACTGAAGAAACCAAATACCTAGGACACATAATCACCAGTACTCTGATGGATGATGATGACATTGATAGGCAAAGACGAGCTCTCAGCGTAAAATCGAATATGCTCAGTAGAATATTTCGTCTTTGCAGTGCCGCTGTGAAAAGGACTCTCTTCCTTGCCTTCTGCGCAACGTTGTACGCCTGCGAACTCTGGGCACACTACAAAAAGAGTAGTATGGAAAGACTTCGTGTACAGTACAATAACGCCTTCCGCATAATGTTTGGCCTCCCCAGATACTGCAGCGCTTCCAGTATGTTCACGGAGGGGCGAGTTTCCGGTTTTGCAGCCCTTATAAGATCCAGGGTGGCTGGAATGAGGGAAAGAATAAACAGCTCCAGGAATATCCTCAGCATGGAAGTCCGCCTCAGTCCAGCCTCCAGCATCGACGGATACTGGACAAATATATTGTCCCCTCATAATATAAGTACCGCAGCACCTTAAAGGATTTATTTTCATATACTTATTTAGTTAAATTCTTCTTTTTTTTATTTTAATTTTTGTTTTATGTTGTGATGTATCACCATACTACTGTCTTATAATTTTTGTATATTTTTCTATAACTATTGCATGTATATTTTATATGGAATGTGTGGGACTGCACTAACCTCCCCACATACCCCAATAAACATTTATTATTATTTTTATTATAAAGTATATTATCAAATGAAACACAAACATTGTTTCAACCACATTTATTTTACACGACTAACGGGTTTCGGAACAATCGTTCCATCGTCAGGGCAAGTATATACTGAACAACATTACTAAATTATGGAAGAACATACATAGTAAATGGCACAGTGGGGGTGGGGATTGGTAAAGAGTGGGGGAAGATATACAGATTGGGGGAGGGGAGATTGAAAAGAAACATATTTAAAATGGGGCTGTAAGATAGGTTTTTTGATGATTAATAATACTCATTATTATATACCCATAATTTAGTAATATTGTTCAGTATACACTTGCCCTGATGATGGAATGGTTGTTCCGAAACCGGTAGGCGTGTAAAATGAATGTGGTTAAAACAAAGTTTGAGTGTTTCATTTGATTATAATGGATAATCACAAAGTGATAGTACAAAGTATATTATTTAAATCATTCATTTAATTTATTTAAGCTTGTTAAGTTTCCTCCATTGGCCAAATGTAATATCGTAGAGCAATGATGTAAATGCGTCTTTTTTTTTTTTTTTAATAACTGCTCCCAATTGTCTGGAGCCAGTGAGACTATGGCATCCACAATTGGGGAAAATTGTGAGGCTGAAGGTATTGGGGAGGGGAAGGAGAAGGAGAAGAGGAAGAAGAAGATGTGGAAAATACCTGGCTATTCAGATCTGGTCACCAAACACGGCTAAAAGCCATTTCAAGCAACGTTTCAATTCTGAACGGCGGTCTTTCACCAGGGCGATACTGAGAGTATCTTCCACTCTGACAAAGTGTGATTAGCTAAAATGTCACTTAGTCAATTTAAAATACATAGTAGGACTCTTTCATTGGCTTTAAAACTACGCACGTGAGAACCCTTCACGTGTGTTTCACCATATGTGAGAAATAATGAATTATTCGTACCGGCAATAGGAGTTGCGTGGCTAACTCTACAAGCGAACAGTTCCCCGGTCTTGCAGCCGGCCACAAAGACATCTTCTGCTTGATCACTGCAACACAAACAACAACATGTAATGCCCGAATACAGAGGGAAAGCTTGTAGCGTAATAATTTTAAAAGAAGAGTATTACGGGCGTGTCCGCAGAGGCGTGCATTCCATAAAGCCACATAACCACTGCCCACCCTGCAAAACTCTCATCCGCCCCCTCTCCCTTGTTTTTTATATGACAATGCGATGAAATTTAAATATATACACTGTGACTGAGAGATAATAACTCCCATTTATGCGGTCGACTCTATTCCCCGACACGATTTTTTTCATCGTCCCTGTTCTCCATTATGATAGCGCATTGCTCTCGATATATATTTATATGTATATTTTACATTTATTTATTTATTTAGACATGCACAATACATTTTATTACAGACTTGCTGTGGTAACCGGCTTCGCTCGGGACAACTTTCGAGAGTGTTCTGAGATGTTCCCTAATGATGGCGTAGTTTTAACATTGACGACTTCCTCATAGATCTAAAGGCCTCCCCGCTTTGCACACAAAGCGCTTGGGAAACAGAATCCCCTACCAAACTGGCAGATGATTACAACACCGCACTCTCAACCCTTTTAAATAAATATGCTCCAACTTCTACAAAAACTCGGCGAGTTCGGAAATCTGACGACTGGTTTGATGAAGAATGTCGAAATCAGAAGAGAGTAATGCGGAAATTGGAGAGGTCCTACAGAGAGTCAGGGATTACCTCACGAAACGTTTGGATACAGGCTCAAAAAGAGTACACAATCTTAATTCGTTCAAAAAGGTCTGAATATTGGACAAATAGGATTCACTCAGAACGTAAAAATCCGCGTCGTCTTTGGAACTCGGTTAAGACAGTTGTTGCCGATGTTCGTGTAGAAAATACAATTGACATCGCTCCGGATATCTTTTCCAAGTTTTTTCTCGAAAAAATTGAGTCCATACGCGCGCTAACAATCGCCGCCCCACCGCCATCATTTACAAAAAATAATGGCGGAACCTTATCTGCCTTCAAATCTACAACCCTCGAAGAAGTGAGGAAGTTAATACTCGCTTCACCGAACAAACAGTGCGCACTCGATCCTATACCAACATGGTTACTAAAGAAGTGTTGCAACGAATTAGCTCCATTCCTAGTTCAACTCTTTAATAAGTCATTTAACATTGGTGATTTTCCAAAATCACTAAAAGCAGCTGTCGTAACTCCATTATTAAAAAAACCGCAATTGGACGCTGAAGATCTTTCAAATTATCGACCCGTTTCAAATCTTCCATTTATATCTAAAATCTTAGAAAAAATTACTGCTTCACAGATAATAAGTCACTTAAATTCAAATAAATTGTTAACTCAACGGAAACTGGATTACTACGCGTTTTGTCGGATATAACTCTGGCCATAGAGTCGGGTAAGCTGGCACTTCTATCAGTCTTAGACATGAGTGCCGCTTTTGATACGATTGACCACGATTTTCTTATCACACGTTTAGAAGAATCCTTTGGTTAAAACTGTGGCGTTAAGAATTGGCTGACATCGTATTTAACCAATCGTTTACAAGCAGTGAAGATGGGGCAAAACCAATCAAAATATGCAACCCTTTCATCTGGAGTACCCCAGGGGTCCATTCTGGGTCTTCTGCTGTTCATCATTTTCACAAATGATGTAGCTAAAATAATAGAATCGTTTGGTCTTCAATCCCACTGCTATGCCGACGACCAGCAAGTTTATTTCTACTGCTTACCAGAAGAAATAGACAGACTAAAAACTCGCATAGCTGAGTGTCTAGAAGCAATAACTTGCTGGATGACCTCAAATAGATTGAAGCTGAATCCGTCAAAAACTGAGTTTCTCTGGACCGCCACAAGCAGACGTCAGCATATCATTGATAACTCCCCAATAAATATTTCGGGAAGTGACATTACTCCGAAGACGTGTTAAATTACTCGGTGTCAATCTGGATGCAGACTTTTCCCTTAAAAGTCAAGTAAACAGAACTGTAAGTACAGGGTTCTTTCAATTAAGGCAAATAAAAGCAGTACGGAGAAACCTGCCAACAGAGGCAACTAAACTGCTTGTCAATTCGTACGTTGTGTCACGTCTAGATTATTGCAACGGAATATATGCGAGTCTCCCCAAATACCAAATTAACAAATTGCAATCAGTATTCAACGCTGCAGCAAGACTTATCACCGGCGTATCTAAATATTCTCACATTTCAGAGCATCTCAAAAATCTCCACTGGCTCAAATGTCCTGAAAGAATCCAGTTCAAGCTCTGCTTGATGGTATTTAAGTCACTTAACGGAATGGCTCCGGCTTACTTATCAGAACTGTGTATTCCCGAAAATACCAACTCACGGCAGTCCACCCTTAGGTCAGCAGGGTCATCAGCTATCGGCAGGTTGAAGGAACCAAAGCGCACACCTAATACTAAGTTCGGTGATCGTGCTTTCGGAGTGTCAGGACCTAAAGTCTGGAATGAACTGCCGCATGACTTAAGAATTATCAAAGACTCAACAGAATTCAGAACTAAACTTAAAACACATCTTTTCAGACAATCGTATCCATAAATTAAAGAAATTCACCTGTAAATTGCTTAGCTAGGCTGGCCGGTTAGTACTTACCTAAAGTCATTAAATAAATAAATAAAATAAAATAAAAAAATATATATATTAAAAATTCACGCATCGGTGCGCAAATGCGTCCACAGCCCGCAACACTGTAAACAACCAAAGTGTAAAATAAAAAATAAAAATAAAAAACGTTAATATTTATTAAAGATTCTTACGCTTTTCAAGGTAATTTTATAGATATTTTCGAGTCCTAAAATTCATTTTATGAATACTTTCCAGTCCTAAAAATTAATACCAATAATTCAATAAATACCACTCTTCTTGTGCCACCAATCATCTAATAAATGTAACATCAATAGAAAGGGAGAAACAAATAACCATGTAAAACTATCATCTCTATAATTAAATTTTTCTAAAACTGTGTTCATCTGAAGCGACCTGCCAGGTAAGTATGTTTTTCTGTATCTGTTTGTACATAATTAGTTAAGAAATATTTGTACAGCGCCCTTGAGGTGATTTTTCACAAAAACGGCGCTATACAAGTCATCCAACTATTATTATTATTATTATGATGTTCTCGATTCACTATTCCCGGACATTCCACAACATTCAAGAATGTTCCGGGATGTTCTGGAATGTTGTGGAATGCTCTCGAATACTTTTTTTTTTAATAATATATATTGATTAAAATTAAGATTATCGAACCTTTTAGAACTTTCCAGAACCTTCTAGACTCACCGCCACACTCCGCCACTCATTTCTGAAAGCTTCTAGAACTTTCTCCTTCCATAACTTCCTATAGCATTAGCGAACAATCCAGAACATTCTGGAACTTTCTTGGCTCACCAACATACTCCACCACTCCTTCCAGAACTTTTTACAGCTTTATCGAACCTTCTAGAACTTTCCGGAAGACTGTTCTTGAAATTTATAGAGGGCGAAACTTCATAATAATAATAATAATAATAACAAAGCATTTATATAGAGCAGTTTTGTGTTGTTTCACTTCAAGTGCGCTTTACTATAAATAAACTTTAAAATTATTAAATAACTCCATTCAGTGGTATCCTACAGTGCTACTTTACATTCTATTTATACATTCTTAACATATTACATACATTCCTGCTTATTCTTAATACTACTCCAACAGTACTCCTTAGGTGCATATTCATAAAAAAAATTACAAAATATTATACAGTATACATATGGCTATACAAAAATAACATATTCACAATATTACTACAAAAATAGTAACATTTTAAGACAGAAGTCGGGTTATGTTCAGCAATAACTCATATCTTCAAAAGCACGTCCTTTAGGTAAAAATCGGAACCCTCATCCTAGAGGGGGGATAGAGATCTACCACACCATATAACTCCCTTGATCGTACCGGGACTCGTTTCTGAGTTTTTGCGGGCCGCACGTTTTTTTGGACTTTCTTGTATAATACATATTGATGATAAGGATTGGGATATTAAAATTTACATAGTTAAAGTACCTATTACGTATGTCCATACAATATCTTATTCATTTTTGTCTGGGATAAGAATACTTCTTAACTAATGAATGCATGTGTGACTAACAATAGTGAAAAGATAGAAAGCGTGTGGAGAGATGGTGTGGAGAAGTGTAGAGAAGTTATGAAATCAAGAAATGTAATTGACTGTGAATAAAAGTTTAAAGAAAAAAATAAGTGTCGTCAAGTAATTTATGTCACGCTAAGAAAATTTAATAAATTTGTTTTGTATAATTGGTGAGTTCTTTGCTGCATTAGTGCTGTTGGCTTCTACGTGTGCCTGGTACTCCTCGATGGAACATTTAAAGTTATGACGGACAGCAACTCGAGAATATCTGTTTTATTAATTAGCAGGTTATGTAGAAACGATAGATCTGACAAAGTACGTCTTTTTTGTAAGGTTAAGATATTATTTTTTTTTTTTTTTTATATGAATACCTCACAAGAGTCCCAACTGCTCCCAACCGTCTGGAGCCAGTGAGACTATGACATTACCAATTGGGGAATGTTGTGAGGCTGAAGGTATTGGGAGGGGAAGGAGAAGGGGAAGAGGAAGGTGGGGAAATACCTGGCTATTCAGATCTGGTCACCAAACACGGCTAAAAGCCATTTCAAGCAACGTTTCAATTCTGAATGGTGGTCTTTCACCAGGGCGATACTGAGAGTATCTTCCACTCTGGAACGTGGCAAATATACTTATATATTATTTTTAAATGAATTAATTGTGAAACAACACAAATTAATTAAATAAAAATTACTTGCGCACGCCGGGATTTGAACCCGCGACCTTCGGATTCGTAGTCGAGAGCCTTACCCCTCGACCATGGAGGCCGTCAATTATTTGTAGTTTTGTTGTATTTGTGACAGCGAAAAGTTACCTTTTGATGGCTTCCACCGCGCTAGACCACACCTTGCGAAAGTCTATGCAGCTTAGGTCCGGCAGTGACATGGACTTCCCTACCTGCGCGTTCACCTCGTAACTGAAAAAAATATATATCAAATTTACATAGCAAATATGATTTCTTTTTTTAAATACGATAAACCCGCAAATAATTTTCTAAGTTGCCTCCAAAATTATGAAAATTGATTTTTTTTCATGGCCTATAATTCATAATTTAAAACAAAAATAAAACTTCTCAAAAAAAAATATATCATTCAGTTTGGATGGGTATTTTGGCCTCAAATCCAAAATTAAGTTACGTATAAAACAGGCAGCACAGCCGTTCCTCTTAATAGTTGCCGATTCCCATCCTATTCGATGTGGGAGTGGTATAGCGAATAGGAAACTTTTATAACATCATTTTGACATAAAATATTTGTTAAAAACAAAAAAAATGTATTTTGTGAGTTTCCCACATAACATAAGACTATTAGAATTCTAAGCTGCATTAGCTTCTTGGAAAAAAAAAGCATTTTTATTCTACAATAACCAAGTAATGAACAATTTTCTCCAATAAAATATCAAGTTGATTTTTTTTTTAGTTTTGTCACGTTTCTAAAGCAGTTTCCCATCTAAAATGACATTTCTTACGGTCGTCACGGGCACAATAAGTAAGGTACTTCAAACTGCATTGCATTTGATGACCATGAAATGAATGTATGATTCCATTTGAAAATTATCCCATTTCATGCAAAATGTTGATTCTCGGCACGTTTCAGCAATTGATCAAATTGAGATCGCCTGTCAAGCATAACGGTAACACTGTTACGACAGACAGCTGATCCCGATTTGATCGAAAGCTGAAAATGGCAGAGAATCAGCGGTTAACGGGAACCCTTCAAATATTCAAATGGGTGCTGATCATCAAATGTGACAGTGGGTCAGATTGTGAGTGTGTAAGAAAAAAGAGTTGACTTACCATCTGTGCTGAACAAAAGTAGAGGCCCCAAAGTTAACCAGCCAAATTACCACTTTGCCGTCCGAGCCACAGCTCACTAAAACCTGAAATACAAAGAAGAGAAATCAATTTCTAATTATTTCTACTATCACCGACGTCAGAATAAATAGACCTATCCTAAAGCAAAATCTGCATACTATTTTAACGGCTGGAGCCAAATCACGCGACAACCTGTTTAGCACCAGCGGGGTTTGCTAATTTCTAGAATAAACATTTTTTTTATAGTTCACACAGGGCCTATGTAATTTTTGGGGATGCTGTGTGGAGATTATAAGTTTCTGTTATAAAAATGTGTAAAGAGAAATATCTTTAAAAAAATCAGGAATATTAAAAATGGAAACCAATTTATAACACCTCATTTTAAAACAACTTAAATGCAAAACCGTTGTATTTATCAAGCCGTAAAAAATTACAATAACCTCCCCATTGAAATGAGCTCTATTAATTACCAATCAGAACAAATAAATAAAATTAAACTCTTCTTTAAAAAAAACTTAAACTAACTAACTAACTAACCATCACGCCGTTTCTCCGCAGGGGTTGGCAGAGAGGACGGACCGCCAAACAACTCGATCTTGGCATACACTTCTTGCTTTAATCACATTCATACAACGCCTAATACATTCTCTTCTGTTATTCCGACTTCTGACATGACCCGACTCGAGTATTTGATTCACTTGATCGTTCCATGTCTTCCTCGGGCGTCCCCGGCTTCTTCTTCCATTCACATTCGCGTCATATATTCTCCTTACACTCCTCTCTTCGTTCATTCACTCTACATGCCCAAACCATCTATGCGTCCCTTTCTTAATCGTGCTCACTACGCTTACATCAGCCTTGCATTCTTTACGAATCTCAACATTTTTCACACGATTATACATGATTTTACCACACATTCGTCTCGGAGATCTCATTTCTACAGCATTCAGTCTACTTTCATCCTTCCTCTGCCAGTTCCATGCGTCACTGTCATACATTAGGGTTGGTATCAGCACTCCATTGTGGACTGCTAGCTTCGCTTCTTTGAACAACTTTTTGATTGCGCCAACCGTGTTCTTTCCTCCGTTAACGGAGTTTCCTGCATTCACCCTTCTTTCAATATTCCTATCAGTCTTTCCATCTCTCGTAAACATACTTCCCAAATACAAACTACAAACAAAAAAAAACTTACAAAGGTAAATATTTCATTCAAAACATTTTGTAAATAGAAGCAATTTAAATATTACGTAACTACCAAATTAAGAACCGTGTCTCCCTTATCAGATACAAGATCTCCTCTTTTCTGATAAGGTATACACGACCAAGAATACCCTTTAATTAAATATATTTTGTAAATTACTTGTAATGCAACTTATAAGAAATTAAAAAAAAATATATACATATATAAATAAAATAAAAAAAAATATATATATATATAAATAAAAAATAAATAAATATTTTTTGATTAAACTTCTTGAGATTATCAGATCTGTTGGTACACGGATTTTTATTTAAATAACCTGGTTGTTGGTGCCAGCGCCCTCGAGGAACCTGTCCCTCTGGGTATCCCGCAGCCACAGCAGAGCGGAGACTCGGTGGGCCTGGTGGGGCGAGGTCCCCGGGGCCTCCAACAGGGGAGACGCCCCCTCTCCCAGACGTTGCAGGTTCCACGCCGATACCTCACCTGGCCGGGGGAAATATTCAACAATTAATTATAATAGTACTTTACCGTAACTTTCGGTCACTTGACAAAACAGAACAGTGACAAATAGAACATTCAATAAAAGTGTGGGTAAGTGAAAAGTATGAGGAAAAAAGACTAACCTACCCAATTATTTGATCATGTTATGTTTTATCCGGTTGCCACTACTCTTTACTAGCTTCAGGTAGTTGGGACTCTTGTGCACTGATAATTAAAAAGATAAAATAACTAACTAACTAACCATCATGCCGTTTCCCGCCATTCAACTCTGTCTTGACACACGTTTCTTGCTTCACCCGCATTCATGCATTGTCTCATACATACTCTTCTGTTATTCTGACTCTTGACATGATCCGACTAAGTACTCGATTTACTTCATCATACCATGCCTTCCTCAGGCATCCCTGACTTCTTTTACCACTCACTTATGGGTTACATATTCTCCGACCGCTCCTTTCTACGTTCATCTGATCTACATGTCCGAACTATTTAAGTGTCATAGATAGTTTTACACACATACGCCTTAGAGATCTCATTTCATTCCTCTGCCAGTGCATTATCTCAATGATGTGAATCAGGGTTGGTATAAGCACTCCATTGTCACATATTCTTTCAACTTCTTTCACCGTTCATCAGCCTTGTGTCCAAACCATACAAGCGCCCCTTTCTTAATTTTGTTCATTACGCTTACAGTCTTTCCGAATCTTCACATAAAAATCAATTTATAAAGAGTAAAAATAGAAGTGGTCCCAAAATAGATCCTTGGGGGACTCCTTAAAAAAACCACATATTCAACTGAAACTAAGAAAAGGAAATAGAGTCATTGTAAAAAAAAAAAACAAACTGCTTAAAATTGACGGGACAGAGAATATGAATATATGGTAATGAAAATTCTTGGCTTCATTCTTCGAAATTCCAGGGTATTTAGGACTGTTTCAACCTTGAAAACTTTGTATAGAGCTTTAGTTCGTAGTTAAATTGAAAAAATTCAACATAAATTCCTAAGACACATTAATTATAAACTCGGTATTCCCATTGAAAGCATTAACTATCATTACTTGATGAAAAAACTAAATTTACTAAATCTCTCAGATCGAAGAATTATTTCTGACTTGATATTTATGTTCAAAATTGTGAATAGTAGTATAGACAGCCCCAATTTAATTAACCTCATTCAATTTCATATACCTACGAGAGCAACTCGTTCTAAGATCCTGTTTAAATGTACCGACATCAGGACTGAGCATTACAAACACTCACTTGTACCTAGATTACATGAAGTTAAATAATAGATACGCAGATGTAGCGGATCTATTTAACTGCACGAAAGGTAAGTACAAGAAGGCTATACTATCATATATTTTCAATCAATATTAATATAACTTAAGTTTACTATATGTTTTATATGTACACATATCTTTTACTTTTATATCCTTCACGAACTTTTATTCTTTATATACTCTTTGATGTCATTGTGCGACCTAATGTCACGTTTAATAGTTACCTTTTTTAATTATTTGTGCTATATTCTTATGCTTGTAGTTAACTCTGACGTGTAATTATTGTTTATGGTATATTTATACCGTTGATAAAAAATAAAAATAAAATAAAATTACTAGAATTCGACATTATAATAATAAAGAGCACACCTGATACCGATGCTGAAGCTAGTAGAGCGGGTTCGGACGGATGAAAAGTGACTGCAGAGCAGCAAGACGCCATCTTCAACTCTGCATTGTGTTTCAGCTCCTGCGTCTGTCCGCTGAATAGCACAAAATAACACACTGATAAATAAAAGTAACAGCGGAAGAGCGCAACAGTCGACCCAGTGAGACTATGACATCCCAAGTGTGGGGTATGTTGTGAGGCTGAAGGGAATGGGATGGGGAAGACGAGGGTTGCCTGAGAAGTGCCTGGCTATTCAGATATGATCACTAAATACAGCTAATGCCACTTCAAAAAACATTTCCATTCTGAATGATGGTCTTCGAATGTCCACGACTTTGGAATGTCATGCAAATTTCACTGAGGTAGTAGATACTTCCCACCCTTCCGCTTTCCCATCTCTTTCCTAATTATTCTTCCTTCAGCCTTACAAAATGAGAGTTGTAAGGCTCAAAACACTAAATCGGGCATAATAAAGGTTTGCTGTATTATAAACACGATTTACAACTGTTCATATTTTACGTCATAATAATTATAAACCTATTACCCCCTCATTGCGCTGTAACTAGCTACTTACATAGTATCTACCTTCTTACTTCTTTTAGACTTATGTTATTATATTATGTAATAAATCACTTGTTATACTCTTTTGTACAACCTGCAGTTATAATGAAACTTTTATTCATTACGGAGTAACTACATATTTATATTGTACCTACTTACATCTTTTACACTCTAATTATTATTGTATGTACTATATTATTTTACTCCTTTGTATAACTATGTGATGTAAAAGCCTTCTAGGTGTCATAAAATAAATACCTCAAAATTAAGGAACCAAAAATATTTTTTTAAAAAACCCATCAATAAAAAGTAAAATAGAAGTGGTGCCAGGATAGAACCTTGAGGGACACCAGAAAAAGGTGGAGCTAAGATATAATATCAATCACCTTCTACTAATAAACCTCGAAACTTGTCATATTCCTTTCCAAATAACCAATTTAACCTTTTCTTAAACTCTTGCGCAAATGTGTCGACTATATAACATCCACAGCAGTGGCGAGATAATCGACATTCTATTCTGCGAAGAGTTTGCTGAAGAAACAAACATGTCTTATAACCCCAATAAAACAGCTCTGTTGGTCATAAGATATAGACAAGGCCCGACTCGTATTCCTGCAGCTACCCTGAACGGTGGATCCTGAAGGTGACTGAAGAAACCAAATACCTAGGACACATAATCACCAGTACTCTGATGGATGATGAAGACATTGATAGGCAAAGACGCGCTCTCAGCGTAAAATCGAATATGCTCAGTAGAAGATTTCGCCTTTGTAGTACCGCTGGGAAAAGGACTCTATTCCTTGCCTTCTGCGCAACGTTGTACACCTGCGAACTCTGGGCAAACTACAAAAAGAGTAGTATGGAAAGACTTCGCGTACAGTACAATAACGCCTTCCGCATAATGTTTGGCCTCCCAGATACTGCAGTGCTTCCAGTATGTTCACGGAGGGGCGAGTTTCCGGTTTTGCAGCCCTTATAAGATCCAGGGTGGCTGGAATGAGGGAAAGAATAAACAGCTCCAGGAATATCCTCATCATGGAAGCCCGCCTCAGTCCAGCCTCCAGCATCGACGCATACTGGACAAATATATTGGCCCCTCACAATATAAATGCCGCAGCACCCTTAAGGAGTTATCTTACTCTTATTTAGTTAAATTATTATTTTTCTTTATTTATTTATTTTTACGATGTGATCTATGTATATATTTTGTATATTTTTTATAACTATTGAATGTATATTGTTGTATGGAATGTGTGGGACTGCACTAACCTCCCCACATACCGGAATAAACATTTATTATTATTATTATTATTATTATTCACTACTCTCTTTCAGAAATTCTTAATCGTTGTTTTGTTTTCACTTGACCCAAACTTTATTTTCTCTCATACACTAATAGTTGTACACCATTATTGGAAGGTTGGCATTTATTATTTCAATTTTCATGTAAACCCTAAAAAAAAAAGCATAGGTACCTCTTAATGTAAATGTGGATATTGCCTTCGTGTCGGCACCAATCCTCGTGCGAGAGTTTCCCTCGAGCCACGGCTAACGTGCTGCCGGCACAGCTCCAGGAAAGTGCCGATACGGGAAACTAAACCAAACAAACCCAAAATAAAACTTAATAACACAATAATTATATTCAGGGTTCATCAACGTGTTTAGTTTTGTGCTGCCTTCTCTTTGGCATTTTGCCAATCTAACTCTTTAAGACAAACACAATATTCATTTTTATAGTTTTTATTTGCTCCAGATTTTTAGCACGCGGCCCCTGGGCATAGAGCCAAGGATCTGAAAGAGGACCTCCGTTAAAATCAAAACAATATTAGCTTATGGTTGACAGGAAGGTAGATCTCTAAAAAGTTCATTTTCAGATAGATTTCGAAGAAGTATAAGCAGACGTGCATAAAAAAAATAGCGTGCTCAGTATCGCCATGTCGCCGCGGCCACAGGAAACCTAAACTCGTAAATTATTTCAGGACTCTACGCCGTGAATTCAAATAGTCCTTAGTGACATACGGTAGCTGTGTGACACTTCTTCCCATCCCCGACAAATTTTAACCAGTGATTTCCGAGTTGACTTGGAGAAAAAAATGTAGATGGCAATTTAGTCTCTGGTGACTTTTTTTGGTTTTTGCTGTATATATTTCATTATAGGAGACATACCCATTGATCTTTATCTTCTTCTATTATATAAAAAGAATGTCCCGGGCGGTGTGTTTGTTTTGTATACAAATGGACAGGTTTATTTCGAGCTTGATGAAATTTTGCACACTTAACTTTAGAAACAAGAGGAAGGTCACTGTCTACGTGAGATTTCGAAAAAACACCCCCCTTCCCCTTTCCCACCCCCTTAAAACAGAATTTTCACACTTCTTGATGAAATTTTGCATACTTGACATTCGAGAGTAGTCGGTAGGTAGGGGTAGAGTCAGGGGTATGGATAGGGGAGTGGTAGGGGTAGGGGTAGGGGCAGGGGTAGGGGTAGAGACAAGGGTAGGGGTAGGGGTAGGGGTAGGGGTAGTATACACATCATAACCTCAAAACTCTATACTCCAAACCATTCGCAATCCCGGGCAACACCAGGTACTTCAGCTAGTGTATTATATAAAGAAGGATGTCCCGGATGGGCGGTGTTGTTTGTTTGATGAAATTTTTTACATTTGACCTTCAAAACAAGAGGAAGGTCACTATCTGCATGAGATTTCTAAAACCACACTTCATCCCCCTTTCTCACCCCTTAAAGCAGAATTTTGGTAATTATTGATGTAATTGCGCACGTTGACGTTTAAAATAAGAGGAATACTACTAAGTAGGGATAGGGGTAGGGTAGGCAAAACTTGAGTCTAAACCATTCATAATCCCGGGCAATGCTGTAATATTTTTCAATGGAATATCTTATTGATAGGTTAATTTATTTATTATTTTAGTGTTTTATTATTCGATTTAATTTTTTAGAAATTTAATGTAAATCATATTTATTATTGATGCGGTGAAAGTTCCTCACCTTGATTTTATCCATTTCACCACTGCCACCAGAGTTTTGCAGGCTGTCACTGGGGGTGCTGGCATCTGCCTCAGGGGCCTCAGCACGCACCGTCTGCAGCAGACGTGCCACGGGGTCCGGCACAAGATTGTCACAATTTGGATTATAACTGACAAAATAGAGAAGACTCATTATCCTTTCTCTTACGGTGCTAGAAAATTCTGGAAACTCCGGTGCTGTACTCTCAGTGTACACATTTAGAGTTTTGTAAGCATTGTGGCACAGCAAGCGAAACCCTACACCTCTCTGGCCCACTACCATACCATTCGGAAAGTTGGTAATACATGCAGTCATACATAATAATAATAATAATAATAATTGGACCATTTCTATAGCGCCGCTTTTGTGAGAAATCACCTCAGGGGCGCTGTACAAATATTACTTCCTATTCTTGTACACATATGTGTATTTTGCCTAATTTTTAAAGATTTTTTATTTGTTTCGTCATTATCAATTGTTTTTTCAAGTGGGATTTACAAATAAATAAGGTTTGTGTATTACTAAGATCAATGGTTGGTAGATTATTTAAATTAAAATTCTTTGTTCCAATCTGTACACTTCGAATAATTTATTTATCATTGGCGGAATCTGTTATAAGGTATGGAATTACAGCCTGGCAATTTTCCTGTAAAACAAACATCAATCAAGTCCAATAAGTGCAAAATTCATTGGTTAAATTATTACCTCATAAAAATTTATACGAACAAAGGCATAATATTCCATACTTTTATCAGAGTCTCAAAATTCTTTCAGTAAGATCAATTCTGTGGTACAAAATTATATTTCAGCACATTAATAACCCTATATATAATACAAATAGACTAAAGCACACTTACAATACTCGTCTCAATTTTAATGAAGGATTAATGGTTTCAAAGCATAGTAGTGAGTGATCTCATGTACTATTTTATGCTACAAAAGTGAGAACTTTTGCTTATCAGAAAGCGCCGATCAATAGAGCGTTTCAACTATTCAACAATGCTGCATTAACCGTTGACATCTTTAAGGTCACTTACAGATAGTTTATCGACTATCTACTGACTGACGCATGTGACAAAATAGCCGTAAAGTTGTCCACCCTTGTATACTTCTGCTTTGTTGGGTTTTAGTATTAATCTTTTCCAATGATGCGGATGAATGAAAACAGAAGTGCCGGAAGAATAAATGACGGGGAAGTGAATGATAGAAGAAGTGGCGGATGCCCGAGGAAGATATGGATTGATAAAGTGAATCAAATGCTTGAGTCAGCATAACAGAAGAGTATGCATAAATGCGAATGGAGGAAGGAGTGTGTACCAAGAGTGTGTTGTGTGGCGAAGATGGTTAGTTAGTTAGTTGAGTGATTAGGACTTACTTCCTGAAGATGGAGTCCCTCTGGTTGAGACGGAGCTCCTTCATAACCATGGGGGCTATGCCCTCGAGCCAGCTGGCCAGGCCGGGGGGAGTGCTGGGCCTCTCCATCACAGGAGCCTCTGGGGGCTCCGTCTGCACCTGAAACGCCCGACATGTATTTATTTGTGTGAATACCGAACAAGGGATGATTGCGAAGTGGAAGATTGTAGGTCATTCGTTGTACACTGTGTTGATGAGATGTCAAACTGGTTTTATAAAACACAGGATGAAGCTGAACGCAAGCAAAACTGAATTTATGTGGATTGGATCGCCCAAAAGACAGCATTTAATTGACAATAGTCCAATAACAGTTATCTAGAGTGGACATTATTCTCTTAAACTTAGTTCGTTTTCTCAGTGTTTTCTTGTACCAACATATTATTTCAATGAATACTCTTAACTAGAGAGGACGGACCAACAAACAACTTGATCTTGGCTTACACTTCTTGCTTCATTCACATTCATACATCGTCTCATATATTCTCTTGTATTATTCTGACTTCTGACATCTTTCCGATCTCTAAGACGAATGTGTGGTAAAACCATGTATGACAGTGTGAAAATATTGAAATTCGTAAAGAATGCAAGGCTGATGTAAGCGTAATGAGTAAGATTAAGAAAGGGACGCTTAGATGGTTTGGGCATGTGGAGCGAATGAACGAAGAAAGGAGTGTAAGAAGAATGTATGACGCGAATGTGAATGGAAGAAGAAGCCGGGGACGCCCGAGGAAGACATGGCACGACCAAGTGAATCAAATACTTGAGTCGGGTCAATAAATACTCAACTTGGCAATACGGTAAAGTCCAGTGTATTTCTTCTAAAATAAATCTAATTCATAAGAAGACATCTACAAACAGATTCTGCTGAGACTCTGCAAGGTCAATGCCCTTGTAGTCTCCAGATTGGACTACAGCTTGAAAAAAATCGCGTGGATAGATGTTTCTACTAAGACTACGAAAATGTTACTAAAAAAAATTGGAATTATACAGTTTTTTAATAATAAAATAATCAAATCTGGATTTTTAGCTCGTGATGTAACTAAATAAAAATGGCTCGCGATATTTTTATTTACATTTTATGATTTTTTTTTTACCGTCCGTCGTTAGGGTTATTATTCAAATAGTAAGTAAAAAAAAAAACTGTTTTTTTTCATTAGATTTCTCAATAACAATACGTGTGACAAGTGACATAACTTGTATGGGAGATATGAATACACCCGAACACATCCGTTAGCTTCGGGTGACCTCAAAATACTAAACGAGATGACGCAGGAGCAAACTTGACGTATACTAATGTTTTGTGGGTTTCGGTTATAGCTTTTTTGTACCTGAACGTACGGGATATGGCTTAGGGCGGTTAATATGACAACACTGAAACTTTCGCTGACTTTTGACGTTTTATAACATCGATCTCATTGGAGTCAAAAACAGAAATATCAAAACCAAACAACAGGTATTTTTTTCTGTATTCCATGATATCTGAAAAGTGATGTGTCAAGTGACTTTCCAAGTGTCGAGGATTCTGATCGAGTCATAGAATACTATAAATGACTCAATCAGAATTTCCGACACTTGGAAAGTCATAATTGATTGAAATTCATATTTTAATCAATTATAAAAAAATTATTTTTTGAAATAACAAATTGTACTCACAGCAATACTTTGGGAGACCTTTGCTGAAGTTCCACTCTCTGTAGTTGAGAACTCTGTGGTTTGACTTCCTCCATCCATTGAATTTCTAAAATAAGACAAATATTCATCATTTCACACCAACCGTGTGAATGACGAGACGAGTGTTTGACGTTCAGCAGATTTACGCTAAAACAATCCTCACTCATCTTTATACAAACAAACATAAATACTGAACACTCGCATTACTGGAAATACTAATAAAGATTCACTCCAAATGCCTGTAATTCATACTACTTTTGGTCAATGGAATTTCAAGTATTTTGCAACAAGAATTTTCGACATTCTTCCAGGTAGCATCATAAAATCTGATTCATAAAAAAATTTCAAACATAATGTAAAAAATTGGATTGAAAGTAATTTATATACTTGTAGAAGCAAACGGCTTTTAATACAAAGGATGTTTAACAAAAAGTAGGCTAACAAAGTTTCTTGTGGTAACAGTGGTTAAATACAAATGTTTATGAAGCAAACAAGGTAAAAAAAAAAAAAAAAAAAAATAAGATAGGATCGGGACAGGAGATGCTCCCCATACATTTTATGCTCGTGCATCAATTTGTATTACTTCGGTTCGATATTTTGAAAGGGTATTGTGAAGAATGTCGATGGTGTGAAATTGTGCGTTATATTGCGGACAAATACGGAGAATTGGAGAATTTATCCTAAAATTGGTCCTGCATGCGGGCAAGTGAAAAATATTTGGCCTCTACCGGTGCACTCACCCAAATTCAAAGTTATAGATTTAACCATTTACTGAACATGTTTTATTAAAAGTGTATATTCATAGGTATTATAAAATTATATGCAAAAATACTGTGAAACCTCAACTTATAACTATGCAATTCTATTCTTTCGATATTACCTACTGTTATTATATTATTTTCTATTTTTCTTTTCATGTATCTAGTTTACAAACCACTGTACACTTTATTATTTATTTATTTATTGTATTATATACGCCCTATACGGGCTTTTACATATATAGTTAGTTATGGTAAACTGGTGCAAAACACATCACTGTAGGAACAAAGATAAAATAACTAACAAATACAGGAATAACATAGTGTTAGTACCATTCCAAGTAATTAATTCCAGAGGCGAATATTCGAAACATACCTCACATTCATTGATACTTATACTCTAGACGCATATCTTAATAATTGTTGAGGATGTATGCAATAATCGTCTGTTTGTATTTGTATTCCGAGCAGTTGAACATATCTACTATGTCTGAATATGTATTATCTACTGCGTGGAGTCAAGGTAGTAATGAATCTTTGAATGACTCAGTCCTGAAGTTATTGTTACAATTGAACAAAATTTTAGATTAAGTAGTTCTAGTTGGAATATTAAATTTAATTAAGCTGACAATATCTGGGCTGTCTATAAAACCGTTAACAATTTTGAAAATAAAAGTCAGGTCAGAAACAAGTCTTTTATCTGAGAGTTTTAGTAATTTTAGTTCTTTCATTAAGTAATTGTAATTTATAGTTTCAATAGGTAATCCGTACTAATATTCGTTATTTATGGCTTGTTGGGTGTGACGTCACAGGAACCGTCAGATTAGCGGCTCAATATTATATATTTTTTAATTTTTTATGTGAAGTCCGTTATTGCTGAACATAACCCGACTCCTATCTTAAAATGTTACTATTTTTGTAGTAATATTGTGAATGTATTATTGTTGTATAGCCATATATATACTGTATAATATTTTGTAATTTTTTTATGAATATGCACCTAAGGAGTACTGTAGGAGTAGTATTAAGAATAAGCAGGAATGTATGTAATATGTTAAGAATGTATAAATAGAATGTAAAGTAGCACTGTAGGATACCACTGAATGGAGTTATTTAATCATTTTTAAGTTTATTTATAGTAAAGCGCACTTGAAGTGAAACAACACAAAAAGGCGCTATATAAATGCTTTGTTATTATTATTATCATTATTAATGGGCGGTAATGGATATTGTATGGATTTCATACAAAACTTCGAGAACTTTATACTCAAATTTAACTGCTTTTAATTAAAGAAAACATTGTAAAATATCAGCGTCTCGTCACTAATGTAGGTGAATTGTACCAAAGTGTAAAAATACATTCATATCCGCAACTAATTAACAATTTATCAACGTTCAAAGAAAGTCCATAGCTCACTTTTTAAGAACTAGCTTAAAATCGGAATTGCTTGCGTTTCATAGCATCTTTCATTTTTCTACGCATGCGCAGAAAAGAGACGCATTGCGCATCTGCGAACTTCAACAGTCCGTGACAGCAGAAGACAGATATTAACTTGAATGTGTTGGATAAATTGAATAGGTTTGAAATATTGGTAACTTCAATGGCTGGAAATAAAAATAAATATATTATGCATTGTAAGAAATAATAGGCTATCATTAGAAATCCCCCGCTTCCAGAATAACTGAAGAAATAATCACCAAAGTGCCAATGACATTGTTGTTGGAAGGGGTACAGATTATTATTATGTAGACAAATTCGTTAAAATTGGTATGAATTTTCAAGCAAAAACTATCAAGTAGTTGCAATAAACAAACATAATGATTTTACGAGCAAAATAAACACTGTAAACAGCGAAATTATAAGCCAAAAGCATGAAAAACAGCGGAAAAATCTTATCTGGTTATAGTTGGGCTCAAAAACGGCACGTGTGACGTCAGAAGCAGTGGTACCAACAGAACATGGTGTTTTGATGGTACAGTTTTTAATTCACTTTTATATAACGATTTATAAAATCTACGTTTAATTATATACAATGAAAGTTATATATTCAGAATCGGCATTTGCTGATCTATACGAATATATATTTTTAAAGCCATTATATTTTTCACTGGAGTTCCTTATTGAACAGCTTAATAGCATTGTATTCAAGACTTCTTTATCTATAAGAGGTTTTACGGAGAGGTCTCAGGGCTCTAGTGCTTGCTCTTTCTTAAAAGTGGATAATTTTAAATTGATGCAGCAGGATATTTTTTGAATATATTTTTTTCAAGTTGGAAACATGTAGTTTCTTAAAAATAAAATCAGTGCTCGTCCTTGATGGAACTTTAAGAAAAACCTTCACCATTAGTTTCTGGATCTTTGCTAAAGGCTCCAGGCAAGCATTGGTGGCATTAACCTCGCTGATTTTTTTATATGAATACACCACAAGAGTCATAACTGCTCCCAACCATCTGGAGCCAGTGAGACTATGGCATCCCCAATTGGGGAATGTTGTGAGGCTGCTGGTAGTGTGGAGGGGAAGAGGAAGGTGGGGAAATACCGGGCTATTCAGATCTGGTCACAAAACACGGCCAAAAGCCATTTCAAGCAACGTTTCAATTCTGAATGGTGGTCTTTCACCAGGGCGACACTGAGAGTATCTTCCACTCTGGAACGTGCGCAAATATACTACATATTATTTATAAATGAATTAATTGTGAAACAGCACAAATTAATTAAATAAAATTTACTTGCGCACGCCGGAATTTGAACCCGCGACCTTTGGATTCGTAGTCGAGAGCCTTACCCCTCAAGGAGGCCGTCAAAGATTGGCGGGAAGTTTTAAATGTTTACAAGAGAGAGGAACCATATCACCGGCCACGGATAATTACGATTTGGGAACATGAACAGAATGTTATTTTTTAAAAAGCTTATAAATGTCTCTAGCATAATGAAAGAAATAAAATTTTATAAATTACTAGGTGATGTGTACCCGGCCTTGCTCGGGATTTGGAATAAAGTTATGAAGTTGTGAATTCTTGCTTGTCATTAGGGTGCCATTATTGTTTTGACAGCGAAAATAACTATCTCCAAATAAGGAAACATACATTTGAATATTTTATTTCATTCCAAATGTTTATTTTTTTTTTCAAAATTACCGGCGTGCGCAAGTAAATTTAATTTAATTAATTTTTAAGTGTTATTTCACAAGTTATTTATTTTAAATAATATATATAATGCATATTTGCGGCACGCTCCGGAGAGGAAGATACTCTCAGTATCGCCCTGGTGAAAGACCACCATTTAGAATCGAAAAGTTGTTTGAAATGGGTTTAGCCCATTTCAAACAACCAATTGGTGACCAGATTTGAATAGCCAGGTATTTCCCCACCTTACTCTTCCCCTCCCCACTACCATCAGCCTCACAATATTCCCCAATCGGGGATGCCATAGTCTCACTGGCTCCAGACGGGAGCAGTTGGGACTCTTATGCGGTATTCACATAAAAAAAAAAAATCTCCCTGTGACTCTGATTACGTTTAGGTAAAATTCAAAAATTCCGCATCAATGTTGATAAAACTGGGTTTTTTTAAATAATACTCTGTTTTAGAATACAAAAATTAGAAAAAAATATTGACATCCGCGAGAATAATGCGCATAAACTTATTTAAAGCTTGGTAAAGTTTGAAGTTTGTGTACGGTATTTTTAGGTTAGTTCATCGTTATTTTTCTGTAAACCAAAACTAAAAACCTAATAACCTATACTTTGTGACATCATTATTGATAAATTAATTATAAATTGCTTTGCAAATAACACAAATAATTGATGTTAGTAAACAGTGGAGAAAAATATTGTTTTTAAAAACATTCCAAACCAACCAGCTTTTTATACTAATAATGATTTAAAAAATATATATTTTAAATAACAAAGATAAAAATAATGTTTTAAATAAATCCGGGGTATATAAATACATAAATTAATTTGGAACGATTGTCACATTTTTAACATAGGAAAGACTTCTAGAGATTTTGGTATTAGAATCAAGGACTGAATTTGCCAATCATATTTTAGAAACCAATCATTCTTTTGACATAAATAAAGGATTAAAATTTTTACATACAAATACAACCGGTTTACAATTTGACAAATTTGAAATTTTAGAAATCAGAAAAAGTGTTAATAGTCAATTAAATATAATTAACGAACAATTTTTTTTTTTAAATAGCTATCTCTCGAATTTATTTTGATATTAAAATTAATAACAAAAATAATTTATTATTTTATAATAATTTGTCTATTATTAAATTATTGTGTTCTATGTTTATCATTTGTCTATACTTGACATTATTATTTTTTAGTATTCTGTATATTCCTGACGAGGAAAGCATCGCTTTCGACACATGTTGATATGTATACTTGTATATCAATAAAGTGATGATTAAAAGTAATTTTTAATGCATTTATTTTATATGTAATTAATATACTTTATTATATATAAAACAGGATATTAGCTTCTTAGTTTGGTTGAAAAAAAATTGAAGCAGAATTTGAATTTTACCTTTATTTATTTGAAACACACATTATTCAACAACAAAATGTAAGAAAGCTTTGACTGCCCAACTAGGAACAAATCTCGTTTTAGGACAGTCAAATTGACAAGTTAATAAAATAATCACATTTGTTAATAAATCATCAGATCCAACTAAATATATTATTTTCAACACTCATGGCAATGCCGTGAAATAATATCAACGAAAAAGGACCGCGTGCGGGCGCACCTAACACCAAAACGTCACTCTTTTATAGAGTTGAGTACGACGAGCATATCATTTCCAAATAAACGTAGATTACTTTTAAGGTTATGCTACCTAGACTAAAAATAACAAAATTTGCGTAAGGTGTACAGGACTACAAATTATTCAATCTTGCGTGTACGCACACCTTAAAGAGCGCGTGAGGCGAAATGCTACTACATTGCACTATAAATATCAAATGCCATTAATATTGTTAGTGAGAAAGCCGGCAAATTCGCCATTATTTGATAAACATTTATCTTACTTTTCAGTTTTCCAGCTCGAATTGAATCCTACCACGTCGCTGTCGTGGTTTTTGAACATTTTGTATTATATTTTCTTACTAAACAAAGGCACTGTAATTACAGATGCAGATTTTAATATGGCAACAATATAATTACTAAAACAATAAACAAAATACTGCACAAAACTTGACAGCTGTCACTTTGTTCGGTGCTGCCATAATTTATCGAATAGTATTTTTTTGTTTTTATTGTCTATTAACAAATAAATTGAAGAGTATTAATAGGCCTTCCACACAGCAGGCGGCCCGATACTAAAAAAGACAGCGTCGAAAAGTTCAACCATCCGGTAGTCCTTTCCTAAAGTCAAGTTTGCCAATTTTCTGTCGAACCATTCGACGCCATGACGTTTTTAGTATTCGGCCGCCCGATCGTGTGAAAGTCACTTAAATGGATTCCACACTACGTCCTTTCCTACCAACTTTAGCCGCCGCATCGAAAGGTTAGACCATCTGGCCGTCCTTTCCTAAAGTTGGTAGACTTGACTTGTTGGTAGGAAAGGACGACCAGATCAACAAACTTTTCGATGTGGCTGCTTTAGTTAGTATCAGGAAAACCAGTCGACGTGTGGAAGGCTCATAACTTAGTATAGAATAATGATAATATATTATTATAAACCCATAACATCCCCAAGTCACAAAGCTACAAGCCTATCTGTGAAATCTGGGGCATTTCTTATTGTAGAAATTTTAATTACAAAAAAGGGGCTTAGAGTTTTTTATCTATTATCTTGGTGAGAAAAAAAATGCAAACAACTTTAGGCCAATTTCTCTTTTTTTAATGTATGCTATTAAAATCTATTCTTACGAAAAAGCCTAGTTAGAGTTTGCGTCGAAAATGAAGAGGGTGACTTAATTTTTATTATTATTCACAATAAAAATTATCTCTACCTCTTTAATAAATTTTATTTCTCTTTTGGTCGTCTGTCGTTAATAACTTTTCATATTACATTACTGAAGATGTACAAAGATAAATAATGGTAGGGTACTATGTTTAAAGTCTTGTAAATAGACCGGGGCCAAGAGGACGGTTTTGTTGAATTATTTTTCAATGGAAAAATATTTTATTACAATGTGAAAATACAATATTGTTGAAGGTGAAGGTTGCTTGACGTCATACATTTATTACTTAAGGTTATATTGCTCTGTTTTTATTCGGCATTAGGATTTACTTGATTGAATTAAATTATAAAATACTGTGTGCACACTTCTACTTACTCGCAATGCAAAAAATTCAAAAATATCTTTCAAATTTATTTATTCTACCTGGGCGAAATAATAAATGTCTCTAAACATATTTCCAAATGGCAACATTAAACATCGGCGGACGGCGACCATAAACAACGCTGTTCCGTTTCCTGCGTGACGCTTTTGACGTATAGTCGGCCATTACTGTTATTAGGAGATTTCTCCCGAACGAATTAGTAATCCACCCCCATCCACAAATCGCGAGTGATCTGCGTAGTGCAGTTATTTTTGTTAAAAGTTAATTATTTTTTTATCGCATGTCCATCCAGAATTTAAACAAGTTTGACCCCTTTGCCGACGCATTCAAGGGTTCGGAGGACGACGTACAAGATGGACTAGTTCACATCAGGATCCAGCAGCGTAATGGAAGAAAGACCCTCACCACGGTGCAGGGCCTGTCCTCGGACTACGACCTCAAGAAGATAGTGCGGGCCTGCAAGAAGGAGTTCGCCTGCAATGGGACGGTGGTGGAGCATCCCGAGTACGGGGAGGTGTTGCAGCTGCAGGGGGACCAGAGGGAGAACATTTGTCAATGGCTGACCAAGTCGGGCCTCGCCAAGTCCGACCAGCTCAAGGTGCACGGCTTCTGAGCTCCAAACGAACTGCAAACAAACAACCACAACACAACCATTCATCTCACAACTGCTGCCCCCGGAACTTCTACAATCAGATCGTCATGTGTCCAGTCATCAATAGTGTAATGCGCACAGCACGAAGTGTACAATGATTAATTCCAATTATATAAATTCGCTTTTTGTTTTCGTGTAATATAACGGTGCCGTGCAATATATGGTATCACCAATGAGCGCTCCGTTGTGACCTCTCTTTTTACAACATACACCGTTAATGGTCGTATATATCAAAGAGAATCTCCAACAGATTTATCGGTGGCTTGTCAGTACAAGTCTACCACAGAGTGCCCGTTGTGAGTGGCCTCTTTCTGTCATAGGGGTGATGACGGATTTATTAGCGGTTTGCCTGTATAGGCCTGCCTCCGAGGGCTCCGTCGTAGACCCTTGTGTCGCGTAGTTTGTGATATCGAAAGAGAGTAGTCACAGCGGATCTACCAGCGGTTTGCCCACACAGTGAATAAATCTAAAACACTGAAAACACAATGAGGAAGCTCTTCGCGACATAATTCCAACAAATTAATGACAGTTACAACTTGCATTTTTTATATTTTTTTAATAAAAAGTGACAATAAATCAAAGTAATCTAATAGTGGCCTTTACATGTACGCTTCGGATCGAGTAAAGTCAGTAACAGTTTGCAACGCTGTCCATTGTGGGATTTTTCTGCGCTGCGGTCTGAAGCAGCACTCGGTACTCGTTCCGAACCCTATGTGTAAAGCCCGCTTTTGTCTACGAATGATTAAAATTACTCAATAAGTGGTGAAATACCCAGTTATAGTGTTTCTTGCGTTAAATGTCGTGTCAGAGCTTCTGTTGTGTTTTTTTTTTATAATAGTGTTTGTACTCTGCCACAAAATACGTGCCTTGAATTTGTAATCTTTTGCCGTTCGTGTCCTCGACAGATAAACGGCCGCACATTATTACGTTGTATACAAAATTTCTTGAATTTATTATCGCGCTCTGATCAAATTATTGTTAGTCTCGCAGCACGCAGTTTCTCGCAGAAAAAAAATGTCAAAGTGGCTGTATTTAAAATAAATCGTTTTTTAACTTATTCTGTGTTTTATTTAGAAAAGTAAGGACATTCCCAGAAGATGAATAACAACCTGACAATATCGTCGCCCCAAAGCAACAGTTGGATATCTTGAAAAAAAAACTGTCCCGAGGTATCGTCTCCGTGGAGTAAAGTCACTAACATTTTTGGTAAAAATGAGTTAAATACTTATTTATTTACTGTATTGTATACACCCTATAAGGGCTTTTACATGTATAGTTAGTTATGGTAAACAGGTGCAAAACACATCACAGTAGATACATAGATGCAATAACCAACAAATACAGAAATAACATGGTATAAGTAGTACCATTCCAAGTAATTACTTACAGATTCAAAACATACCTCACATTCGCTGATGCTTTTACTCTACTCTATATTAATAATTGTTGAGAATGTATGCAATAATCATCTGTTAGTGTTTGTATTCCGAGCAGTTAACACATCTACTATGTCTTAATGGGTGTTTCCTTCCGCGTGGAGTCTAGGTAATAGAGAATTTTTTAATGTCTCGGTCCAGAAATTATTGTTACAATTGAATAAAAATTTATATCGACTTGTTCTAGTTGGAATATTAAATTTAAGTAAGCTGACAGTTTTGGGGCAACGATACATAAATTCCTCCTACTCCCGTCATTTAAGCAGAAAAATGTTCCTCGTGCTGTGATGGAGGACTTGACTGGCAGATGATTGAACCCATTGCTTTGGACCACTCGGCTACTAACTGGTCGTACCAAATATTTTTATGTCTTAGATGTTTTTGGTATGTTTGAGATGTGCTTTTAGGTCACTTTTAAAATAATAATAATAATTGGATAATTTGTAACACTGTTTTTGTGAAAAATCACCTCGAGGGTACTGTACAGATACTACTTGCTAGGGTTTATCTTATTATGTACAGATACAGAAAAACATACTTCCCTGCACCCTTACCTGGCAGGTGACTCCAGATTACTTGTTATATTCTAAGGTTTTAGCGTGGGAAGATATGATTTTGCACGCACAGGACACAATATTAGAAAACACTGCACTTTTGCACGTATGATATTACAGTTACTGTTTTATTTTTATTTGTTATTGATATTATATTTAGGTTGGTGGTGGCTAAAGAAGAGTTAGTATTTATTTTAAATATTAATTTTATTTCCGTATTCAGGACTAGAATTTAAAATTTTTTTAAATGACCGTAAAAAGGAAAAATCAAATAAAATTGTCTTGGAGGTTTAGCTGAAATTTTCTGTGATAATTATTAACATTTACAAATATTTATAGTTGCAGATTATAAAAAGTTTCAAATTTTACTGTTAATGATTAGGCAGGTACTAACTGGCGCTAGCTTCGCTATGTAAATTGGGTATGCAACTGTACCATTCATGGATATGACTTTCCGAAGAGATGATTTTTAAGCTTAATGTGACAACTAACAAGAGTTCCCGTGTCTGTGCCCGGATTAAATTAAAAAACAGATGAACTGAACTGAATTGATAACACATTAGAAATGTCTTCTGTGTAGATTTGAGTGGAAACCGTTGTAATCACAGACTTAAAAACTTTTGGTACAGCTCCCTCTGTCCTGACATTGTATATTCCATTCCATTTGAATTTTGTACTGAGCGAATTTTTTAATATGAATTTTAATGCCCGAATGGTCAGACTTTTGAATCATGAAACACACCCTCATCGCATTACTTGTATTCTTATCTATTCTGTGCTCAGGTATTGGACATGTGAGGCAAAGAAAGGGGAATGTAATGACTCAAGGGTGAATAGTGGAAGAAGTCTGGGGACACGAGGAAGACGTGCATTACGGTCATCTCCTCCATCTTTCATACATTCCACCGTGATCTGGACAGTGTAGGAGCGTAGCGTGTGACGACGAGTGTGTTCCTAAAGCTCATTTTCCCATATTTAATTGATTGTTGAAAGAAGGGTGAATGCAGGAAACTCCATTAATACAGTGTTAGTTTTAGTGTTCACTTCTCTCTGTCCCGATCTCAGGGTCAGCGGGCAGACAGAATATTGTGATAGAATAAGAAGAAGCAAGGCTTCCTGGCTCTCCAATTGATTATACATCATTACCAACTGGCGCAGCCGGTAGGATTTGATCTTATACTTATTGATAATAAAACACTAATTTATAACATGTTATTTATTAAATTAACGTGTTATTTAAATAACATTGTACGGGACAAGATCTGTAAACTCTTGCGCACGTTTTAGAAGAAGAAGATCAGGCTGGCCACTTCGACGCTTCAGAGCAGGGTAGGAAGGAAGGGAGAAATGCCTTGAAAAAGGCAAACGATTTCTTGCAAGGAGGAGGTGGTGAGGGCGAAGAGAAAGTCACGGTCGGTTTTCAGGCCGGGTGAAGATGCAGGCGAAGTAGGTAGAAGGCGTGTTGAATCCGTGAGAATACTCTGAATTTTAGAAATGCACTCGTCGTTCAAGTACTTCGGTGCGATACCGTGCGGCGAATCGGGCAGTTTGAACTCGTGAATATTTCGCGAGCTGCCGTAGACTCTGTCAATCTTGGATCGACTTGATCAAAAAATTAGGATGTCAATCACGACCTTCTGCTTGAATTGAGCCTATTGCAATCTTCACCTATTTTTTATTAAAGCAACCAAAATTATTACAAAGTATGTCATGGGGGTCAAAGTAGGACAGGTAATACTTTGCCGTCAGATTACAAAAAAATGCATTGTACAAACATAAAATAAGTAAGTTTACTCGATTACGCGGGCGCTAATGAACAGATCAGAAAAGATTGTTTATTTAGATCAGTCACCGCGGCCGCAGGAATCGCTCACAAAGACAGACAATTTTGGTAGAACAATAATTTTGAAAGGTTTTTGTGGATCAGAGGGGCTCGACCAATGAGAGCCCGCTCTGTTTCGGGACCGTCGCCGGGAGCGACCGTAGGGGTGGCGGGGGTCGGAGAAATGTCCCGTTAGCACCCAGTAGCGTCTCGGGACGAAAACGAGGTTCAGGGGCGTAGGAAAAAGAAAACGATGACGTGCACTGTCATCATCACTTCTTCGAAAACCCCGGAACTACGCTTGTCGAAAGCCAATATGTACTGAAATGGGGCGTTTGCACAAATCCTCTTTTTGTGCAAACATAACAAGATAGGGATGCGTATCTAGTCGCTTCTATCAGGTTAAAATTAAAGTCGGGCGTTGCACAATTAATTATTTGTGCAGACAAACAAACAAGACAGAGACGCGTATCTAGTCGCTTCTCTCTCTCTCTCTCGTTTGTGGTCAGGTCGTCTGTTATGAGCCTGACAGTACTACATGCCAGCTTGATCGAGAACGTATCGAGTCGTCTCTCGTTCGAAACTGCACGAACTCAGTAGTTGATTTCGTATCTAGTCGTACCACCTACTGAGTTATGTACTGGTTGATGTTTATGCAAATGGAGGGTATTACAAACTTTGATAGTCACGTCTGGTATATTCTCCCCTCGGTGCAGTAACGTCTGTGCCTAGCTGTGAAGACGTGTACTCCGGCGGTGACCTCGCCGGCCAGTCCCTCTGGGCCGTCGGAGGGCGGTCCTCATCGGCACCCTTGGGCTGGCGGGGGTCGGTGCGGGCGTCAAAGCTGGTACTGGTGGTGCAGCGGATGCGGGTGTCGCAGCGGATGCGGGTGTTGCAGCGGATGCGGGTGTCGCAGCGGATGCGGGTGTTGCAGCGGATGCGGGTGTCGCAGCGGATGCGGGTGTTGCAGCGGATGCGGGTGTTGCAGCGGATGCGGGTGTTGAAGCTGATGCGGGTGATGAAGCTGGTGCGAGCGTCGGTGCCGGGAGTATGACCGCGACTTTGACCGCTGGGCGCACGTAGATGCCGGTGGCTGTTTGTATGCGGACAATTCTTACTTGTCCGTCAGCGGCGGGCTTAGCTTCGATTACACGTCCGCGTGGCCAGCTGTTTCGGGGTAGAGCGGGGTCCATGATGACCACCAAGTCGTGCTCTTTGATGGGGTCGGCCCGGTGGTGCCATTTCTGCCGGGCGGCCATGGTGGGGAGGTATTCACGAAGCCACCGCCTCCAGAACATGTCTGCCAGCTGTTGGCTTATGCGCCACTGGCGGCGGAGGCATACCTCCTCCTCCTTTTTGTCATATAGTGACAGGTGAGGGCGTTTTCCCGCCGACCCCATTAGAAAGTGGTTGGGGGTCAAGGGCTCCTCGTCTCTCGGATCAACCGAGACGTGGGTCAGGGGCCGGTTGTTGACTACGAACTCGGCTTCTGCAAGCGCCGTAAGAAGTGTCTCCTCTCTCGGGGCTCTTTCTTTCAGTGTAGCTCCTAGGGCTCGCTTCACTGAACGTACTAGCCTTTCCCAGGCTCCCCCCATATGGGGACTCAGAGGTGGGGTAAAGCGCCACTCGATACCCTGTATGGCTAGGGTATCCTGCATCCTTGCGTCCTGGCTGAGCGACTCCACGGCATCTCGGATTTCATTGTTTGCTCCATGAAAGTTGGTACCGTTGTCGGAGTACATCACTGCTGGTTGTCCTCGGCGGCCCGCCATCCGTTGCAGGGCCATGATGGCCGAGTCAGCACTCAGCGACGCAGCCAGTTCTAGGTGTATGGCGCGAGTGGAGAGGCATGTAAATATGGCCCCGTAGCGCTTTTCTCGGCGTCTGCCAATCGTGACCTCCATAGGGCCGAAGTAGTCCAGTCCGCAGTGTGTGAACGGGCGGACATGGTGCGTCAGGCGAGCTTCTGGGAGCGCTCCCATAATGGGTGGGACGGGCTTGCTCTTCCGCATTCGGCACGTTGGGCAGTCGTGGGCGATCTTCCTGCTAGTGGTACGTAGCCGCAGTACGAAGAAGCTGCCCCGTACCTCTGCGATGGTCTTCTCGGTGCTCGGGTGGTCCGCCTTCTGGTGGTAGTGTCGGATCAGCAGCCGAGTATAGGGGTCATCGCCATCCAGGATGATCGGAGTCTTGGCTACGCTCGTGGCTCCGGTTACTGCTTGCAAACGGGAGCGCATCCGCATGACTCTGGGCCGAGGAAAGGCGTCAGGCTGTTTAGGCGGCTAGCGGCGGGCAGCGCCTGGCCGTGCTGTATGTTGTGAAGATCGGGGGTGAAGGCATTCTCTTGGGACCTGATCACCCATCTGCGTTCAGCCTCCTTAAGCTCTTCGGCTCGTAGCGGGCCTTCGGTAGGTCGGCCCGACCCCATCCGGCAACGCCTTATGAAGCGCAGTATCCATGCTGTGGCGCGGATGAGGCGGTACCATGAGGAGAACCTCTCGATAGCGGGCAGGGCCTCCCCGGCCGTGGATATGAGGCCGACCTATTGGGGCCTAGTCTCCAGGATCGAGTCATCGGGCTTCGTGGTGAGGGCGCGCTCTTCGGGCCAGTCCTCGTCGGGTTTCGTGATGAAAGCAGGTCCGCAGAACCATTCTCCTTGCAGGGACAGGTCGGGTAGTGCCAAGTCTCGGGTGCCGATGTCAGCGGGTTTTGTTTGGTTGGAACCCACCTCCAGTCAGCTATGTTGGTGAGTTCGTCGATCTCGCCCAACCGATTCGCCACAAAGGCGGAGTATGCTCGTGGGTCGGTGCGTAGCCAACACAGCACTGTGGTCGAGTCGGTCCAGAAGACGGTTCTGCATATTCGTGCCTGACTTTCGGATTTAATAGTCTTGGCCAGTCTAGCCGCCATGAGCGCGGCCTGCAGCTCGAGGCGGGGAATTGATAGCGGTTTGAGTGGCGCCACCTTGCACTTGCTTGCGATGAAGGTGGCTCGCGGCGCGCCTTGCACTTCCTCAACGAAGTAGGCGACGGCGCAGCAGGCTTGCTCGGACGCGTCACTGAAGAGGTGCAGTGTAACGTTGCTCAGCTTGTGTCGGAGTGACCGTCTCGGGATGGACACGCTGCTTTCCCTCAGCAGACTCATCCAGTCCCTCCATCGCTCGGCATGCTCAGGGGCGATGGGGTCGTCCCAGCTGATGCTCGAGCGCCACACGGTTTGTAGTAAAATCTTCGACCGTATAGTGAGGCAGGCGACGAAACCCACCGGGTCAAAGATTTTCATGATGATGGATAGGAGCTGCCTCTTCGTAGGCCGTGTGGCTTCTTGGGGGCTGACCGCGTCGAGAAAGGTGTAAAGAAATCGGTCAGTCGACGGGTCCCAGACCAGTCCCAGTACGCGCTCCGTCCCCGTGGTTCCGCTGTTGATCTGCACTGCGGCGGTTGCTCGTTCACCGGGGAGAATCCGTGCTATAGCGGCCGGGCTGTTGGAGGCCCAGTTGGTCAGGTTGAACCCTCCCTTTGCAAGGAGGGTCTTCACGCTCTGGACCAGTGCGGCAGCCTCGTGTACGTTATCCACGGCGTCCAAATAGTCGTCCATATAGAATTTGGAACGAACGGCTGCTGCGGCGGCGGGGTGCTCGGTTTCGTAGTGCCCGGCCACTCTGTCTCGCACGTACTGGGCACTGCTGGGGGAACATGTTGCCCCGAACATCATAGATGTCAACTGGTACGTCTCTGGGTCCCGTGTGCCAGGCGACCTCCAGAGGTACAGCTGGGAGGGTTGGTCCTCTCTCCTGATGTGGATGCGCAGAAACATCTCTTGTATATCTGCAGCGATGGCCACATTTCCCTCTCGGAAGCGAAGGAGGTTCCCCATGAGTGAGGACAGCAAGTCAGGGCCGGTCATCAGCTGGTCATTCAGAGACGTCCCTCGGCATCGGCTGGCGGCATCAAAGACGATTCTGATTTTCCCCAGCTTGTTGGGATTTGTCACCGCGAAGTGAGGAAGGTACCACTTTCGCGGGGCAGGTAATGATGCCTCGTGGGTTGAAAGCTTCCTGGCGTAGCCTTTGGCGACAAGTTGTGACATCTTGTCGGCGTACGCGGCCGCCAGGGTGGGGTCCGCCGCCAGCTTCTTGTCGAGAGATTGTAGCCGCTTCAGTGCGCACTGCCGGGTGTCGGGTAGCACGGTTGTCGGGTCTTTCCACAGGAGTCCGGTTTCCCACCTCCCGGTAGCGAGGGGGCGGGTGGTCTCTCCCATCATCGCTAGTGCCCTTGCGTCTTGAGCATTGACCCGAGCTGCTGATGTAACGCCGAGGGAGTCGATGGCGAAGTTTGTCCTCACCAACTCCCTCAAGCGGGCGTCCGCGGCGGTCTCTGCTTGCAGGGCCAGAGTAGTGGCTGGGTCGTCAGCGCCAGGGTTTATTCCCCCGTGAGCGATCCACCCTAAAGCGGTCCGCGACACTATTCGCGTAGTGTTGTCCTCACGGACCTCTCTTGATACAATCAGGTGGGCGTTGTCTTGCCCGATCAAGAGCTTCGGGGTGATGCGTCGTCCTGGCACTTGCTGCTCCGGCAGGTTCAGCTCGGCTATGGTGCTCGCGGTGATGGAGAAGGTCGTGTTCAACCCGGCGCCTCTGATGGTCAGCTTCACGCGTCGGGAGCGGGCGTCGGCGGTGCACATGCCCTTTGCTCCGTGAAGCCGTACGGCACGGACCGGACCGCTTGCACCGGTCAACATCGCGATCTCGGCGTCGACAAGGGTCACGGTAGAGCCCTCATCTAACAGCGCGAACACTGACACTTCACTCCCTGCGGGCCCGCGAAGCACAGCCGGCACAATTTTCAGCAGTACGCTATCGTCCGTATTTCGGCGTCATAAGTTTACTTCACCCACAACCGGCTCCGTTTTTCGCACTTCATGGAGCAACCGATGGTGGGGATGCCGGCACTCCCCCACCCCGCACCACACTTTACACTCCCTCGAGTGGTGTCGACCGAGGCACTTTCGGCACAGGTTGCTTGCGGGGCACGGTCTCCCAGCGGAGGGCGACAGATTTCCCGGCGAATACCGCACAATCCCGAATGGCGTGGAACTTATTGCACTGCGCACACTTGTCACTTCGCACTGTCGCCCTTTTCCCGGCTGAAGACCGGTGGGCAGAGTCGGTCGCGGCACGCTTCCTGGGTCCGGGCGTAGCCGCGCTCGTCGGGGGCGCGGCCGCCGCGTTCACTAACACTTGTTCGCGGCGCCCTCGATTCGGTCGAACCGGGTCGAGCATGCCGCTAATCGGGATCACTTTCACGACGCTTCGCAGGAACATTGAGAGCTGCAATAGTGTGGCCGGGGTGGATTGGCCTAGCTGGCGCAACTCGAGCAGCCAAGACATCCTCAGGGTGCAGGGCATCTTGGCAGTGACGTCGGCTAGTAGGGCGGGGTTGGTGAGGTAGCCCTCCGTCCTCAAGTCTCGCAGGGAGGCCACCAAGTTCTGGACTGTCCCAGAGAAGTCGGCAATCTCCTCGAGTGAAGCTTCCGCTGACAGGTGCGGCAGCTTCTTCACCTTATTCAACATAAGGTTGGCGATGGATCCTGAGCCACCGTACCGCGTCTCGAGGGTGGCCAGGATCTCTGGGACCTGTTCGGGGTCCAGCAGGAGGGAGTAGACAGCCTCCCGGGCCCTGCCTTTCCGCGCGCGCTGCAGTCTGATGAGGTTCTCGCTGGGTGTCAGCCTGCAGGTGTTGGTCGACTGGTGGTACTGCGCTATCCAGGCAGGCCACTCGAGGGGGTCCCCGGAGAACGTGCGGAGGTCCTTGGCTGTAGATTGTCGAGCAATGAGGGCAGTCATCCGGACATCCTCCTCGACGGACGGGCGGGGGCTCTCTGGTACGCGTGTCGATCGGATCGCCTCGGCAATCATAGCGCCGATCCGTGCCACGGTAGGGTCCTCGCCCTGCTGGACCCACTCTCTGGTATGCCGGGCAGTCTCGTCGGCGGTAGGCTGCGGCGGGAACAGCGGCGAGTAGCTGGGATGCAGGTGCCCGATGTTGACGGGCTGGGACCCCGCGTGCAACTGCGAGGTAGACGGCTCTGCATAGGGCTGCGCGTAGAGTGCGCGGGCTCGTGGCTCGGCGAACGGCAGCGGCTCGGCATACGGCAGTGGCTCGGCGTAGCGTCCGGCCGGCGCTGCGGGGCAAGGGAGAACAGCGGGGCCGAACGTTGCAGCGGGGAGGGGGTACCCCTCAGCCGGGGCACGCACAGCATGCGCCTCTGCGTCGGTCATCTGTGCTCGTACCGGCTCGGGGATTGGCTGCACAACTGTGGGTCCGTCCTGCTTGGCGGGCTGCATGGCCGACAATAGCGCGGCAAGCTGCTTGGCATGCTGCTCCCTCAAGGCGCGCATCTCCCGTTGTAGCTGCCTCACGGTGTCCTCTGTGGTGGAGGAGTTGTTCTCAGCATCGGAGGACTGCGCAGTGGTGGGTGTGGGCGCAGCGCCGAGCGCAGCGCCGGGCGCAGGGCCGAGCGCAGCGCCGATCGCAGTGCCGGGCGCAGGGCCGAGCGCGGCGCCGAGCGCAGTGCCGGGCGCAGGGCCGAGCGCAGCGCCGAGAGCAGCGCCGAGCGCAGCGCCGAGCGCACCGGCGGGAGCAGCGTCGGGCGCAGGGGCGGGCGCAGGGGGGGGTGGAGCAGCGGCAGACGGCCCGGCGGCAAGCCACGTGGCGGCAGGCCACGCGGCGGCAGGCGGCGCGGCGGCGATCGCAGCGGCGGGCGCGGCGGCGAGCACAGCCGCGGGCACAGCAGCGGGCACAGCAGCGGGCACAGCGGCGGGCACAGCGGCGGGCACAGCGGCGGGCACAGCGGCGGGCACAGCGGTGGACTCGGGCTGAGACTCCGAGCTCGAGGCTCCTCGACGGCTACGACGTGCAGGCATCTCGGCACGTACAAGGCACGAAGACGTACAGACGTCGCTTGTAGTCGAGAAGGCGTGCAGACGTCACTGGAGTCGAGAAGGCGTGCAGACGTCACTGAAGGCGAGAAGGCGTGCAGACGTCACTGAAGGCGAGAAGGCGTGCAGACGTCACTGAAGGCGTGAAGGCGTGCAGACGTCACTGAAGGCGAGAAGGCGTGCAGACGTCACTGAAGGCGTGAAGGCGAGAAGACGTCACTAGTAGTCGTGAAGGCGTGAAGTAGATCCTGGCTCAAGAAGGACCATGTACGGGACAAGATCTGTAAACTCTTGCCGCACGTTTTTAGAAGAAGAAGATCAGGCTGGCCACTTCGACGCTTCAGAGCAGGGTAGGAAGGAAGGGGGAAATGCCTTGAAAAAGGCAAACGATTTCTTGCAAGGAGGTGGTGAGGGCGAAGAGAAAGTCACGGTTGGTTTTCAGGCCGGGTGAAGATGCAGGCGAAGTAGGTAGAAGGCGTGTTGAATCCGTGAGAATATTCTGAATTTTAGAAATGTACTCGTCGTTCAAGTACTTCGGTGCGATACCGTGCGGCGAATCGGGCAGTTTGAACTCGTGAATATTTCGCGAGCTGCCGTAGACTCTGTCAATCTTTGATCGACTTGATCAAAAAATTAGGATGTAAATCACGACCTTCTGCTTGAATTGAGCCTATTGCAATCTTCACCTATTTTTTATTAAGGAAGCCAAAATTATTACAAAGTATGCCATGGGGGTCAAAGTAGGACAGGTGATACTTTGCCGTCAAATAACAAAAAAAATGCATTGTACATACATAAATTAAGTAAGTTTACTCGATTCCGCGGGTGCTAATGAACAGATCAGAAAAGATCGTTTATTTAGATCAGTCACCGCAGCCGCAGGAATCGCTTACAAAGACAGACAATTTTGGTAGAACAATAATTTTGATAAGTTTTTGTGGATCAGAGGAGCTCGACCAATGAGAGCCCGCTCTGTTTTCGGGACCGTCGCCGGGAGCGACCGTAGGGGTGGCGGGGGTCGGAGAAATGTCCCGTTAGCACCCAGTAGCGTCTCGGGACGAAAACGAGGTTCAGAGGCGTAGGAAAAAGTAAACGACAACGTGCACTCTTATCATCACTTCTAAAACCCCGGAACTACGCTTGTCGAAAGCCAATATGTACTGAAATGGGGCGTTTGCACAAATCCTCTTTTGTGCAAACATAACAAGATAGGGATGCGTATCTAGTCGCTTCTATCAGGTTAAAATTAAAGTCGGGCGTTGCACAATTAATTATTTGTGCAGACATAACAAACAAGATAGAGACGCGTATCTAGTCGCCTCTCTCTCTCTCTCTCGTTTGTGGTCAGGTCGTCTGTTATGAGCCTGACCAGTACTACATGCCAGCTCGATCGAGAACGTATCGAGTCGTCTCTCGTTCGAAACTGCACGAACTCAGTAGTTGATTTCGTATCTAGTCGTACCACCTACTGAGTTACGTACTGGTTGATGTTATGCAAACGGAGGGTATTACCAACTTTGATAGTCACGTCTGGTATAAATAACATTATAAAATTTAATTTACATTAAATTAAAAAATAAATAAATAAATGGAGTTCCACGAACTATACAGAAAAACAATTAATAATTCACGTCTACTGCACCATTATCTTCAATAGTTTCAGCACGAAAACTTATAACTTCAATTTATATTCACAATATCTACAGTGGTTTCATTCATATTGCAGATCTGTCAAATAAATCACATTCCACATTTGCACCACCATTACTTCAATAGTTTCTGCCCCTATTTTCGATTTCTTATCGCAAATCTATAACTCCAATATCCACAATAGTTTCATTATTTATTCAGATATGTACCATAAATCATATATGTAACATAATTTATAGCTTTAGCATCATTATCTTCAATAGTTTCATTTGTATCTTCAATTTCTTACTACAAATCTTTAGCTCCAATATCTACCATTGTTTCATTCTTAATGCATTCTGTACCACCATCTATATCGTAATTCATACAAATAGTAGCATTATCTTCAATAGTTTCAGCAGTTTCAGGACCAACACTTCAATCTTCAATTTCTCGGCACAGATGAAGATAACAGAAGGAAAATAGAGAAACGGTCCAAGCTCTATTATTTCACTGCATAAATCAAGGAAGGTGAAGACTAATGCATTGAATATTACATGGCGGCGCATGAAAAAGGTGATATTCAAGATTTTTAATGCATATATAATGTGAAAATTGAAAAAGCTTTTTTTTGTCACTGGCAATAAAGCAGTAGAAACGGTTTACGAGACAAAAAGTACATCTCTAATGATATTCCAAGCATAAATTATCGAGTTCTAGTTTATTCTTTCAGTTTCAAATGAAGTAACGTTTAAACTGATCATTTTTTACTGGCATTGCGCATTTCTATCTGGGAACTTGTACTGTCGACGAATGGTTTTTTCCACACTGGTTGTTAGAAATATTATCCAATGTACCTTATAATATCGATACCTTACTTCAATAGGGAAATAACTCAAAATGTCTGGGTTTTGAGTTAATGATGAAAAATGGTAATGAAACTCTCCCTTCTCATATTTCAATAAAAAAAGTCTAATTCGTCTTAATTATGTAGTCAGATAATTCTTTATGGAATTATAATGAAATCAGCACAATGTTTCCGTTTGGAACTTAATAAATATATCCATTTACACCTATGATATGATAGGTTGACAAATTACTTACATGTTGCATCTATTGTTGGTTATATTATAAGTTGGACATAATAACTTTACATCGGAGCGATGTCTTTATGAAAAACTTTCAAATCCAGTTTTCTCAAAATGAGGTATTTTGAGTTAGTTCCCTATTGAACTAAGGTATCGATATATTAATCTCCCTATCAATTTGGTCATGCTAGTTTTTCCCTGTCACACACCACATTTTTTTCTAAGATACGCCCATGTTCAGTATGTTCATTTACAAACAGATCATGTTATAATTTGTTTTACAATTTCTTCACTCGGTATTAAGTTCGTGATCTTCTTCAATTTATTGGCATAATTTATTGAATTTTATAAACCTCATTGTAATGTTTAATCGTTGAAGAAGAAAATGTTAACAAATCTCATTGAAACATAAAACAGAAAAAGACACAGAAAATAAAAAGGTTACGGTCGCAATTGGTACTCGAACACAGATCCTACGTCTTACCGGGTTTTTATGGGTTCTAGCCCCAGTTCGGATCCTTACCTTTTTAATTTACCTCTTTTTTTCTGTTTCACTTTTCATTTCTTACTATGAATAAAACCATTTATAGGTTTCTATGAGGGACTTCAGGTATTTGATTTCAGAAAAAAACTACATGAATTCTATTTTAATCATTGGATATAATATTAACAACTCTCAAAATGAAATGTGAAACGAAAAAACACAGAAAAGAAAAAAATATATCGGTAACAACTAGGACTCAAACCATGGGTTCAACCCATTTCAATGATTAAAAATATATTACGATGAGGTTTACAAGCTTTAATAAGTTGTTCCAAAATTTAATATTAATCCCAGACTTGTGGAAAAATTCAACAGATGTCCCATATATCCGAGACACTATCTAAAGATTGCAAATAAATTTGGGTAGAATCTTGCAGTCATTATAAAAAGACAGCAGCCAAAAATTTATATTAATAAATTAAAGATGATATTAACAGTTCTAGAAATCGAAGTATGATACCAATAAACATGTGGTATCTGAAGCTCAGTGGATTAGAGCGCAAGGTACCGGATTGACCATGAGGTGTCCTGGATTCGAGTCCCAGTTGCTACAAACATATTTTTCTTTTGCTGTGTCTTTTCGTTTCATGTTTCATTTTGAGAGTTGTTTTTACTATCTGCAATTATTAAAAATAACTTTTTAAGGTTCACCTGTAAACCGACTACATTTTAGTTGTTTATTTTCCGGAGAAAAGATTTTTTTTATTGAATCGACGATTATGAAAACATTGCTATTTGTTGGCTCGTCGTTACCCCCTTTCAGTATCTTTCAGAGATTAGAGGACTTTATTTCATATTATTATGTTTTAAATATACAGATTGGCTTTATTTTATATCGACGTAATATTTTTAATCTCTAGGGGCCGGACCCCTGGATTTGCAGTATTAAAAATCGTGCCGCGGTATGGTGCACTGCAATTGC